>LR738712.1:153124080-153221136 GCA_902687465.1 Secale cereale | reverse complement strand
GCCGCCATGGCAGAGCTTTGATAGAGAGAGAGATAGGTGAGTGAGGGGAGGATGTAGATGAGAATGCAGGTGGACGACGTGAGCAAGGTAGTATTTATTGGCGGCCGGAATCAAGGTCGATGTGAACAGTACACACGCCTGTTGTCAGAATTTACGATGACTGTAGTTTGAAGTACACACAATTGCTGCATTAGAATCCGCGTGTGAACATAATAGCTGCCGGTTTCCAATACAGAACCGTGTCTAATTAATAACCCCCGCCATTCACCTTCCAAACCTCGAGGCGCGAAATAGAGTGCCAATCGTGTGGGGGCCGATTGTCTTGCCAGTCAAACCGTTATGGTTAGGCGTTGCACGCAGATGTAGTTCAAATTTGAATTGCGGTCATTAAATGGCTAGAAAATCACTTAAATGTCTTTATAAGGTCAAATGAAGTCAGAAAGGGTTCAAAATTGATGATGTGGCTTTGGATGGTGCATTTTGAACACACAAAAAGTCTGGAGTTCAAATAAGTTCAAATAAATGAAATCCATTTGTAACAGATGAGTTTTCCTCCGAAACCCTGATACTTCGAAAGAGATTGTCCATTTTGTACACGAAGTGCATCTAGTTTTTCCCGTAACCGTCTCAACTTTTTAGCATATGCTATGTGGGTGAAATGATGACACCATGCCAACTTTCAACCTTTTCAGAGTTCATTTGTAGTGCTTTCCAATTTCAGCGTCATTTAGCTTTAAAAAATCAGGAAATGCATGAAAAACACCAAATGAAGTTAGAAAGGGTTAAAAATTGATGAAGTGGCTCTGAATGGTGCATTTTGAACACACAAAAATTCTGGAGTTCAAATAAATGAAATCCATTTGTAACAGATGAGTTTTCGTCCGAAACCCTGATATTTCGAAAGAGATTGTCCATTTTGTACACGAAGTGCATCCAATTTTTGCCGCAACCCTCTAAACTTTTTAGCATATGCTATGTGGGTGAAATGATGATACTATGCCAACTTTCAACCTTTTCAGAGTTCATTTGTAGTGCTTTCCAATTTCAGGGTCATTTAGCTTAAAAAAATCAGTAAGTGAATGGAAATTACCAAATGAAGTCAGAAAGGGTTGAAAATTGATGATGTGGCTCTGAATGGTGCATTTTGAACACACAAAAAGTCTGGAGTTCAAATAAGTTCGAATAAATGAAATCCCTTTGTAACAGATAAGTTTTCGTGCGAAACTCTGGTACTTTAAAAGAGATTGTCCATTTTGTACACGAAGTGCGTCCGGTTTTTGCCGTAACCCTCTCAACTTTTTAGCATCTACTATGTGGGTGAAATGATGATATCATGCCAATTTCAACCTTTTCAGAGTTCATTAGTAGCGCTTTCCAATTTCAGGGCCATTTAGCTTTAAAAATCAGTAAATGCATAGAAAATACCAAATGAAGTCAGAAAGGGTTGAAAATTGATGATGTGGCTTTGAATGGTGCATTTGAACACACAAAAAGTCTGGAGTTCAAATAAGTTCAAGTAAATGAATTCCCTTTGTAACAGATGAGTTTTCGTCCAAAACCCAAATACTTCGAAAGAGATTGTCCATTTCGTACACGAAGTGCGTCCAGTTTTTGTCGTAACCCTCTCAACTTTTTAGCATGTGCTATGTGGTTGAATGATGATACCATGCCAACTTTCAACCTTTTCAGAGTTCATTTGTAGTGCTTTTCAATTTCAGGGTCATTTAGCTTTAGAATATCAGCAAATGCATGAAAAACATCAAATGAAGTCAGAAAGGGTTGAAAATAGACGATGTGGCTCTGAATGGTGCATTTTGAACACAAAAAAAGTCTAGAGTTCAAACAAGTTCAAAAAATGAAATCCCTTTGTAACAGATGAGTTTTCGTCCAAAACCCTAATACTTCAAAAGAGATTGTCCATTTTGTACACGAAGTGCATCCTATTCTTGCCGTAACCCTCTCAACCTTTTAGCACATGCTATGTGGGTGAAATGATGATACCATGCTAACTTTCAATCTTTTCAGAATTCATTTGTAGTGCTTTTCAATTTCAGTGTCATTTAGCTTAAAAAATCAATAAATGCATGAAAAATACCAAATGAAGTCAGAAAGGGTTGAAAATTGATGATGTGGCTCTGAATGGTGCATTTTGAACACACAAAAAGTCTGGAGTTCAAATAAGTTCAAAATAAATGAAATCCCTTTATAACAAATGAGTTTTCATCCGAAACCCTAATCGCAAACGGTGGTATAAAAGAACCGTAAAAAAAGGTGCAAAACGTTTGCGATGACGAATGCATAAAAAAGGTCAGATTTTAATAAAATAATATCTACAACATCACACATAGTTGGTTTCTCTGAACCGTTTGCGATGAAAATATCTGGGTCTATTTAAGTCTCCCCCCTTAAGCTTAGCTGGCTCGTCTGCTCCAGTGCCGGCAATCGCCGAATCCACGAACCCCGATCCCCATTCACACACCCCCTTCTTGCAAAGATAACGCCGTGGAAATGCTTCATGAATGACCGTACGATGGCGGCGTCCCCCCGAGGGCCGCCGCTTGCGCCGAGAGTGTGGTCGCCTACGCTGAGAGTGCCGCCGCATCTGCATTGAGCGCGGCCGCTTCCGCTGAGAGGGCGTCTATGACAGCCGACAGGGCAGCAGCAGCAGCCGAGACGGCTGCAGCTGCTACTGCGACAGCGGCTGCAAATGCCGAGAGCGCTGAGCTGTCGTCCGTGCCGCCCTGGCCCGGGTCGAGGCCATCCACGACAAGATCGAGGATGCACACGCCAAGATATTCTAGGCCACCTTGAACTCCAGCATGCAACCCATGTACGAAAAGGCGGCGATGGCCATGGAGCACCTGCTTTCTCATGAGGTCGCCGAGCAGGAGTTGGACATGTAGGAGGCGGCGGAGATCGAGGAGCGCCGGGAGGAGGAGTTGCGCGTGGCCGAGGTCGAGGTAGAGAAGAGTCTGTCCGTTGAGGAATCGGCGGTGGAGTACCAATGCGAGCTCTGGCGCAGCCACTACTACGAGTACTACAACCTTGAGGGCAGCTCCGAGAACAAGGATGAGGACACGGCCGACTTCAGCAGGGGGGACGCGTAGTCCACAAACGACGGCATGTCACCAGGACAAGTCATCGACGTCTCATCTCACACTGGTGATGCATAGGCCGGCGCGACGGCGGATTTGTTAAAATTATGCATACGTAGGCTTTGTTTCTAATGCTGGTCTTTTGTTAGAGCAATGTTTACGTCAACTGGCTTTGTTTAATTACTAAAATTGCTCGATTCACTAGTGGCTTCTCTCGAGATAGCATATTCTACGATGGGTGAACAAATTACTGTCGAGAAATTGATAGAAGAGCGCATAGTTATGAGAATATCTAGGCATGATCATGTATATAGGCATCACGTCCGTGACAAGTAGACCGAAATGATTCTGCATCTACTACTATTATTCCACACATCGACCGCTATCCAGCATGCATCTAGAGTATTAAGTTCATAAGAACAGAGTAACGCCTTAAGATGACATGATGTAGAGGGATAAACTCATTCAATATGATATAAACCCCATCTTTTTATCCTCGATGTCAACAATACAATACGTGCCTTGCTGCCCTTGCTGTCACTGGGAAAGGACACCGCAAGATTGAACCCAAAGCTAATCACTTCTCCCATTGCAAGAAAGATCAATCTAGTAGGCCAAACCAAACTGATAATTCGAAGAGACTTGCACAGATATTAAATCATACATATAAGAATTCAGAGAAGAACCAAATATTGTTCATAGATAATCTTGATCATAAACCCACAATTTGTCAGATCTCGACAAACACACAACAAAAAGTATTACATCGAATAGATCTCCAAGAAGATCGAGGAGAACTTTGTATTGAGATCCAAAGAGAGAGAAGAAGCCATCTAGATAATAACTATGAACCCGAAGGTCTGTGGTAAACTACTCACAACTCATCATAGAGGCTATGGTGTTGATGTAGAAGCCCTTTGTGATCGATTCCCCCTCCGATGGAGCTCCGGAAAAGGCCCCAAGATGGGATCTCACGGGTAGAGAAGGTTGCGGCCGTGGAAATAGGGTTTCGTGGTGCTCTCGGATGTTTTCAGGGTATATGAGTATATATAGGAGGAAGAGGTACGTTGGTGGAGCTACGAGGGGCCCACGAGGGTGGGGGCCGCGCCCTCCTACCGCGTGGACACCTCGTGGCTTCCCCGGCGTGTAGTCCAAGTCTTCTGGGTTGCGTTTGTTCCAAAAACGATCCTCTCGAAGGTTTCATTCCATTTGGACTCCGTTTGATATTCCTTTTCTGTGAAATACTGAAATAGGAAAAAAATAGCAATTTGCACTGGGCCTTGGGTTAGTAAGTTAGTCCCAAATATAATAAAAAAAGTGCATAATAAAGCCCATTAAACATCCAAAACAGATAATATAATAGCATGGAACAATAAAAAATTATAGATACTGTTCGCACACGAACACGTCACCGTGTACCCTCGACGCCGAGGGTGATGCACCGCAGCTCACGTCGAAGGAGACCCGTCCGGAAGCGCGGTACGCAGGCAATCCGGCGGGTGCTTTTGTAGACCCGAAACCCCACGCGCCCGGGAGGGACCCCGTCAGGGCGCGCGGAGGCTATGGGCTGCCCTAGGTCGACCTGATCGCCCCTAGGGCCTCGAGGTTCGTCGCCCTGCAACAAGAAGAACGAACGAAGAACGAGGAAGAAGAAGAACCAGGGTTAAGGAGAAAAGATAAAAGATAAAAGTGGTAGATGATTTGTTCGATTGTGTGTTGTTCAATCGGCCGTCACCCCTTAGGTATATAAGAGGCGGCTGGACTTGCCGTGCAAGGAAAAGGCTTGGATTCACGTCCAAAACCCTAGCCAAATTCGGATTGGTTTTATTCGAACTTTCCAAAACTGTTCGGTTTAAACTGGCTGTACCTTGCGGGTAATTCTTGAGGTGGTAAACAACCTCGGATGGAAAAGAGCCCAAAAGCAATCTTGACCGTTTCGACGATACGAACAACTTTCATGTTGAACGTTTTTCGATTTGAAGCCATCTTATAGGCCAAAACGGTCACGCAATACAGGCTGTTATTCGCGCTACCCATCAGACAAGTGGCTGATGGGGCGCGCCACTTATGGCTCTGTGACAGGGCTGTGTTCGGATGGCCGTAACTTTTGCATACGAACTTGGATTGGGACGATTTTTATATCAGAATCGACCGTTTCGACGAGACGCACAACTTTCATGTTGAAACTTTTTCCATTTGAAGTCATCTTAATTGGGTTTCATGCCATTCTTTAATCGGGTGTCATCATGAGCATCTCTGAACTTGTCATAACTTTTGCATCCGGACTCCGTTTTAGACCACTTTCATATCCATCTTGATCTTCTCAGATAAATTCATCTCATGGTGACTTCCAATCATAAGTTTGAAGTAATCTTGACATAGATTAAAGCAACTTTTACGATTGTGCCACTTTTGAGCGTCAACACATGCCCCCCTGTTTTTCGGCAAAGCGAGCGTGCCGAAAAATAATATGTACCATGTTGGTTCTAAGGACGATGTCAACACCCCATCGGCCATTTATATGCTTAGGACGATAATTATATATCGTCCATTATTGTTCTTGAACCCTTGATGCAAACTTGGGCGAAACCTTCTCAACTTCGTTAACAATCCGATGATAAAGTTCCATAGATATGTATCTCAAGGTCATCCTCCAAACCATATTGTTCCCCCTTTTGCTAGGATTTTGTAGATAATCAATAAACTCTCTCCAATCCTTAGTATCACCTGCATCAAAATTCATTAGTGGCCGAAGCTGTGAACTTCGGTTCGGCCTTACCTATGTTGACGAGACGAAGCATCGGCTATTGAGAGAAATGCAATACACCATGATTAACGTAGTAGCCGGATGCTTGCTGTGCCAACTCTTTTAAATTGTCATGTCTAAATGTAAGAGCAATTTTAAAGCAACCCAGGTAAATTTTGCATCTAGACATATCTCAAGATAAACTATAAGTGATTCGTCAAAACATTGATAACCCTTGGATGTTTGTTGCACTACTCATAACGAATCACCGAAAGCCTCAATATGTATAGCACCTATAGCAAGTAAAAGAGTCAATCCGAATAACAATGCATATTCGGCTTTGATTAATCATGCATAAAAATATTCTAAGCGGCATGAGGCTTCAAAAAATAGTACCATAAGGAGATATATAAACAACACCAACACTTTGGTCATTGCTACGAATTGAACCATCAAAACATAATCTCCATAGTAATAGAGAGACAAGGCTAACATCAATATTATGCATATCATTAAACCGATGTTCAGTAATAAAATCAGCTATGATTTGGCCTCTTATAGATCTCAAAGATGCATAAGCCAAATCATATCCAAACAAAGTATAAGCCCACTAGTCAATTCTGGACTATGAATTGGTCTAAGACGCATATATATGAATTTTCATGAGCACATACTTTGTCTCGCTCTCCATTCGAACTAAGGACGATGCTAGAACACTACACCGGCCATGCATTGACATATTCTTAGGACGATAGATAAATATCGGCCATTACCATGTAGACATCATTCAAATCACATATAGCCAAAATAAACAAACGAAATGACAAATAAAGTATTTCGGCCCTTTGGATCAGCAACAAACTTGTAGCTAATCAAATGTATAGTGACTTGGTAATACCCTGTCATGATGTAAGAATTTATATGGCATCCATGGATTAAAATAAGCCCATTGAGGGTTACCAATCATACCTGATGACGAATTCCATGGCACAGGCGTTAATGGCATAGTTGAAGAATATGGATAATGTGTAGACCGAAGATGCTGAAATCTTCGGCTTGGTCCTTCATAGTTTTCACTCTTTTCCTTCTTCACCTTTGCCGCACTTCTTGTAACGGAAGCTTGCACATAATTCTTATTTTGAGCACTTCCTTTGGGAACCCATGCCATGTTTCTTTCTTCAAGTTCTTGTGCACTAAGTTTTTGTAATTTCTTCTTTTGCCAATATGATAAGCCGAGTGGGCACCCCGGTTGCGATTTTGTCTTAGCCAATGGCAATCCTTTTTTGGCCTTGTGCACTCTCAACCTCTTTTCTTCAGATTTGGCACTTTGACTCTCAATAATTGGTTGCTTCATCTCATTGTCTTTAGTAGCCAATGTCAACACTTTAATTGGCTCTTTTTCATTTGAGATCAAATCTGAAGTTGCATTCTTACGACCATCTCTTTTAACACGGTAAACTTGCTTGACCACCTCTTTCTTCTTCCTTGAGCTCCGGACCGATTCCTTATGATTGAAACGGTCTTTAACATGTGATTGTTCAAATGTTGATCTTCTCGGAGCTGCATAATATTGGTGAGATGGTCTAAAATAAGATGGAGAATGCGCCCTTGTATCATACCTGTCTCATGATGGATATGGATCTACTTGAGCATAGGGAGGCATCCACGTCATTGGCATTGGCGGCCCAAAATAAGGATATGAATATGTTGCATAAGAATTTTCACTTTGCCAATACCGATCCTCATACTTGCGCCTTGGGGGTGATCTTGATTTCTTTGTATGATTTGGCCGATAAGCATTCTTCTCTTCACTCTTCTTTTGATACTTATCCAATAGTTCAGCGAAAGTGATTTTTGATCTCTTACACTTGCGCTTATTTTGGCCTTTGCTTTCTTTTGGTTTGCTTTCATCGATCATTGAATTTGCTTTTTGCCCCCCAGTCCTTGGCGTCTCCGTTGTAGCTTCGATGGAATTCTCGCCCTCAAGATTATGTTCATTATGCTCTTCAACAACTTCTTTACTTGAAAGCTTGATCCCATCACCTGCAGTTTTTATCTTCTCTTTAAATGGATCGGCTTGAAGCAGCCGATGCAAAAACTTTCTGCCATCGGGACCAATCGGAATAGACTGGTCATCTCTTGGTGTTTCAGCAAATTTCAATCGTCCTTTTTCAATGGCCGATTTAACTATTTGACGAAACATATTGCAATCCTCAAAATTATGTTTGAACGAATGATGCAACCTACAATACATTCGTCCTTGAATTGATTGATTGACATGGTGATCAAGAATTCTTATGTAATTATTTTTCAGCAACAAATCAAATATTTGATCACACATGCTTTAATTGAAGGTAAACTTTTTATTCTCTAGCCGATCTTGCTGTTTGAATGGCTTTGGAGATAAGCAAACGAATGGTTCAGATTTGTAGTCTCCCCATTCGGCTATGCATTGTTTTTCCACTCTATCTCCGATGTCTTTGGATAAGATATTATATTAGCATCAGTTTTCTCAATAGAATTTAACCTTGGCTTTAAATTTCTGAAACAAAGATATTTAGAACATACATGTCTCAGTTGAGACCAAGTGCAAGCCAAGTACGAAATAAGCAAAACTACCCAACTAGATATGAACTTTACATAAAGCAACGGGGAAAGCTTTGGCTGTAACAATAAGTCAATATCGGTCTTTATAAATGGCGTAATGGGTTGACCGATATGTTCCATAACAAGTTTATTGCTAACAAGTAAATTACCCTTCTTCATTGGTCTTTCAAAATTACTTATGAGAATATTCCTTATAGATGCATCAATAATGAAGTCACGACCAAATCTGAAAATAGGTAAATTACTCTCTATGCATACCTCTTCAAATATGTTGGGAGAACATGATCGTGGTGTCACTTGAAGAACATCTTGCTCCATCTTTGGATGGCTCCCCAACACCTTTTCATCATCTTTTTCTTGATTCTGTGCATCATTGCTTTGAAGATCCATGTCAGCTGAACTTTGTTCGGCTACTTGTTCTTGTCCTTGAGGCTTGTCAATTTCTATGGCACGGAACTCATAGGGCAGGAAGTAGGTTCCATTGACTTCGGAAAAATCAAGTATGACTGTTTTGCTATGCTTTCCATGCCCTTTCTCAATAATGCTTGCCTCTTTGGATTTGATGGACTCAGAATATATACTACTTGATTCGGCTCTTCTAATAACCGAATTTTCTTTGTTACCTGAATCAACAACTTTATCTTTTTGAATTTGCAAGGCTTCTCCCTCTCGTCTAAGTTTAGCCCACATCTCAGCTTGGCGAGCTTTAAACATTTTCATCTCAATTTCCATCCACTCGTCATGAGATTGCCCCCCAATACTTTGAGACTCTTTCGGCAATGAGGTGCCGAAACTTTGCGATTGTTTAGGTGGTATACTGGATGATACAACACTGGGCAACTGCATCATTTGCACAACTCTAGCTTTTACAGCAGCAAAATCATGAGGCTTCCCACCTTCTATTAGTTCTTGGCGAATAGAGTTGCACAAATCCCAAGAGAATGTAAGCTTGTTCTCAATTACCCAGTCTGGATATGGTTGCCCCCCAATGCTTTTAGACTCTTTCGGCAATGAGATGTTGCCGAAATTCTGTAATTGTGTAGGGGGGACATGATATGCCACGGTAGTAGGTGAAGGCATTTGTGCTCCTGCAGAAGTTTCACTTATTCGGCCATGACCATTAAGGTGCGGAGCCGAATTATGGACATTAACAGTTGCGTATGGTGCCAAAAAACTAGTAGCATGAGGTGTAGCATATGATGTTTGATGGTAATTGGCCGGATAACTAGTAGTAGCATGGCCAATTCCCCTATCCACCAGCATGTTTGGATTAACATGTTGCAAATTAGTTGCCGATGAATAAAAAGATGAAACACTATGTTGCATGCCATTGAAAGATCCTACATGGGGTGTTTCAACTTGATTAACCGAACTCATCATGTTGTTCATCGGCATATGGATTTGTGCGGTTGCCGATGCATGGGAGTTGGGATACATATGTTGCATGTTGCTAAAATTATATGAAGTAGAATCATGAAGATTTTGTTGCATCGGCCCTTGCACATAATTAGATGCATGATTGATAAAGCTAGGGCTAGCCGATACATTATGCTCATTAGATGATCTAGCAACAACATATGCATTATTTGCATCTACATATGTGAATTGGGTATTCATATTACCTTTGTAGATTGCAAACCCTAGATGACGATCTCTTCGTAGAAAGAACGGGCCGGAGACCGTTCAAAGCTTCGTCCCCAGCGGAGTCGCCAAAAAGTGTGTTCGCACACGAACACGTCACCGTGTACCCTCGACGCCGGGGGTGATGCACCGCAGCTCACGTCGAAGGAGACCCGTCCGGAAGCGCGGTACGCAGGCAATCCGGCGGGTGCTTTTGTAGACCCGAAACCCCACGCGCCCGGGAGGGACCCCGTCAGGGCACGCGGAGGCTATGGGCTGCCCTAGGTCGACCTGATCGCCCCTAGGGCCTCGAGGTTCGTCGCCCTGCAACAAGAGGAACGAACGAAGAACGAGGAAGAAGAAGAACCAGGGTTAAGGAGAAAAGATAAAAGATAAAAGTGGTAGATGATTTGTTCGATTGTGTGTTGTTCAATCGGCCGTCACCCCTTAGGTATATAAGAGGCGGCTGGACTTGCCGTGCAAGGAAAAGGCTTGGATTCACGTCCAAAACCCTAGCCAAATTCGGATTGGTTTTATCCGAACTTTCCAAAACTGTTCGGTTTAAACTGGCTGTACCTTGCGGGTAATTCTTGAGGTGGCAAACGACCTCGGATGGAAAAGAGCCCAAAAGAAATCTTGACCGTTTCGACGATACATACAACTTTCATGTTTAACGTTTTTCGATTTGAAGCCATCTTCTAGGCCAAAACGGTCACGCAATACAGGCTGTTATTCACGCTACCCATCAGACAAGTGGCTGGTGGGGCGCGCCACTTATGGCTCTGTGACAGGGCTGTGTTCGGATGGCTGTAACTTTTGCATACGAATTCGGATTGGGACGATTTTTATATCAAAATCGACCGTTTCGACGAGACGCACAACTTTCATGTTGAAACTTTTTCCATTTGAAGTCATCTTAATTGGGTTTCAAGCCATTCTTTAATCTGGTGTCATCATGAGCATCTCTGAACTTGTCATAACTTTTGCATCCGGACTCCGTTTTAGACCACTTTCATATCCATCTTGATCTTCTCAAATAAAGCCATCTCATGGTGACTTCCAATCATAAGTTTGAAGTAATCTTGACATAGATTAAAGCAACTTTTACGATTGTGCCACTTTTGAGCGTCAACAGATACGTTGGAGACGTATCAACCATCAGTGGCAACGAATGGAGCGGGGTGGCTGAAGATCTATCTGCTCGTTGTCACCTTCAATCTCCATGTGTGAAGCTACTTGCGTTTGATTCTGTGGTCACTGGGAGGAAGTTTCTGGCATGTGCAGAGAAGGTCAGACCCTCTTCCGTTGTTACAAATCATTTGTTAGATGTGATTCAGACACTGTCACGGTCCCAACCCATTCATATCACACCTTCAACCAAACGCATCCTAAGATAGTGTCACAGTTTGTACCTAGTATCTTAAATTGTTGCCATCTCATCAGTGGTGCCATTAGAAAATTATTTGGCACCGCTTCAGCAGTTTGTGCAGCCAACTTTGGTCCACACATCCGAGCAGCCAAGTAGTAAAATACTAAATCTTTATGCCACGAAGGAACTAGGCATCGGAGCAACTATGTGCTCCGGAGTACGGGTCCCTGATTTTTTTTCGCTGCATCGGCTCGCCAGTTCAGGGCGCCCGTGCGAGATGTAGCAACAGTTGTCTTTACACCAGTTTTTTTGATACATAGTGGACGGTCTTAGTGCTATTAGTTCCATGTTACTAAATTTGTGCATGTACACACCTGTTAGTATCAATTTGATGTCATCCAAACACTGTCGCTATGTTGTTGCAGTTATATTTACCTTCCTCATAAAATGTTCAATTTGTTATTTATTGTACATGAGTAAGAACTTGTAGTGTTGTTGTAGTTAATTATAGCTTCTGATGTTCCAGAATTTGGTTGTTGTTTCAGTAGCAATAGATTCATTTGCACATTGATCTTTTTGAGAAGATATGTCATAATTAACATGTTTCTTCAGTTTTTCAAAATAAGCATTGGTGATTTTCTATGTTGCTATAAACCCATTTTCCCTACAATTGTTACTGATCTAGTTTTAAATATTATAGGATGAACGGAAGTGTTCTTACTTGGAGTGGGTTGATCAAGAGTGGCCACTGTCTTTGAAGATGTGCCTAATGAAGCTCTAGAGCATGTATGAGGAAGAGAACAGACGTAGGCTTAAAGAAACTGTTGTCAACGCTGAAGAATATTTGAAGATGCAGGATAAAAAGTGGAAGGTGGAGAATGAGCTCAGATTTTTAAATCATACTTTGCTAAGATGGTGTTGGCGAAGGAGGAGGCACTTTCCTAGTTGGCCCATGCAAAACAGGTTCTTACTAAACTGAAAGCAGAGGTGGATAAGATGAGCCTGGATGATCTCGATTAGGGAAATGAATATATTGTTCCTATGAAGTTGAACTAGCTATATGTTGTACTGTGCTGTTTTCATGTAGCTATCGTACTGTGATGTTATAATATATTTATGTGTCTGTTATGAAATTGGAAAACATCTGTTCGATATGAAATGTGAATTTGCGTAATACTAGAATTATTAATTGTAAAATAATAAACCTGCTAAATGTGTCATGGATCTTTGCAAATGGTTCTAGCAGTAAAAGCGCTTGTGATGGATAGCCCAATGCCACACAACTTTCTTCATCAAATCATGTGTGATGTAGTTGATAAAAGCAAATAGTTAACCAAGGCAGAGCGTGTGTGATAGTTACACCTTTCACACACGAGCCTACACATAAAACTGTGTGGGATGTACATACGAACGGAAACGTTTTCCCTGGATTGACTGTGTGGGTTGTACATAAGAACGAAAACATATTCCTTGGATTGTCTGTGTGGGATATACATACAAACGGAAACGTTTTTCCTGGATTGACTGTGTGGGATGTACATAAGAACGGAAACATATTCCTTGGATTGACTGTGTGTGATAAACATACCTACGGAAATGTTTTTCTGGGATTCACCGTGTGGGATGTACATACCTACGGAAATGATTGGGTTTCGATGCCTCACCCGATTGCACACGAGCTCATTTGGTGTCCCAGGAGGGCCTATCCTCAACAATTTCTGGGTCGTGTGGGAAGGACCCCCTATGGCCCACACTCACTAGGCGACGGTTCCAAATGCCGCCGCGGAAAGGGGTTTAAAACCGTTTGTATAGCACTGACGCGTACCAGTGCTATTCACCTCTTAGACTCCAAGTCAGGTCCAAATTAATGTTCAAACTTGAGTTTTAAAATGCTTGTGTCCTTGTGGAGCACATATTGAGGCAGCAATGAATAGTATCTCTGTCTATTATCTAGTTGTTCATCTTGGGTGGGAAACAAACAGTAAAGCAATCATCATGTGTCTTTTTTATTAAATTAAAGCTATCATGAGCCTGCTATCATTTTTTTGGGATCTATCCACTGGTTGTTACCATCACTCTAGATTCATAATCTCACTATATTTTTTTGTATGCATGTCATAAATTGTACATAGTCATGCTGAACATGTAGAGAAAAAGAGAAGAGTTTTGCGCGGAAATACACTGTCATGCAAACATCGCTCGATGGTGGGTGCAATGGCAAACCCTCCCCCCTCCAGATTGTAATCTGGAGGAAGATATCTGTTCCGAGGCTGATTCAGATGGAGCTGACCACTCCTATTTACCCCCGAGGTGTTTGCTCTAACTTGGCATGATGATGTTGGTAATATCATGCATATGTCTCCTTGCAGTGCCTACTTTTGACATCATGTATGTCATCTGCTTAGTTTAGACATGTTATGTAATGCCACCTGTTTAGTTTCTATATCATATATGTGAATTATGCAATCTCATCTCTTTTAGGCAGACATAATATATGTGAAATATGCAATTCCATCCTGTTTAACTAGGCATCATATATTTGAATGATATCTTTCCAATCCTTTTCTTCATTACATTTCCATTTGCCGACAATTTTTGTACATTCAACTACTCTTCCTGTGAATCAGCCATTTGAGTGGGTGATGGAAAAATCTGGAGTGAAAACAAGGTCTTCAGAGCAGACAGTGCTACCTATCGAAGTAGATCTCTTGCTAGGTCCCGTTAGCTCCTTAGAGATGGATTCAGAGATAGATGACCAATCCTATTCCCCCACTGAGGTGTATGCTGTAAAATGGCACGGTTATACTGCTCATATCATGCATATGGTGTCTTGCATGGCATAGTTTAGACATCATATACACAATATTCAACACCATGTTCTTAGTTCAGACATCATATATGTGAATGCCCTCTGCTTAGTATATAAATCACATATGTGAATTATATCATGCGATCCTAATTACTTAGATAACATGTATGTGAATTATGTCATGCGAACCTGTTTACTGAAGACATCATATAATTACCTCATGCCATCCTATTTAGTTAGTTATCATATCTTTGAATTATGTCATGCTATGCCATCTAGTTTAGATACAAATAACATATGTGAAATTATGTCATGCTATCCTTTTTAGTTAAACAATATACATGTTAACTATTTCATGCCCTCTTTTTTCCACACTATCGCATCTGTTTCTCATACAAGGTCCGTACATTCAACTACGTTTCTTATTTATCAGCCATTTGAACTGGAGCGGGTGATGGCAGTATCTAGCGGAGTAAAAACACAGTCTTCAAATAAAACAGTGCTACCTCTTGGTGGAGATAGCACCCTGGTTGTACATGCACGAGAACCAGCCCTACCACACATAACCCAGACTCTCGCAGATTGTACCCCTACCGCGATGGACAGAGAACCAGCTTCACCCAATCTAACCCCAACCCTAGTAGATTGTAACCCAGTTCCGACACAACACCATCTCCACCACAAAGCTCCCAAACAAGAGCAGTTGGTAAGGCAGCTCCAGTGCCCAAATCGCCAGTACTACCACGACGAACCCCAACTCCACCAGTTAGTACACCAGCCATTCATAGTTTAGCATCTATCGAATTTGATGTTGTTAAATCCTATGTCAGTATCTTCCCATCATGGAAATATTATACTGAAGATGAAGGAAAATGCCAGTTGCAGGTGTTCGTCCAGGAGTTATGTGTAAGTAATGTTATTCATGGCAATTACTTTGCTTTGTCCCATACATTCTACCTCCATGCTGGTTATAATGCAACAAATGTTCCCATTTTTCTCTATAGAGAAGGACCGATTTGGAAACTCAGGATGAGGTAACATGTGCTAATACCTCTGCTGTCTTCAAGAATGCTTGGTGGCAGTATCGGAATTACCCGAAGAAAACATACTTCACTAGCAAAGAAACTCATCAAATTCCTTATGTTCTCCCGAGACACATTTACGAGACGATGACTGGGAACGCCTTGTTCTGTATTGGTACCGAACCAAGAATGTGGTAAGGTCTATGAGCTCATTTTTTATTTCGAAGTATTGTATCCTCCGTCTTACTGTACTTTGTTTGGGTAGAACAAGTGCTTAAGACTGAAGAATAACTATTCTCATTTAAGATTCCATTACTATATGGTGCATACTGCCTTGCTCATGTATCACTGTATTTACTCATACAAACTTATTTTTATATTGAAGGATCCAATCAAAACTCCAATGGCACAACATGTATGTTTAAGCATGTCCGCTCTTCTAAATTTCTCTGTTGATTTCAATTTCAATTGTGTATACAGTTGACTTCTCATATCGTGCACATTACTAGCATCATAACAAAGCCAATAGTGTTGTTATACATGTTCATCGTTTATTTGCACTGGCCGCCAACTTTGACAACCAGTGTATGTAATATGCTGCTTTGTTCCCATATTTGCACTAGTGGCGAACTTTGATGCCCAGTGGTTGTAATATGTGTAATAGCCGTAATAGTCTAGCGTATATTGCTTGCTTATTTATTTCCTTGTTATCTTGTTTATTTGTTTGCATGTAGTCAGTGCAGTTCTTTTTCCGCAGTTTGCTAGTGGCCGCAATAACCTATTTTCTAAAACTAAGCCACAATAACCATGGGCAACATGTGGACTATTGTCACCATGGCCTTCTACATGCCGTAGAATCAATGGGCATTTTACGGGCCATATGGTCGATTGGCCAAACATGGGCCAATAACGGACCACATTATGGGTCGTAAACGGGCTAGACTGGCAGCCGTCCGTTCATGGCCAACCATAATGGGCCTTTAAGGGGCCGATGAGTATAATGGGCTTAATTCCATCGACAGACATAACGGGTCGTTAATGGGCTGTATTTGATGACACTATGAAAACGACCCAATGGGTCAACGTGCCACAAACGGGCCGACTTTAACCATGGGCTGAATTTGACCCACAAGAAGAAAAGGCCAGTAATAGATCGTAAGCTACCGAATGCTGCAAATCAGCCCAAGAATAAATGGGCCCTTAAAAGGCCGAAAGATAACACGGGCTGGGAGCCGCCCAATGGAGTAATGGGCCGTTAATGGGTATGAAGTGTTGGGTAACGTAGCAGAATTCAAAATTTTTCTACGCTTTCACCAAGATCCAACTAAGGAGACATCTAGCAACGAGCAAATAAGAGTGCATCTACATACCGTTATGTAGATCGCGTGCGGAAGCTTTCGAAGAAGCGAGGATGAAGTAGTCGTACTCTTCGCGTTCTTCGTCACCGATGATCTAGCGCCGAACGGACGGCACCTCCGTGTTCAACACACGTCCGGTACAGCAACATCACCTCCTTCTTGATCCAGCAAGGGGGGAGGAGAAGTCGTCAGAGATCCAACAGCACAACGGTGTGGTGGTGGATGCAGTGGAGATTCCTGCAGGGCTTCGTCGGGCGCCCTGCGTTGAGGAGACGGAGGTGTGACGGGAGGGGGAGAGGCGCCAGGGCAAGGGGTGCGGCTGCCCTCTCCCCCCCACATATATATAGGGGGCCAGGGGGGTGCGCCGGCCCTGCAGATGGCATCTGCAGGGTGGGGCGGCGGCCAGGGGGGGAGTCCTTGCCCCCAAGGCAAGTGACGCCCCCTCCGCCCTAGGGTTTCAACCCTAGGCGCATGGGGAGGAGGGCCCATGTGGTGCCCCAGCCCATTAGAGCTGGCCACTTCCCCTTTGCGGCCTAGGGGCCCCACTGGGATGGGTGGCCCCACCCGGTGGACCCCCGGGGCCCCTCCGGTGGTCCCGGGACACTTCCGGTGACCCCCGGAGATCACCTGATGGCCGAAACTGGACTTCCTATATATCATTCTTTACCTCCGGACCATTCCGGAACTCTTTGTGACGTCCGGGATATCATCCGGGACTCCGTACAACTTTCGGGTTTCCACGTGCATGTATCTCAATGACCCTAGTGTTACCGAACCTTAAGTGTGTAGACCCTACGGATTCGGGAGACACGTAGACATGACCGAGACCACTCTCCGGTCAATAACCAACAGCGGGATCTAGATACCCATGTTGGTTCCCACGTGTTCCTCGATGATCTTCATCGGATGAACCACCGTGTCAAGGATTCACTCAATCTCGTATGTTATTCCCTTTGTCCATCGGTACGGTACTTGCCCGAGATTCGATCGTCGGTATGCCCGATACCTTGTTCAATCTCGTCATGGCAAGTCTCTTTACTCGATCCGTAATCCATCATCCCGTGACTAACTACTTAGTCACATTGATCTCATTATGATGATGTCTTACCGAGTGGGCCCAGAGGTACCTCTCCGTCATACGGAGTGACAACATCCCAGTCTCGGTTCGTACCAACTCAACAGACACTTTCGGAGATACCCGATGCGTACCTTTATAGCCACCCAGTTACGTTGTGACGTTTGGCACACCCAAAGTATTCCTACGGCATCCGGGAGTTGTACAACCTCATGGTCTAAGGAATAAATACTCGACACCAAAAAGTTTATGCATTATGAACTATACGATCTCGTGCTATGCTTAGGATTGGGTCTTGTCCATCACATCATTCTCCTAATGATGTGATCCCGTTATCACTAACATCACATGTCCATGATCAGGAAACCGTGATCATCTGTTGATTAACGAGCTGGTTACTAGAGGCTCACCAGGGACTCATTGTGGTCTATATATTCACACACATGTATCGCTGTTTCCGTACAATACAATTCAAGCATGAATAACAGACAATTATCATGAACAAGGAAATATAATAATAATACTTTTATTATTGCCTCTAGGGCATATCTCCTACAGTCTCCCACTTGGACTAGAGTCAATAATCTAGTTACATTGTGATGAATCGAACACCCATAGAGTTCTGGTGTTGATCATGTTTTGCCCGTGGAAGAGGTTTAGTCAACGGGTCTGCGACATTCAGATCCGTATGCTCTTTACAAATATCTATATCTCCATCCTGAACATAATTCCGGATGGAGTTGAAACGGCGCTTGATGTGCTTGGTCTTCTTGTGAAACCTGGGCTCCTTGGTAATGGCGATAGCACCAGTGTTGTCACAGAAGAGAGTCATCGGGCTTGACGCGCTTGGTATGACTCCTAGGTCGGTGATGAACTCCTTCATCCAGACTCCTTCCTGTGCTGCTTCGGAAGCAGCTATGTACTCCGCTTCACATGTAGATGCTGCCACGGCGCTTTGCTTGCAACTGCACCAGCTGACTGCCCCTCCGTTCAAAATATACACGTATCCGGTTTGAGACTTAGAGTCATCCAGATCTGTGTCGAAGCTAGCATCGACGTAACCCTTTACGACGAGCTCTTCGTCACCTCCATAAACGAGAAACATATCCTTAGTCCTTTTCAGGTACTTTAGGATGTTCTTGACTGCTGTCCAGTGTTCCGAACCGGGATCACTTTGGTACCTCCCTACCAAACTTATGGCAAGGTTCACATCAGGTCTGGTACACAGCATGGCATACATGATAGAACCTATGGCCGAGGCATAGGGAATGACACTCATCTTTTCTCTATCTTCTTCCGTGGTCGGCGACTGAGCCTTGCTCAATCTCATACCTTGCAAAACAGGCAAGAATCCCTTCTTGGACTGATCCATATTGAACTTTTTCAATATCTTGTCAAGGTATGTACTTTGTGAAAGACCAATGAGGCATCTTGATCTATCTCTATAGATTTTGATTCCTAATATGTAAGCAGCTTCTCCAAGGTCCTTCATTGAAAAACTTTTATTCAAGTAGGCCTTTACATTTTCCAAGAGTTCTATATCTTTTCCCATCAGCAATATGTCATCCACATATAATATGAGAAATGCCACAGAGCTCCCACTCACTTTCTTGTAAATACAGGCTTCTCCATAAGTCTGTATAAAGCCAAACGCTTTGATCACATCATCAAAGCGAATATTCCAACTCCGAGATGCTTGCACCAGCCCGTAAATCGAGCGCTGGAGCTTGCATACCTTGTAAGCGTTCTCTGGATCGACAAAACCTTCCGCTTGCATCATATACAACTCTTCCTTGAGGAAGCCATTAAGGAATGCTGTTTTGACGTCCATTTGCCATATCTCATAATCATAGAATGCTAGCAAACATGATTCTGACTGACTTCAGCATCGCTACGGGAGAGAAAGTCTCGTCGTAGTCAATCCCTTGAACTTGTCGATAACCCTTAGCGACAAGCCGAGCCTTATAGATGGTCACATTACCATCTGCGTCTGTCTTTTTCTTAAATATCCATTTGTTTTCTATGGCGTGCCTGTCATCAGGCAAGTCGACCAAAGTCCATACTTTGTTTTCATACATGGATTCTATCTCGGATTTCATGGCTCCAAGCCATTTATTGGAATCCGGGCCCGCCATCGCTTCTTCATAGTTCGAAGGTTCACCGTTGTCTAACAACATGATTTCCAGGACAGGGTTGCCGTACCACTCTGGTGCGGACGTGCCCTCGTGGACCTTCGAAGTTCAGTAGTAACTTGATCTGTTTCTTCATGATCATTATCATTAACTTCCTCCCTTGTCGGTGCAGGCACCTCAGGAACAATTTCCTGCGCTGCGCCACTTTCCGGTTCAGGAGTGGTGACTGTCACCTCATCAAGTTCTACTTTCCTCCCACTCACTTCTTTCGAGAGAAACTCTTTTTCCAGAAAGCATCCATTCTTGGCAACAAAGACTTTGCCTTCGGATCTGTGGTAGAAGGTGTACCCAATCGTTTCCTTTGGGTATCCTATGAAGACGCATTTTTCCGATTTGGGTTCGAGCTTTTCAGGTTGAAGTTTCTTGACATAAGCATCGCAACCCCAAACTTTTAGAAACGACAGCTTCGGTTTCTTGCCAAACCAAAGTTCATACGGAGTCGTCTCAACGGATTTTGACGGAGCCCTATTTAAAGTGAATGCGGCAGACTCTAAAGCATAACCCCAAAAAGATAGCGGTAAATCGGTGAGGGACATCATAGATCGCACCATGTCCAATAGAGTACGATTTCGACGTTCGGACACACGTTACGTTGAGGTGTTCCGGGCGGTGTCAGTTGTGAAACAATTCCATGTTTCCTTAGGTGCGTGCCAAATTCATGACTTAAAAATTCACCCCCACGATCTGATCGCAAGAACTTTATTTTTCTGTCACATTGATTCTCAACCTCATTCTGAAATTCCTTGAACTTTTCAAAGGTCTCAGACTTATGTTTCATCAAATAGATATACCCATATCTACTCAAGTCATCTGTGAGGGTGAGAACATAACGATAGCCTCCGCGAGCCTCAACACTCATTGGACCGCACACATCGGTATGTATGATTTCCAACAAGTTGGTTGCTCGCTCCATTGTTCCGGAGAACGGAGTCCTGGTCATCTTGCCCAAGAGGCATGGCTCGCACGTGTCAAATGATTCATAATCAAGAGACTCTAGAAGTCCATCTGAATGGAGCTTCTTCATACGTTTGACACCAATATGACCAAGGCGGCAATGCCACAAGTATGTGGGACTATCATTATCAACTTTACATCTTTTGGCATCTACACTATGAATATGTGTATCATCACGTTAGAGATTCATCAAAAATAAACCATTGACCAGCGGGGCATGACCATAAAACATATCTCTCAAATAAATAGAACAACCATTATTCTCCGATTTGAAAGAGTAGCCATCTCGCATAAGACGAGATCCAGACACAATGTTCATGCTCAAAGCTGGTACTAAATAACAATTATTAAGGTTTAAAACTAATCCCGAGGGTAGATGTAGAGGCAGCGTGCCGATGGCGATCACATCGACCTTGGAACCATTCCCGACGCGCATCGTCACCTCATCCTTCGCCAGTCTCCGCTTATTCCGCAGCTCCTGTTTTGAGTTACAAATGTGAGCAACCGTACCGGTATCAAATACCCAGGAGCTACTACGAGCGCTGGTAAGGTACACATCAATAACAAGTATAGAAAATATACCTTTGACGTTGCCGGCCTTCTTGTCTGCTAAATATTTGGGGCAGTTCCGCTTCCAGTGCCCCGTTCCCTTGCAATGAAAACACTCAGTTTCAGGCTTGGGTCCATTCTTTGGCTTCTTCCCGGCAACTGGCTTACCGGGCGCGGCAACTCCTTTGCCGTCCTTCTTGAAGTTCTTCTTACCCTTGCCTTTCTTGAACTTAGTGGTTTTATTGACCATCAACACTTGATGTTCTTTCTTGATATCCACCTCCGCTGATTTCAGCATTGAATACACCTCGGGAATGGACCTCTCCATCCCCTGCATATTGAAGTTTAACACGAAGCTCTTGAAGCTAGGTGGGAGCGACTGGAGGATTATGTCAACGACTGCTTCATCTGGGAGATTCATTCCCAGCTGAGACAAGCGGTTGTGCAATCCAGAAATCTTGAGGATGTGCTCACTGACAGAACTGTTTTCCTCCATCTTACAGCTGTAGAATGCGTCGGAGACGTCATATCTCTCGACTAGGGCATGAGCTTGGAAAACCATTTTCAGCTCTTGGAACATCTCATATGCCCCGTGGTGCTCAAAACGCTTTTGGAGCCCCGATTCTAAACTGTAAAGCATGCCGCACTGAACCAGGGAGTAATCATCACAACACGACTGCTAGGCGTTCATAACGTCTTGGGTCGCTGGGAGAACGGGTGCATCACCTAGCGGTGCTTCAAGGACATATGATCTCTTGGCAGCTATGAGGATAATCCTCAGGTTACGGACCCAATCTGTATAGTTGCTACCATCGTCTTTCAGCTTGGTTTTCTCTAGGAACGCGTTGAAGTTGAGGGAAACGGGAGCGTGGGCCATTTGATCTACAAGAGATATTGTAAAGAATTTAGACTAAGTTCATGACAATTAAGTTCATATTAATCAAATTTTAATGAACTCCCACTCAGAATGACATCTCTCTAGTCATCTAAGTGATACACGATCCGAATTGACTAGCCCGTGTCCGATCATCATGTGAGACGGACTAGTCATCAACGGTGAACATCTTCATGTTGATCGTATCTTCTATACGACTCGTGTTCGACCTTTCGGTCTTCCGTGTTTCGAGGCCATGTCTGTACATGCTAGGCTCGTCAAGTGAACCCTAAGTGTATCGCGTGTGTAAATCTGGCTTACACACGTTGTATGCGAACGTTAGAACCTATCACACCCGATCATCATGTGGTGCTTCGGAACAACGAACTTTAGCAACGATGCACAGTTAGGGGGACACAATTCTTGAAATTTTAGAGAGAGATCATCTTATTTACTACCATCGTTCTAAGTAAACAAGATGCATAAACATGATAAACATCACATGCAATCAATTAAAGTGACATGATATGGCCAATATCATCTTGCTCCTTGGATCTCCATCTTCGGGGCACCATGATCATCTTGTCACCGGCTCGACACCATGATCTTCATCATCATGATCTTCATCATTGTGTTTTGAAGAAGTCGTCACGCCAACTATTACTTCTACTACTATAGCTAACGTTTAGCAATGAAGTAAAGTAATTACATGGCGTTATTCAGTGACATGCAGGTCATACAATAATTAAGACAACTCCTATGGCTCCCGCCGGTGTCAAGTTCATCGACATGCAAGTCGTGATTCGCTATTACAAGAACATGATCAATCTCATACATCACATATATCATTCATCACATCTTCGTTTTGGCCATACCACGTCACATAGCACATGCTGCAAAAACAAGTTAGACGTCCTCTAATTGTTGTTGCAAGTTTTTACGTGGCTTCTATATGTTTTCTAGCAAGAACGTTTCTTACCTACGCCAAAACCACAACGTGATTTGTCAATTTCTATTTACCCTTCATAAGGACCCTTTTCATCGAATCCGATCCGACTAAAGTAGGAGAGACAGACACCCGCCAACCACCATATGCATCTAGTGCATGTCTGTCAGTGGAACCAGTCTCACGTAAGCGTACGTGTAAAGTCGGTCCGGGCCGCTTCATCCCACAATACCGCCGAATCAAGATTGACTAGTAACGGCAAGAAAATTGAACAACTCAAACACCCACAACTGTTTGTGTTCTACTCGTGCAAGATGCTACGCATAAGACCTAGCTCAAATGCCACTGTTGGGTAACGTAGCAGAATTCAAAATTTTTCTACGCTTTCACCAAGATCCAACTAAGGAGACATCTAGCAACGAGCAAATAAGAGTGCATCTACATACCGTTATGTAGATCGCGTGCGGAAGCTTTCAAAGAAGCGTGGATGAAGTAGTCGTACTCTTCGCGTTCTTCGTCACCGATGATCTAGCGCCGAACGGATGGCACCTCCGCGGTCAACACACGTCCGGTATATCAACGTCACCTCCTTCTTGATCCAGCAAGGGGGGAGGAGAAGTCGTCAGAGATCCAACAACACAACGGCGTGGTGGTGGCAGTGGAGATTCCTCCAGGGCTTCGACGGGCGCCCTGTGTTGAGGAGACGGAGGTGTGACGGGAGGGGGAGAGGCGCCAGGGCAAGGGGTGCAGCTGCCCTCTCCCCCCCACACATATATAGGGGGCCAGGGGGGTGCGCCGGCCCTGCAGATGGCATCTGCAGGGTGGGGCGGCGGCCAGGGGGGGAGTCCTTGCCCCCCAAGGCAAGTGGCGCCCCCTCCCCCCTAGGGTTTCAACCCTAGGCGCATGGGGAGGAGGGCCCATGTGGTGCGCCAGCCCATTAGGGCTGGCCACTTCCCCTTTGCGGCCTAGGGGCCCCACTGGGATGGGTGGCCCCACCCGGTGGACCCCCGGGGCCCCTCCGGTGGTCCCGGGACACTCCCGGTGACCCCCGGAGATCACCCGATGGCCGAAACTGGACTTCCTATATATCATTCTTTACCTCCGGACCATTCCGGAACTCTTTGTAACGTCCGGGATCTCATCCGGGACTCCGAACAACTTTCGGGTTTCCACGTGCATGTATCTCTACGACCCTAGCGTTACCGAACCTTAAGTGTGTAGACCCTACGGGTTCGGGAGACACGTAGACATGACCGAGACCACTCTCCGGTCAATAACCAACAGCGGGATCTGGATACCCATGTTGGTTCCCACGTGTTCCTCGATGATCTTCATCGGATGAACCACCGTGTCAAGGATTCAATCAATCCCGTATGTTATTCCCTTTGTCCATCGGTACGGTACTTGCCCGAGGTTCGATCGTCGGTATGCCCTATACCTTGTTCAATCTCGTCTTGGCAAGTCTCTTTACTCGATCCGTAATCCATCATCCTGTGACTAACTACTTAGTCACATTGATCTCATTATGATGATGTCTTACCGAGTGGGCCCAGAGGTACCTCTTCGTCATACGGAGTGACAACATCCCAGTCTCGGTTCGTACCAACTCAACAGACACTTTCGGAGATACCCGATGCGTACCTTTATAGCCACCCAGTTACGTTGTGACGTTTGGCACACCCAAAGTATTCCTACGGCATCCGGGAGTTGTACAACCTCATGGTCTAAGGAATAAATACTCGACACCGAAAAGCTTATGCATTACGAACTATACGATCTCGTGCTATGCTTAGGATTGGGTCTTGTCCATCACATCATTCTCCTAATGATGTGATCCCGTTATCACTAACATCACATGTCCATGATCAGGAAACCGTGATCATCTCTTGATTAACGAGCTGGTTACTAGAGGCTCACCAGGGACTCATTGTGGTCTATATATTCACACACATGTATCGCTGTTTCCGTACAATACAATTCAAGCATGAATAACAGACAATTATCATGAACAAGGAAATATAATAATAATACTTTTATTATTGCATCTAGGGCATATCTCCTACATGAAGCGATATACTGTTCATTATGGGCCAATTTCACTACGGGCCGTTAATGGGCCAAGAGTTATAAAGGGCCTCACACTCCGGGAATTCTATCGGAATCAAACAATAGCATACATAAGCAATCATGCAAGAGAATCAAAGACTTCGGAAACAAATGAATCACTCTCGCAACAGTAAATTATTTCTAACAGTACCAAAATTAAGTGAATTTGGCCTTATCAGCAAGTTTAGGTCAAGAGCTTCGATTTGTAAAAATAATCAACTCAAACGGAGTTACGAAACTCAAGATACGATCAAACGAAGTTCAAATGCAAAACTATTTGAATTCAAATATTAAAACTTTCAAAATCAACTTTGAGTTGTGCTACTGGAAAGATAAGATCGAAACGTAGAAATTGGCGTTGGTTTCACCGAATTTTGACTAACGAGTAAAAAGTTACGAGGGTTTAGAGATTAGGGACCGATCTGTAAAAAAAATCATCGCGGATAGGTCCTGGTCGAAAATTAACAGAAAAAGAAAAGACAAATTTATGAACGTTCGTTTTCTGCAACTAAACATCGGACGTTCGTCAAATAATAAAACCAAAAAAATGAACTAGGGTTTTCCTAAAAAACAATCTAGGGTTTTTCGAAAAAAAAATCGAAACTAAAAACCGAAAAAACCGGTAGTTAATACCTAGCGGAGCGGGTTTAGAATCCGGCGGGTCGGGCGCGAGTCCGGCGGTGGTGGCTCCGGCGGTGAGTGCGGCCAGAGGTGGAGGTGGCAGCGTGGGGCGGCGGCGTTAGCGGCAGCAGCAGCGGCGGCGGGCGACGCGACGGCGACGAGTGGCGGCGGGGCTGGCGTGCGGGCGGGGTGGCGGCGGGGCGGCTTATAAAAGGCCGAGGCCGGGGCCTTTTCTTGTGGAAGGGGCGGCGGCGGGCGTCTCCGACCCGGACTACTCCGGAGTCCGGCGAGGTCACGACGGGGGAAGGCGGCGGTGGCTAGCGGGCCGGCTCGGCTGGGCGTGATTTTTTTATTTGTAGTTTATTATTGTAAAAATTGCATCAAAAAGTTATTTTATTTTTAGGCATTTTATTATCAGAAAAATGTTCACTTTGCTCTAAATATTAGGTTTAGACGGTGAAAATTTCTTCTGGTATTTTGAGATTTTTTTATATTTTATTTGTATTTTTCTGTTCAGGTGTATTTTAAAAAAAATCCAAAAAATTATTTTTACTCAAAAATCAAATTCCAACATTTTTATTTTATTTTTGAAGAAGTCATATTATCTTCCCTCACTTATTTTAAATATTAGAAAAATGAAATTTGGCAAAAATATTATTAGTCCAACCCCACTTGGAAAATAAATAAAATAGTGGGCTCCTCTTTGGAAAACTTCCAACTCTCTCACTTGGGTCCTTGAGTTGCTTAAAGTCTTGGATCAATTTTCAAATAAACTCATGCTCAAAATGCTCAAATGTTGAATGCATATGAATGATCTATGATAACATCCAAATTTGAAATTTGGGATGTTACATTCTACCCCATAGACTAGGGAGAAAGGTGTCTGGCCAGTGGCTTGATTTGGTGTCGTCATGAGTGACCAAAGAACCGCCAACAATTCATCAATCTAGCGTCTTCCACACTTGTGTAGCTTGTCGAAAGTTCTTTTCTTGATCCCACACAGCTCTTCAACATTTGTTCTTTCCACCTGGCCATTACTCCTTGGATGAGCAACTGACGCAAAACAGATCTTGCTGCCAAGGTTTTCAAGATATTGTACGAAGGTGCATCTCATGAATTGTGTGTCGTTGTCGGTGATGACCATGTTGGGCACTCCAAAATCGTAAACTAATCCTTTGAAGAACTTGACGACTGACTGTGTTGTCACCTTTCTCACTGGATCCACTTCCGGCCACTTTGTGAACTTGTCGATTGCGACGTACAAGTATTCAAATCCCCCGAAAGTGTGGGGAAAGGGACCCAGTATGTCGAGCCCACAGACTGAGAAGGGCTAGGAGAGAGGGATCATCTGAAGAGCTTGAGCTGGCTGATGTGATTGCTTTGAATGGAGCTGGCATGCTTCACACTTGGTTACTAGCTTAGTTGCATCCTGGAGAGAAGTGGCCAAACAGAAGCCTTGCCAGCAAGGGCGCTTGATCCTATTTGAGAGCCACATATGCCTCGATGCAGCTCCGCCAACAACTTTTGTCCATCTTCCCGATAGAAGCACTTTAATTTTGTAACGCCCCAGAAACACCCGCCGGTGGTCGTTACTCCTGGCGGGATCTAGACTGGCCCTACAGATCAATACTAGTCTTTTCTGCGCACTTTGTCCTCACTCGTGCGCACCCGGGACCAACTTCCCGATAGGTCATCCATCCTGAAACTACTCCAAGCTGAGCACGCTTAACTTTGGAGTTCTGTCTGAATGGGCTTCCGGAAAAGAAGGAATTCCTTATTGTTAAGAGTAGTCTATCATCCCTAATAAGTCAGGCTATCACATACACCCCCACTCAGAGGAACCGACATACTCGTCGGGCCACAGGAACGTTCCCTCTTGGCACATATGTCTGTGCTTCCAGTCAGGCACATGTACCATGCCATGTGCCATCACGGGTCACAAACGTCATGAACAACATGACCGCGCACCTGTCCGCAAACATCCGTGTAACTGCGAGGGTCAGCTCTGATACCAACTTGTAACGCCCCGGACACATCCGCCGGTGGTCGTTACTCCTGGCGAGATCTAGACTGGCCCCACAGATTAGTACTAGCATTTTCTGCGCACTTTGTCCTCACTCGTGCACACCTGGGACCAACTTCCCGGTCGGTCACCCATCCTGAAACTACTCCAAGCCGAGCACACTTAACTTTGGAGTTCTGTCCGAATGGGCCTTCGGAAAAGAAGGAATTCCTTATTGTTATGAGTAGTCTATCATCCCTAATAAGTCAGGCTATCAAAAATTTCGCCCCATTTGGCCTTTTTCTGTATAGATCGTTGCCGACGAACTGATAAATATTAGACTAATGGGCTACTCTTTCAGCTTCTTCTTGATCTTCGGGAAGTTCTCCTGTCTGAAGGAATTCGACAATCAGATGTGCCCGTGCCGGAGCTTCCGGCTTGATGACAAGGACTAAAGGTATTTCTTCAGCCGTGGGAGCGCTTGTCTCAACAACAAGAACTTGGGTTCCTGCGGGAGCCTGCTGCTCACTGACAAGCTTGTCGTTGTTCCCGGCAACATCCTTGCCGGGGAGCTCAGCAGGAAAATACTTGCATGTGTTCAACTTTCTTCTTTCGTTTTATTGTGTTGATGGTGTTAAGGATGGCCGAGTCAAGCGGAGCGCAAAAGTTCTTGGTTCCACAGGGAGCTTGAGTGCGGCACATTTTAACAAATCATCAGTTATGCTGTTTTCTGCACAAAGCATGTGCTCAGTTTGCAATCCATCAAAGTGATGTTCCAGTTTCCTTACTTCATGTCACATCCCCAGCTTCACCTTGCATTAGGATAGCACTTGTCTGTTGCATCATGTTTAAGTTTTCCAGAAAGTTGAATTGGGGGTGTTCAAACCCTAGCATCAAATGAATTCAACTAGGGTCAAAAATAAAATCATTTCCAATGACCCAAAGTGCCTTCATCAATGTTTGATAATTTTGGCAAGGCTTTGAGACCAAACCAAAAATAGTGAACATTTTTGTGGAATATTTTGGGCACTGGTTTAAATCATACCATATTTGCATTTGGGCATTTAAATTTTATATATTATTTTAAATGTCCAGATATTCATGAACTGAAATGTTGGCTGATGGAAATAATCCAAACAGTGGCCACAACCAGTCTCATGATTTTTGAAAATGCCCTGGCATTTTTAATAAAGCTAAAACAATTACAAAAAATAGAAAAGAGAAAGTTTTAATAAGAGAAAGAGAGAGAAGACTTACCTAAGGCCCACTTATCTGGTGGCCCAGCAGACTCGGCCCAGCCCACCTGGCCTCCTCCTGTCGTCTTCCTCCTTGCCAGGAGGACGGGCGCGTGCCCGACGCGCGTGCATCGCCGTGCGGCCACCTGCACCCTGCCTGGCTGCCTCCTCCTCCCCTGGACGTCGCTCGCAACGCCACGCCACCCCCTGGACCTCTCTCACTCTCTCTCGTGCTCCTCTCCTCCTCTGGCTCTCTTCCCCGCACCACCGAAGACGCCCGTCGCCGCCGTTCGCCGTTGTCGCGGCCACAGCCTCTCCCTCGCCTCTCCGACGAGCCCCCGAGCTCCGTCGTGCCTTCCTCTTCCTCTCTACCAAGTCACGCGGCGCCAGGTGCTTATCCTCATCCGCAACGCCGTCGTCTTCCTCCTCGGTCGCCCAAGATCACCGACGTCGATTCGCCGTCGTCAGCGCCTCCCCGAGCCTGCTTGTCTGCTCTGCGTGTCCACCGTGAGCCCCTGCGTCGAACCCCTCTCTCCACTAGCTCGCTTGCTTCCTCTAACGCCGATGCCCACCGGAGCCGATAGCTCCTTCCCGCCGGCCATGTCGCCGCCGTGGCCACCGTTACCTAGAGCGGCAACCGAGCACACAACCGTGCTCCACACAACGCCAGAAGCCCAAAACCCACTTATGTTGCTCCTGCTGTGCATCGTAGCACCTAACCCATCGGTGCCCGAACTCCGGCGCCGCCGCGAGTGATGGGCCTCGAACCCCTCGTTGGTTACCCCAAGTGGAAGGTGTAAGATGCAGTAAGTAGTAGTGTTTTCCCCTAGCAAAGATGCCAAGGATCGAATCCCCAGAGACTCCTAGGTTCAACAAGTAGGTGTCAATTGCTAACGGCGCAATTAGCAATCAACGTGGACCTGCACACAGATACAAATAACTTTGCTCCCAACGAGTACAGAGAGGTTGTCAATCTCTCCGGCCTTGTAGTTCACAAAGGGTTAAAAGCAATATGATAGTAGTGATAGATAGTGTTTTGCAATAGTAAGTAAATAGCGAAAAGTAAATAGTGGATGTGATCAATGATGGTAATATGGACCGGAGTCTCATGATGTTCACTAGTGATGTCTCTCTCCCAAAAGACGATAAAACAGCTATGTGAGGTAAACAAATTACAGCTGGGCAATTGACAGGACCACGAACGCAAACCAATGCTGATTACATTACAAGAAAGGTTGAGGTTCAAAGCATGGGCGGTACGCCAAAGTGAGTAGACCGAAATCCATCAATATCTACTACTAATCATCCACCTTGAGATATCTATCCAGAACATCTCGCTGGTATTAAGTTGCGAGTCCCACCCATAGTGTAAACTCAATGCAACAGACAACTGCATTAAAAGAACTTTGCGTAAAGTAAACAATCCTTGCACCCGCGGGCACAAGCACCGTTGTTTTCCCCCTTGTGGCAACAGCACATCCCCTAGACTCATGTTTCTGTCACTCAAGCTAGTCATCGAGGGGCATGAACCCACAATCGAGCATAACGTTCCCTCTTGGAGTCACTACTGACTACTCGGCCAAAGCAATAAATAACAACGGAGAACATGCAAGAATTACTTATGAACTAAAATATAAAAGAGGTGAATCAAATATATTACTCAAGATCAATCTGAACATAATCTCATAATCCATCGGATCCCAGCAAACTCAACATAGCAACAACATAAGGATTACATAGGTGCTTCGATCATGTAGGGCAGCTCACGAGGACTAATTAGTGAAGCACAAGAACGGGAGGAGAACATCACATAGCTACTGGTCATGGACTCATGGTCCAAGGGAGACTACTCACGAGTCATCCGGGAGGCGTCCATGGTGGTGGAGAAGCTCCCGGTGGTGATCCTCCCCTCCGGCAGGGTGCCGGGAAGAGTTCTCCTGGTGCTCCCGATCTTGGGAGCGGCGGCGGCGGCGGAACAGAGATGGGATCGCGAAAAGAAGTCCTGTTCTGAGGGTTACGGAGGACCCTTTAAATATATGCCAAAGTAGGGCACCGGGGGAGCCTCGGGGGGGCCCAGGCGCCCCCCCGGCGCGGCCCAGGGGCGCGCGCCCATAGGGCGCTTGGAGCCCCTGTGGCCCCCCCAGGCTGCCCTTCGGACGCAGTGTTGTTTCCGGATCGCTGATTTTTTATATAATTTTTCTGGATTTTTCTGGGCAGTTCTTGAAACGTGAAAACCTGAAATACAAAAGCAGCCGAAAACAGAAACTGGCACTGGGGTGCACTGGATTAGTATGTTAGTCCAAATATGATCAAAAGTGTATGGAAGTGTATGAATATCATAGCAATATCACCCAAAAGTGGCATGGAGCAAGCAGAAATTATAGATACGTTTTGGACGTATCAACATCCCCAAGCTTAATTCCTGCTCGTCCTCGAGTAGGTAAATGATAACAAGAATAATTTCTGTGGTGACATGCTATTAACCATATAGGACTTTCTCATAGTCATATGACAAAAGCATACTGAGACAATGGTTCTAAAGTAATTAAGTTGTCTCAAGAGAAAATCACAAATGACTGAAAGTTTTACAACATGAAACTGAAACATCAAGAAGATTTGCAATGAACATGATGTGCAAATATGATAAAGTGATATCTAGCTTACCCCTTTAGTGATGCAAAACATAAATGCAGGGGCACCTTCAAAGTTTAAGTGATGACTAGATACAATCATTTTAGAATAAACGATATCACAATCATGCAAAAGACAATGCTACTTTGGGACAATGCACATTACACTCAGAATGACAATCATGCTCTCAGTAGTTGGTGCTTCAACATAAAGGTAAAAGAAAGGTTAAGTGCTAGAGCTTTTTATTTTGAAAACATGGAAGCAATTGTGTCAACGGTAGTAGTACTTCATATGTGTCATGCATAAAACATCTTATAAGTTGCAAGCCTCATGCATCGAATACCAATAGTGCTCGCTCCTTGTCCTAATTAGCTCGGATCCCCATGGGTTATCATTGCATTGCATATGTTTTAACCAAGTGTCACAAAGGGGTACCTCTATGCCACCTGTACAAAGGTCCAAGGAGATAGATCGCATTTGATTTCTCGTTTTTGATAAATCTCAACTTGAGGACATCCATACCGGGACAACATAGAAAATAGATGATGGACTCCTCTTTAATGCATAAGCATATTCTCATGAGAGATTGAGGATTAAGGTCCAAGCTAAAACTTCCACCATGATGCATGGCTTTGGTTGGCGGCCCAATGTTCTTCTCTAACAATATGCATATTAATTCAACCCACGGTAAATCACCCTTACTTCAGACAAGACGAACATGCATAGCAACTCACATGATATTCAACAAAAGTGTGACAGTTGATGGCGTCCCCAGAAACATGGTTACCGCTAAGCAAGCAACTCATAAGAAATAAGATACATAGGCAACATATTCTTTACCACAATAGTTTTTAGGCTACTTTCCCATGAGCTATGTATTGCATGGTTAGTTTGCTTAGTGCAGGTGGAGGTTAGCAAAAGACCGGGAGCGACCAACTAAGAGAGAAATGACGGTCATAATCATGCAGAGCGACAAAGCAATATTGAATCAGGCATGGTAGTTATATCGCTACTTAGAAACAAAAGATCATGAAGGCTTGACATACTTTCTTTACAGTCTTGAATATGCGTGAGCATACGCCAAGTCAATCAAAATAAATTCTCGAAGGGAGATATTACTAAACCATACCATATCATAGGCAAACAAACCAAGTTGGTATTCCAATAACACATTGGGAACCTCCCAGCTATTTGAGATTAACCAAAAGAAAACCTGAACTACTAAGCACCATCATGAAAGTAGCATCTTTATCATAGACACATTAACCCATGCAACGGAAGCAAACTCTCTTAATAAGGTGAGCGTGGTAATTAAAGAGGGTTCAAGCAACCAACTAAATAAAAGCTCTTGAAAAGATAAGCATGAATACTAAGAGCAGAGCACGATAGTAGCTATTAAAAGATAAAGAACACACACAACATAGATAGACGTGAAAATTCTATGTAATGTTCTAGGTAGAGGTGGAGCGTGTTTCTCTCCCACATAAAGGAATGTTGGGTTCCGACTCGTTATGAAAAACTAAAAAGAAAACTAAAAGCAAGACGCTCCAAGTGTAGCACATAACATATGAAGTGATAAAAATATAGCGGAACGAAAGACGAACTGATAATGTTGATGGAGAAGGGGATGCACGGGGGGCATCCCCAAGCTTAGACGCTTGAGTCTCCTTGAATATTTCTTGGGGGTGCACGGGGGCATCCCCAAGCTTGAGCGCTTGACACTCCTGAATCTTTTTATCATCTTCCCTCGCACACTTGAAAACTCCCTTCATACACAACTCATCATAATCTGATTAGCGAGGTTAGTACCCTTGATAAAATAATTATACCTTGCTGGAAATAAGGATATTCTTGAAGTTATACTGTTTATCAAGATTGCCAAAAGGTTTTTGCAAAGAAAAAGCAAGTTCTTAATTTGCAAAGTGAAGGTAAGGCAAAACAGGACAGAATCTGTGAAAAACAGAACAGCAGGCAGTGATTGACCGGTTCTGGATACTTATGCAACTCAAATAAAAAAACTCAGAACTGAAGCACGAAAGACAATTATATAGAGAACGCTGTCGAAAAAATTCAGACCAAAAAGATGATCTGGTGATTTTATACGAATTTTTCTATCCAAGGACAGAATCTGTTTCTGGACAGCACCTCACAACTTTTGAACTTTCTAGCAATCGGAGGCTATACTTGGCACAAATATGAAAAGCAAAGATACAATGACGATGCTACAGCAGTAAACATCATCAAGACACTACAAAAGCAAAAAATTTATTCATGTGGGCTGCCTCCCAAAAGCGCTTTCTTTTATGCCTTTAAGCTAGGCATAATGCATAGATCAAGTTTTATCAAGAGTAAAAGAATAGCTAGCCCGTACAACGGACTCAAAAGGTAACTTGACCTTCTTACGAGGGAAGTGTTCCATCCCTTTCTTGAGAGGAAACTGAAATTTTATATTACCCTCTTTCATGTCAATGACAGCACCAACGGTGCGCAAAAAGGGACGTCCCAAAATAATTGGACATGAAGGATCACATTCAATATCCATAATAGTGAAATCAACGGGCACATAATTATCATTGACAACAATAAGAACATCGTCGATCCTCCCCAAAGGTTTCTTTATGGAAGAGTCAACGAGACGAACACCAAAAGAACAAGAATCATAAGGTTTCAATTTAAGCATATCATATATTCTTTTGGGCATAACAGAGGTACTAGCACCAACATCACATAATGCATAACAAGAGAAGTTATTCAAATAATTTTTTATCATAGGATCCCAACCATCTTCTAGCTTTCTAGGTATGGAGGCTTCTACTCTAAGTTTCTCCTCCCTAGCTTTGATGAGAGCATTAGTGATATGCTCCGTGAAGGCAAGGTTAAGTGTGCTAGTGCGGGGATCTCTAGACATCTTGTGAAGGAAATCAATAACTTCGGTAAGAGTGCAATTATCAAAATCAAGGTCACGAGCATCAAGTAAAGTGGTAGTGGTGTCCTTAAGGTTCACTTGGTTGGTAGTTTCTATAGTCATAGCATCACCATTAATAGGTCCATTGGGACTAGGAGTACATTGGGTGCTAAGAGTGTGAACATCCTCAATAACTTGTATAGTAGCAACAGTGTGGTGGGTAGGAAGGCTCTTAATTCTTTCCTCTTCCTCCCTTCGGGATGCAACCACTTCGGGTTTAGCTGCCATTTGGTTTATCAAAGTGGCCTGTGTGTGGGACATATTGGAAACTTGGGTCTCAGTGATAGTGAGTCTAGTCTGGAGGTTAGAGATCTCAATATTTATGTTCTCCAATCGTCTACTAATGTCTTGCAAGATAGCAGTATGCTCATTTAATTGCCTCTAGAAGGTTTGGTTTTGTTCATATTGGGTGTGCATGTAGTTCTTAGTGGCCTCCTCTATTTCTACCAGTTTCTTATAGCCAGACAAGTCTCTATCTTTTTGGAAGGAGTTCTTGATGTTAGGACTAGAATTACTACCAAAGTTACTCCTATAAGCATCGGCAATCACAGAATCCAAAGGATCATAATGAGGATCAACAGTAGATTGCTTCGAAAGTAGAGACATGATCAAGTCAACTTTTTCATTGAGGGAGGAAATCTCCTCGACAGAGTTTACCTTCCTTCTTGTTGGAGCGTGTTCGGTGTGCCATTGGGAATAGTTGGTCATCATCTCATCGAGAAGCTTTGTGGCAGCACCAAGTGTAGTTGACATAAAAGTTCCTCCCGCGGCCGAATCTAATAGGTTCCGCGAGGTAAAGTTCAAGCCTGCATAAAAAGTTTGGATAACCATCCAAGTAGTCAAACCGTGAGTAGGGCAGTTCTTGATAAGAGATTTCATACGTTCCCAAGCTTGGGCAACGTGTTCATTATCCAATTGTTTAAAATTCATTATGTTACTTATAAGTTGGATAATTTTAGCAGGTGGATAGTATTTTCCGATAAAAGCATCTTTGCACTTGTCCCATGAATCTATGCTATTTCTAGGCAAAGACTGAAACCAAATTTTAGCTCCTCCTCTCAAGGAGAAAGGAAAAAGCTTAAGCTTAACAATATTACCATCTATTTCTTGGTACTTTTGCATATCACAAAGTTCTACAAAGTTGTTCAAGTGTAAAGCAGCATCATCTCCAGCACCGGAGAATTGATCTTTCATGACTAAGTTCAGTAAAGCAGGTTTAATTTCATATGAAGGTGCTGAAGTGGCAGGTGTAGTGATAGGTGTGCTGATAAAGTCATCGTTGTTGTGACTAGTGAAGTCACACAACTTGGTGTTCTCGGTGGAACCCATAGTAGCAAGCAAGCAAGATAACTATTTTTGTGATTTTCGATAAAAGGAACTAAAGCAAAAATGAAAAGTAAACTAACAAGACTAAAAAGCAAAGGTAAAATATAGCATGCAACTCCCCTATCCTGAAGAGTGGAGTCCCCGGCAACGGCGCCAGAAAATACTCCTTGATGGGCCTCGAAACCCTCGTTGGTTACCCCAAGTGGAAGGTGTAAGATGCAGTAAGTAGAAGTGTTTTCCCCTAGCAAAGATGCCAAGGATCGAATCCCCAAAGACTCCTAGGTTCAACAAGTAGGTGTCAATTGCTAACGGCGCAATTAGCAATCAACGTGGACCTGCACACAGATACAAATAACTTTGCTCCCAACGAGTACAGAGAGGTTGTCAATCTCTCCGGCCTTGTAGTTCACAAAGGGTTAAAAGCAATATGATAGTAGTGATAGATAGTGTTTTGCAATAGTAAGTAAATAGCGAAAAGTAAATAGTGGATGTGATCAATGATGGTAATATGGACCGGAGTCTCATGATGTTCACTAGTGATGTCTCTCTCCCAAAAGACGATAAAACAGCTATGTGAGGTAAACAAATTACAGCTGGGCAATTGACAGGACCACGAACGCAAACCAATGCTGATTACATTACAAGAAAGGTTGAGGTTCAAAGCATGGGCGGTACGCCAAAGTGAGTAGACCGAAATCCATCAATATCTACTACTAATCATCCACCTTGAGATATCTATCCAGAACATCTTGCTGGTATTAAGTTGCGAGTCCCACCCATAGTGTAAACTCAATGCAACAGACAACTGCATTAAAAGAACTTTGCGTAAAGTAAACAATCCTTGCACCCGCGGGCACAAGCACCGTTGTTTTCCCCCTTGTGGCAACAGCACATCCCCTAGACTCATGTTTCTGTCACTCAAGCTAGTCATCGAGGGGCATGAACCCACAATCGAGCATAACGTTCCCTCTTGGAGTCACTACTGACTACTCGGCCAAAGCAATAAATAACAACGGAGAACATGCAAGAATTACTTATGAACTAAAATATAAAAGAGGTGAATCAAATATATTACTCAAGATCAATCTGAACATAATCTCATAATCCATCGGATCCCAGCAAACTCATCATAGCAACAACATAAGGATTACATAGGTGCCTCGATCATGTAGGGCAGCTCACGAGGACTAATTAGTGAAGCACAAGAACGGGAGGAGAACATCACATAGCTACTGGTCATGGACTCATGGTCCAAGGGAGACTACTCACGAGTCATCCGGGAGGCGTCCATGGTGGTGGAGAAGCTCCCGGTGGTGATCCTCCCCTCCGGCAGGGTGCCGAGAAGAGTTCTCCTGGTGCTCCCGATCTTGGAAGCGGCGGCGGCGGCGGAACAGAGATGGGATCGCGGAAAGAAGTCCTGTTCTGAGGGTTACGGAGGACCCTTTAAATATATGCCAAAGTAGGGCACCAGGGGAGCCTCGGGGGGCCCAGGCGCCCCTCGGCGCGGCCCAGGGGGGGGCGCCCACAGGGCGCCTGGAGCCCCTGTGGCCCCCCGAGGCTGCCCTTCGGACGCAGTGTTGTTTCCGGATCGCTGATTTTTTATATAATTTTTCTGGATTTTTCTGGGCAGTTCTCGAAACGTGAAAACCTGAAATACAAAAACAGCCGAAAACAGAAACTGGCACTGGGGTGCACTGGATTAGTAAGTTAGTCCAAATATGATCAAAAGTGTATGGAAGTGTATGAATATCATAGCAATATCACCCAAATGTAGCATGGAGCAAGCAGAAATTATAGATACGTTTTGGACGTATCAGCGAGCTCCGTTCCGACGAGCTCCGGCCACCCGAGCCCCTCCCGCTTGCCCTACCAGCTGCTCGCGAGCCCCTGCTACGCGTAGGACCAAACGGCGGTTGATTTGGTCACCATGGGACGAAACCCGAGCCCTGCGCCGCGTCTGTCGCCGCCGGCGATGAGCCGCCAGTGTCTTTGACCTGTTTGACCGGCGGGTTGACAACCCCGGGTCACTGACGTATGGGCCCCACGCCCTTAGTCAACCACTGACTCGCTGACAAGTGGGGCCCGCCCTGTTAATTAACCTAGGTTAGTACTAATCGTTTGGTTAGTTAGTTAGTCACTGATATGTGGGCCCTACCCTGTTAATTAGCAGAGCCACTAACGTGTGGACTCCACTGGTCAGGTTTGACCTGGACCAGCCCCTGTTGACTGCTGACATCACAGTGACGTCATGCTGACGCAGTAAGTCTTTTCTGGAATTTAAAATAAATCTTAAATGATTTATTTAATTCAGAAAATAGCCAAAACTTCTAAAAATCACAGAAAATAATCTATAACCCCAATGAAAACAATTTATATATGAAAAATGATCAGAAATATTCAAGGAATCTGTTTATGGCATTTTCATGCATGTTTAAACAAGCTAAACCTGCTGATCGGGTCAAATCAATTAAATAATCACATATGGGGTTTGAATTTGAACCTTTGGTTCAAACCAACTTCATTTAATATGGTTGCTAGTTGCATTAGCTCAATCAACAGCATATTGCCATGTCATGATCATGCATCATATTGTCGCATTGCATTGATTGTGTTCTCTCTTGTTTGCCGATGTTTGTCCCCTCTCAGTAGACGCTGTTCCGACGATGTGATCGATGACACTAATGAAGACACAGTGATATCTTCAGAAGTGCCAGGCAAGCAAAACCCCATTGAGCATTCTGATACAATCCCACTCTCTCGCCCCTGCACTCTTTACTGCATTAGGACAACAACGCTTCAACTGTTACCTGCTGCGGTAGTTGAACCCCTTTCCTCTGCATGACCTGTCATTGCCACAGTAAATAGTTTAAACCCACTAGTATGAGTAGGAGTTGTTTGAGCCATGTTGTGCCTACTCATTCATGCTTTCTGGTTATGCCTGCTATTGCTTAGAGTTGTGTCAGGTCTGATTCATCGGGGATGAATTGGAATGGTGATGAACATGTCCTACTGTGTGTGAGCTAAGTGTGTGAACACGTTTTGGTAAAGGTAGCGATGAGAGGCCATGTAGGAGTACATGGTGGGTTGTCTCATTGAAACCGTCCTCAGTAACTGAGTTCTGTGTTGGTTGATCCATGAACAGCTACTACCACGCATTGGGCTCCGGGCGCTCCAAGCTCTCTCGACTTATTAACTGCCCCTGTCCTCTGTCCAGGAGTTGCAACTAGTTTCCGGTGTTTGTAGTTTACTGGAGGTCGTGCGCAGCGCTGACCCTTGGGGTGGGCTGTGACGCGGCAGGTACGTGGCACGGTGTACTGGTCGTCCGTTTGGTTATGCGGGAACCTTGTACACATCGTTTGGGGCCGTGAGCGACACCCCGGCCGGATCTCCCCACGGATGGAACCCAAATAGGCGATAAACCTGGACTAGAGACTTGTGTGGTTAGTCAGGTCGTGGCCGACACCCTCGCCAGGCTTCCGCTTGAAGGTTGCCGAGATACATGACGTGTACATGACGGTACGTGGCGAGAGCGTGTGTGAAGAAGTACACCCCTGCAGTGTTATATATGATCTATTCGAATAGCCGTGTCCGCGGTAATGGACTTCTGGGTTACCTGTACAGTTCATAGACAAGTGAAAGTGGATACTCTAAAACACGCAAGATAAGCGTGAGTGATATGGATGGCCTTCTCGTAGGGAGACGGGAGCGGATCCACAGTGGTGTATTGATTGGTGAATATGTGGACTCGTGTGCGCCACCTCAAAAGAGTTACTTGCAGTCGTAGTTTAGGATAGCCACCGAGTCAAAGCTAGCTTGCTGCAGTCAAACTCCACCACCCCTTTGTTGATACTGATGCATATGTAGTTAGTTCTGATGTAAGTCTTGCTGAGTAGCTTTGTACTCACGTTTGCTTAATTTATGTTTTTGCAGAGAGACTTCAGTCTCACTAGTGGTTCCGCGTGGACTTCCACGTTTAGCTTGTTACCTTAGCTACGATCTTGTACCCTTGGGAGGGTCTTGTAGATAGTCAGGCTTCTCAGCCTTTTTCTTTCGTAGTTGTCTGTACTCAGACATGTTATGCTTCCGTTGCCTGTATGCTCTGTATGTTGGGTCATGTGACCTCTGTTTGTAATAAATGTTATGATGGCTCTTCTGGGCCTTTATTTATATGAGTTGTTGGGTTATGTTGTGATGCCATGTTGTACCGCACATACTTGCATGTTACGCGTACGTGTAATGTGTATTGCTATGTGTGGGATCCGACACCTAGTTGTTTACCCTTGATAGCCTATCTTACAGGGAAATGTCTCCTAGTGCTTCCACTGAGCCTTGGTAGCTTTCTACTGCTCCGGAACACTTAGGCTGGCCGACATGTGTCCTTCTTCGTTCCTGTGTCTGTCCCTTAGGGGAAATGTCACGTGTTGTTCCTTTAAGTCCTTGTAGCTTGCTACGACTTGGGTTCATATGTTGATGACCGACAAGTTTGTTGCTGGGTCATGTATGTCTGTCTCTGTAATTTAGTGCCACTTTTGGTTTATAACTAGTCATGTCGGCCCCGGTTCTCTGTCATATGGATGCAAGCGACACTATCATATACGTGTGCCAAAATGCGCAAACGGTCCCGGGCCAGGTAAGGTGGCACCCGTGGGGATACCGTGCGTGAGGCCGCAAAGTGATATGATGTGTTACAGGCTAGACCTGTGTGACTTAGGATCGGGGTCCTGACATCTTTGGTATCAGAGCCTGACTGCCTGTAGGATTAGTAAGCCAAACTGGTCGAAGTCGTGTCTGGAAATTCTTTAGTTATGTAAGGGAACTGATTGTGGAAGGGAACGTAAGGCCCTTTTTACTCCTTTACCCTATGACCTTCTGATCTGAGTCACCTTCTTCTTTCTACGGGGATTAAGAACTAGGCTTCTCATTCTATTTATTAGGATCACGTTAATGGTGGATTCAAGCCCCTGTTCAGTTTCTACTACTTTTAGTATGTTGTCAGTTGAACCAGAACCTTGATATGATGATGTTAAGTGATTATGCTACCCTTTTGCTTGAGTCTCAAAAGTATTTTCGAGCATTTACAGCCGTTATGCTGTCCGAGTCATCCCAGGTCTCTAAACAATCTGATGCATTTGCAAATCATTCCTCCCTGTTTCTAATGTCTTTCTAGGCCATATTAACCACACTAACCAGTGTATGGAGGTACTCCGTTGCCTCGACATATAGGTTGGAGCTATTACTATGACCCTAGGTGTCTTAGAAGATCACGAGTAATCTAGCAATGCTTTATATTCCCAGTGTGATGATTGTGGCCATCGTTCTCGAAAGCATCCCGTGATGCCATTTAGTTAGCAGGCATTCTACTCCTGGGTTCTTGAACCCAAGATTCACTCCACGTACCTCCTGTTGGCAGAATTTCTTCGCCCCTTTAGGATATTAGTAACCTTGTGATAGTCCTCGAGGTTCGTGGTATATCATTCTTCCAAATACCATGAACCATCCTTGGCAGAAGTTCTCCCGAACCAAAAGATCACAACCAGAGTGCTCCTGAGTAGTACTCCATTCATATTGTGACTCTGCCAGTCGTACCTTTCTGCATGGATTATTCGGAAGAAACATGCTGAACTAGTTCGACATACTGATCTATGCATTCACAACTCAGAAAGTTATATGTTCCTTTGAGATGTTCCTTTTTAGTTGTATTATGACCCTCGTCTATCAGTTGATAGTCAGGAGTAGTTGTGCACTCGTGTTCATCGATGCCTTTTACTCTTGTGGTCCGTCAAGCCATTCTATTCTGGAATGACTAGGAGAAACAAACTCCAGTACCTTATCCATATCCAGGATTGGGTCGAAGAAGTTGTACTTCGTAGATGAAGAATGCTAATCCAGCTTCTAATATGTTCTATCCTGGAGTATTACCATCCTTATGTCAAGAATGTCATGGGAATTGAACCACCTCCTATGAACTTTTGATAAGGTGATACTTCTCGCCATCATCGTTTATTCCTCGGCCTCCGTGTTATTGTAACTGGAATGCTGACAAGTGAATTGTGATGTGTGAAATCAATACTCCTAGCAACTTTGTTGCTTGGTAGTTTAAGGATAACAATCTCATTCTTAGCGTGTTGGTTACTGAATCACCATTCTAAGATTGATTGTGCTACTAGTCCATCTTTCCTGGTGCACTCCTTGATCAGTGAGTTAGGATTGTGTCAATCCCGCGCTCACTTGATCATATCATCTTGCCCTGAAAAGCAAGATTGATCTCGAGCTTAGTAACATAGCGGTGGTCCGTGATTTTCCAAATATTTTCTCGGAAGTATTACCAGGTTGCTCCCTGACCGTTATGTTGAGCCCGTGATCAAGCTGGTTTCTCTCTAAACCACCCTTTCTACATGAATCTGTGTTGGATACCCCGAACTAGTCGATTAAGCTAAATGACAACTCGGAGAGTTGGAAGATAAAAGCTTGCCTGACTTAGTTCCTTCCAAGGGATATCTTTTGTGTGTGTGCTTAAGAAAGATGATATCTTGATCAATTGATCCTCGTGATCAATTGTTGGATCTATTGTCTTATCCAGACTTTGATTTGAGTGTGGGCTATCGTCAAGTCAAATCAGAACCAATGATATTCATAATGTTGTCTTACTTGTGGTTGATCCCTCGAGCATACACCGTTACATCTTCTGGTCTGACCAATGCTATCACTTTGTTCACATTGTCATGAAATTCCATCTATATGGAAACCTGGATGAATTGTTGTTGAGCCCATCAGCAACATTGCTACCTTCTCCATGATTCATGTTGAACATCCAGCTAGTATTGGAAACTTTATAAGCATTATCTTCTTGTTCCATGCATGCAGCATATGTTCGTATGAAAGAAGTGACTTCCTCTAATTCATGTGCATTTGATGCAAGTTGCCGCCGTGAATTCGAGAAAGTCAATGTTGCTTTCTCTGGAATCATCCCAAATCGGTCATGCATACGTGTGAAGTATTCTATGGTTTGGAGACTTGCAACCTTCATTCTATATGTATCCCTAGCACACCAAGCCACTGATTGATTTGTTCAAGGATAATAAGTTCTAAGTGCTAGTCCTGAAGGTACCAGATGGATTTGTACAAGATTCCGTTATCCTCGATGATGGTTCCTAACCTGAACTCGGTAGTGTTTTATCATAAGACTACTACGTGGTCATGCTTGTCTTGGACAACGTGTTCACATGTTTTGTAGTAGAACCAGCTCATGTTTTGGAGCTTACTATCGTAGTTCATTCCCGAGAATCTCGCAACGTCGTCACGTCGATTTGGGTTGCAAACTTTCATTTTTCTTTCTAGACTTGATGAGTCTGGAATATCCTGACACCAACCAGAGCTGAAACTTAGGCAGATATGATGGTTGGAGCATTTTTCCAAGAACTATAATATTGGTCTCTCGATAACCGGTAAAGTGTATGTCGTGGCCAACACACCCAGCCGGAAGACCTATTGTTGTAGCATCTTGATTGAAGAAGTTGGCCACCTCCCCATAAGGATTTCGTAGGATTTACTCCCTAGTTGTTCCTTATGGATTTTTGTGCTCCTGAAGTCTGACCTTTTACTTGAAGTTCTAGGTACCAAACCATTTTAATAAATGGGTTGCGCTAGCACATCAAGGAGAACATTAGAAGCGGAGTGCTAAATGTCTCTCGGTTGATCATCCATATTTTGCCCCTTTGACCCCGCTAAGGTGAAATCCGAGTAGGTGTTATCTTCCTTTGCATCTGCACCATCCATCATTATTCATCATGGTAGTATGTTGTGTTGCTTGGATCCTTGACACGGATATTGGTAAAACCATGATGAATATGGGAATGCTCAAGTTCTTGAGAGCACGCACAAGCACTAGGTGTTATCTCTGGCTCTAACCGGGATTGCTCCCAGTGTTCTTGGTTATGTTATAACCTCTCAAAGAGTAGATTTACTCTCTACTGTTGGGATTCACCCTAGTTACCAGAATCATTCCCAGCATTCGCAATTTGTTCCCAGATTGCACCACCGATGTGCCAATTTTCCATGGGTTACCGTTCTCAGCCACTGCTGTTAAGGATTATCTTCAGTAGTGGACTTGCCATGGGTCCCATCCATTTCCGATGATAACCAAAATCATCCCTTGTGTTGTCTTCAACAAGGTAGTCCATATCATCCATTCTGGCCCGAGAATGTCATTCTTTCGGACTCCGTCAAACGATCGTTTGTGAATACCTTAGGCTGGTATAGAGAATTTCACTGATCTCTATATCAAAAGTAATTCTTTTTGCCACTTAAGGGAATAATTCTACGAGTCACCTTTTCTAAGGTGCCCCGTCTGGTGACCTCGATCACCCTCTTTGTCACACCCTGCATTTTGTAACATGTCATTTGCATCAATGAAGCATGAAAAATTTGGACCAGCAATTTTTTTTGGCATCATTTGGCTTTTAGTTGGATTTGCGTTTCCTTCATGTGTTTTTCTTGTGCTCATTAAAGTCAACTATTACCTCTTGTAGAATTCATCTCCATACCTAAAACTTCTACCCAATGACCATACCAAGTGTTTATAGCAGTATAGTATTTTCTTATAAAAATAATTTGGCCAAAATGTATTCTAAAAATTTAGTATTCCAAAAACCCCTGAATTGAGGTTTGCACTGCAAGTGCTTGATTTAGGGTGAGAAAATTATTTCAAAAAGTATATTTGAGACCTAGTAGTCATAGGACTCCCAGAAACCACAAAAGTATAATTTTAGAAGTTATTTTCCTATTTTATTTAAAAGCTTTTTCTTAAGGCCAGAAATGGTCTTTAATAGGGAAAAATTATTTAAGTATTCCAAAAATATTTGCCAAAATTCATGGAGACTCATAGGACATATATTGTCCATATATAAGAGTTTCAACACTTGGTCTTGTTCAAAATAATGAGCTAATCCCTCTAAAACCCTTTCTGGATATTTCAAGCTTTTGAAATATTTACAAAGGAAATATTCTCTAAAATTCCAGGGAAATTCTATCATGTCATATATGACATATTTGATGATCTTGCCAAGCACCATGCCTTGGGAAGCAAGATAACATCCTCAAAACCCTTCAAAACCATTCTGTCCATATTTGAAGTTTGAGCAACTTTATATTGCCAAACTTGTCCAAATGCTCTCAAACTTGGTGCACATGCTAGAAAGGCCTAATAGGGCATCTAGACCAAATGGCACAAGATTTGGAGTAGGGCAACTTGGTCAGAATACCCCAAAACCCTTTCTGTTCAAATTCAAATTTGAACAACTTTACATTACCAACTTTTTACCTGGAGCTTCAAACTTTGTGGGCATGATCATAACCCCAAATAGTGAAACTACACCAAGTGGTGCATCAAGGGGAGATGATTAGCTTGACTTAAACAAGATGAAGCCATTTCTGTTGATTTCTAGGGCTCACCAAAGTTACATTGGCTAGTTTCTTCAAATGAGCCCAAATTTGGTGAAACACCCTATTTTCATATGATATTCAATCCTGTTAAGTGTCATGGCTAGTGGAAATCATTTGCTTGCCCAAAACATGATCAAACACCTTCTGCCATTTTACCCAAACCATCATCTTGGCCTCTTTTACCATTTACTTTTGCCTCAACTTTCTACCACAGCTTCATCTAGTTACATTCTACCTCCAGTAACTCCCCCATGTCCACAGCTCCATGATTGAGAGGTGAAAACCCTGATTCACCTTGCTGGACAGCCAAATTCTACCTAGTTACCAGCCTCACTCCTCTCTCACTGATCATCCTGAGCATCCAAAGCCACAGCTGAGTCGTCTACTTCGTGCTGGACCCCCCAGACACGGTGGACACGCCCAGAGAGCCAATGGCATGCCATGGCATGCGATAAGCTCGCTCCAGAGCGCGCTACAATGCGCACCCGCACTGTAGCTTCGCCCAATCGCTCGCCCCCGACCACCTCGTGCTCCTCCCTCGCGCCTATCGATGCGCCTCGACGTCTGCAACCTCCCCGGCGCTGCCCCCCCTCCTCCTCCTCCCTCCAGTGACCGCCCTCGCACGCGCGCCGGCCGCCCGCAAGCTCCACTCGTCGGCCTCACACGCGCGAGCTCTCTGGATGCTTCCCCGCTCCCCCTCTTCCTTCCCTTCGCCCTGGAATTCGTCCAGCAACGCCACAGACGCATCCCCATCGCCTCCCGTGCACTATGGCATCGAGCAGAAGCTCGCCGGCGCACAGGTCCACGGGACCTCGCCGCTCCCCTATAAATAGGGCCCCCGAGCCCCTCCTCTCTTCACCAACAGCCTCACCACACTCCCAGTAGCACTCCAGCACCACTCATTCGCCCCCAGAGGGCCTCAGTGCTCGGGATCGACCGGAGCTCCGCCACGTCGGGCAACCGGAGATCTCGCGGTACAGCCCCTCTCCGCCCCAACTTTCGCTCGATCTGGAGCCAGCAGACCTCACTGACTCGTTCCCCTCCTTCTTCCACTCCTATTGCAGCCCGGAGCGAGCCAGCCAGGATCTTCCCGACGTTCCTCCGCCGCGTGTCCTCGCCGCCGGCGAACCAGGCCTCTCCGGTGAGCCGCACCACCACCACTGGAACGACGACTCCTCGCTGAGCCCGTTCCTGCCATCCGTTTGCCCCGCCGTGCCCGGAATCGCCGCCGGTGAGCTCGCCGTCGCTTTAGCCGTGAGGTTGAAGATGACAGGCGGGCCCCGCCTGTCATCCCCACCGCTCTCTCTCTCCCCTCGCAGCCACTGACTGCCGGGCCCCGCCCGTCAGGTTCAAAAACCTGACGCGCGCGCTGGCTCCCGTGCGGTTGGGCTATTCGCCCTGGGCCGTGCACTGTGGCCGTTCTGGACCAGTGGCACAGGGCCTTTTCCTTTTATTCTTTTCTGTGATTATTTCAAATAATTTCACAGAAATAAATATTTGTCCAAATGAATTAATTCCAACTCCTAAAATCTTGTAAAATTCCAACCTATTTAATGGTGTCACTTTCACACATGTCCATGAACCTTTTCTGTTCTGTTCAAATTTAAATTCAAATTTGAACATTAAAACTTCTGTTCAAAAATCCTTAGATTCCATTCTGCAACTCCAAAACTCAAACTAAGAATTTTTACCATCTTAGTTTTCCCTCTAGTATTTAACAAAATAAGTTGACATTTTTCTGAGCACTTTGATTTTTCTGTTTTTATTGTGGTCTTATTATCCCGTTGTTATTTTGCGACGATTGGATACCGTATGTGACGAGGTTGCTGAGGAAGAAGGTGGAGAAGGACTTGAAGACTTTGAAGACCAAGCCAATCCAGGCAAGCAGCCCTTTGACCATGATACACTTGTGTTCGTCGGAACCCGTTTGTTCCGAATGCATGATGATAAGAGTTATGGTGGTGACCTAGTTTAAAACCACCACATGATGCATGCTTTACTCTTGATCTTGCTATGTGCTAGATGCAAATCATATGGTTAGTAGTGATGCTTAGAGATGCATGTGTGCCATGATACCTTCGTGGTTGCATTCTTTTCAAAAAAACCGTCGGGTGCCATTTATGCCCGAGGGAGATGATGAGATGGGTAACCACTTGATGATGAAGTGGTGTACCGAGACAAGTGTGTGTGATGTTTTTCAAACGGATTGGTTTAAGTTGCGACCGTTATTCCAACCATACATGTGCAACCACTCTACCCCTTATGGGACGGGGCTTTATTGATTACTTAGGCCGATACTAGCATGGTGCCCGCATTACTAGTGACGGGAAGACTTGAGGTCTTTTCCCGGGACGGGGTCGTGCTTGGATAGACGACCATGACTGTTTTCACAGGGCACCGGACACACCGTTGGTCCCTTCGGGTACGCGTGACATTGAAATTAGGGCAAGTCCCGTGATCTATTGTTTGTACTCGAGGGCCGTGTACCAACGAGTGGACTCTATGTTAGTGTCGTCTAAGGAAAGATAATGACCGGGTGCTTCCCTCGAGTACTTGAGGTACTGCGGGATCGTGGGTGACACGAAAGCTTCCCGGATCTTGTGGGTAAAGTGTGCAACCTCTGCAGAGTGTAAAACTATTCGAATAGCCGTGTCCACGGTCAAGGACAGTTGGGTAACCGCTCTTGGGCTACGTCCAATGTTTGCAAAACCTTGTGTGTGTGTTGGGTCAAGGTGGTGACTTGACTCGTTGTGCTGAATCCTATTCCTGTTGATATCGGTAACCTGTCCTCGAGGTTACGTGAAATTATTGATGCATATTCTTGATGGTAGAATATTTATTCTAGCCCATTGCTAGATTGCTCATTATTGTTCAATTGCATTGTTACTTTGAACCAAATCATGGGTTGCTTGCGAGTACATTCAAAGTACTCATTGGCTTGCCACTGGTTATTTAATTGGCCAGGCATGGAGGAACATGAATATGAAGAAGAATTCTATGGAGACGAACATGCGAACTAGGACGCTATCCCAGTCAGAATGCATGTAGGGTTAAGGCAGATGGCATGGGTTCTACCTATCATCAAAGACTTCCGCTATTTGAGTTATTTGCTATTCAGCCCGTGAGGCTTTATCTATGTAAGAGTTGGCCATAATGGCCTTAATTTGTGTAAGACGGTATGTATGGATGTAAGACTCTTGTTATTCGGCTTCTGTGTGTTCAGTGAGCATTGATCTCTGGGACCACTGTACACGTGCATTCGGTGATCTCGACTTCTAAGTCGGGGTCCCCACACTCTTCTTATGTGTGGAATTATTGCCACTAGGTGAACCTTCATCGTTTGTTTCACTCCATCCCTTTGGATGTGTGTCCCGTGTCTTAGCTCCATAGATGTTTCAATGTCTCACTCCATGACTTGATCTTGAGTTGCTCGATCTTTCTGGAGATCAATTTTTTAGTATTTCTTTCATCGCGTCGGTGATGGACAAAGACCTCGAAAGCAAGGATGTCAAGATCAACATGATGCAAGAAATCAACATTCCTATGAAGTGCAACCTGGATCGTGAAGATTGTGTTATTTGTGTCCCCCTCCCTTCATCTTACCCTACGCTTGAATCTCGGGACAAGATTCTTGTTTAGTGGGGGTGAGTTGTCACATCCCCAGCTTCACCTTGCATTAGGATAGCACTTGTCTGTTGCATCATGTTTAAGTTTTCCAAAAAGTTGAATTGGGGGTGTTCAAACCCTAGCATCAAATGAATTCAACTAGGGTCAAAAATAAAATCATTTCCAATGACCCAAAGTGCCTTCATCAATGTTTGATAATTTTGGCAAGGCTTTAAGACCAAACCAAAAATAGTGAACATTTTTGTCGAATATTTTGGGCACTGGTTTAAATCATACCATATTTGCATTTGGGCATTTAAATTTTATATATTATTTTAAATGTCCAGATATTCATGAACTGAAATGTTGGCTGATGGAAATAATCCAAACAGTGGCCACAACCAGTCTCATGATTTTTGAAAATGCCCTGGCATTTTTAATAAAGCTAAAACAATTACATAAAATAGAAAACAGAAAGTTTTAATAAGAGAAAGAGAGAGAAGACTTACCTGAGGCCCACTTACCTGGTGGCCTAGCAAACTCGGCCCAGCCCACCTGGCCTCCTCATGTCGTCTTCCTCCTTGCCAAGAGGACGGGCGCGTGCTCGACGCGCGTGCATCGCCGTGCGGCCACCTCCACCCTACCTGGCTGCCTCCTCCTCCCCGTCTCTCGCAGCGCCACGCCACCCCCTGGACCTCTCTTACTCTCTCCCGTGCTCCTCCCCTCCCCTGGATCTCTTCCCTGCACCACCGAACACGCTCGTCGCCGCCGTTCGCCGTTGTCGCGGCCACAGCCTCCCCCTCGCCTCTCCGACGAGCCCCCGAGCTCCGCTGTGCCTTCCTCTTCCTCTCTACCAAGTCACGCGGCGCCAGGAGCTCATCCTCATCGGCAACGCCGTCATCTTCCTCATCGGTCGTCCAAGATCACCGACGTCGATTCGCCGTCGTCAGCGCCTCCCCGAGCCTGCTTGTCTGCTGTGCATGTCCACCGTGAGCCCCTGCGTCGAACCCCTCTCTCCACTAGCTCGCTTGCTTCCTCTAACGCCGATGCCCACCGGAGCCGATAGCTCCTTCCCGCCGGCCATGTCACCGCCGTGGCCACCGTTACCTAGAGCGGCAATCGAGCACACAACCGTGCTCCACACAACGCCAGAAGCCCAAAACCCACTTATGTTGCTCCTGCTGTGCATCGTAGCACCTAACCCGTCGGTGCCCGAACTCCGGCGCCACCGCGAGCTCCGTTCCGACGAGCTCCGGCCACCCGAGCCCCTCCCGCTTGCCCTACCAGCTGCGCGCGAGCCCCTGCTACGCGTAGGACCAAACGGCGGTCGATTTGGTCACTGTGGGACGAAACCCGAGCCATCCGCCGCGTCTGTCGCCGCCGGCGATGAGCCGCCAGTGTCTTTGACCTGTTTGACCGGCGGGTTGACCACCCCGGGTCACTGACGTATGGGCCCCACGCCCTTAGTCAACCACTAACTCGCTGACAAGTGGGGCCCGCCCTGTTAATTAACCTAGGTTAGTACTAATCGTTTGGTTAGTTAGTTAGTCACTGACATGTGGGCCCTACCCTGTCTAATTATAGTTTAGGATTTAGTTAGTGCTAATTAACCCTGTTAATTAGCAGAGCCACTATCGTGTGGACCCCACTGGTCAGGATTGACCTTGACCAGCCCCTGTTGACTGCTGACATCACAGTGACGTCATGCTGACGCAGTAAGTGTTTTCTGGAATTTAAAATAAATCTTAAATGATTTAGTTAATTCAGAAAATAGCCAAAACTTCTATAAATCACAGAAAATAATCTATAACCCCAATGAAAACAATTTATATATGAAAAATGATCAGAAAAATTCAAGGAATCTGTTTATGGCATTTTCATGCATGTTTGAACAAGTTAAACCTGCTGATCAGGTCAAATCAATTAAATAATCACATATGGAGTTTGAATTTGAACCTTTGGTTCAAACCAACTTCATTTAATATGGTTGCTAGTTGCATTAGCTCAATCAACAGCATATTGCCATGTCATGATCATGCATCATATTGTCGCATTGCATTGATTGTGTTCTCTCTTGTTTGTCGATGTTTGTCCCCTCTCAGTAGACGCTGTTCCGACGATGTGATCGATGACACTAATGAAGACACAGTGATATCTTCAGAAGTGCCAGGCAAGCAAAACCCCATTGAGCATTCCGATACAATCCCACTCTCTCGCTCCTGCACTCTTTACTGCATTAGGACAACAACGCTTCAACTGTTACCTGCTGCGGTAGTTGAACCCCTTTCCTCTGCATGACCTGTCATTGCCACAGTAAATAGTTCAAACCCACTAGTATGAGTAGGAGTTGTTTGAGCCATGTTGTGCCTACTCATTCATGCTTTTTGGTTATGCCTGCTATTGCTTAGAGTTGTGTCAGGTCTGATTCATCGGGGATGAATTGGAATGGTGATGAACATGTCCTACTGTGTGTGAGCTAAGTGTGTGAACACGTTTTGGTAAAGGTAGCGATGAGAGGCCATGTAGGAGTACATGGTGGGTTGTCTCATTGAAACCGTCCTCAGGAACTGAGTTCTGTGTTGGTTGATCCATGAACAGCTACTAACACGCATTGGGCTCCGGGCGCTCCAAGCTCTCTTGACTTATTAACAGCCCTTGTCCTCTGTCCAGGAGTTGCAACTAGTTTCTGGTGTTTGTAGTTTACTGGAGGTCGTGCTCAGCGCTGACCCTTGGGGTGGGCTGTGACGCGGCAGGTACGTGGCATGGTGCACCGGTCGCCCGTTTGGTGATGCGGGAACCCTGTACACATCGTTTGGGGCCGTGAGCGACACCCCGGCCCTATCTCCCCATGGATGGAACCCAAATAGGCGATAAACCTGGACTAGAGACTTGTGTGGTTAGTCAGGTCGTGGCCGACACCCTCGCCAAGCTTCCGCTTGAAGGTTGCCGAGATACATGACGTGTACATGGCGGTAAGTGGCGAGAGCGTGTGTGAAGAAGTACACCCCTGCAGGGTTATATATGATCTATTCGAATAGCCGTGTCCGCGGTAATGGACTTCTGTGTTACCTGTACAGTTCATAGACAAGTGAAAGTGGATACTCTAAAACACACAAGATAAGCGTGAGTGCTATGGATGGCCTTCTCGTAGGGAGACGCGAGCGGATCCATAGTGGTGTATTGATTGGTGAATATGTGGACTCGTGTGCGCCACCTCAAAAGAGTTACTTGTAGTCGTAGTTTAGGATAGCCACCGAGTCAAAGCTGGCTTGCTGCAGTCAAACTCCACCACCCCTTTGTTGATACTGATGCATATGTAGATAGTTCTGATGTAAGTCTTGCTGAGTACCTTTGTACTCACGTTTGCTTAATTTATGTTTTTGCAGAGAGACTTCAGTCTCACTAGTGGTTCCGCGTGGACTTCGACGTTTAGCTTGTTACCTCAGCTATGATCTTGTACCCTTGGGAGGGTCTTGTAGATAGTCAGGCTTCTCAGCCTTTTTCTTTTGTAGTTGTCTGTACTCAGACATGTTATGCTTCTGTTGCCTGTATGCTCTGTATGTTGGGCCATGTGACCTCTGTTTGTAATAAATGCTATGATGGCTCTTCTGGGCCTTTATTTATATGAGTTGTTGGGTTATGTTGTGATGCCATGTTGTACCGCACATACATGCATGTTATGCGTACGTGTAATGTGTATTGCTATGTGTGGGATCCAACACCTAGTTGTTTACCCTTGGTAGCCTATCTTACAGGGAAATGTCTCCTAGTGCTTCCACTGAGCCTTGGTAGCTTGCTACTGCTCCGGAACACTTAGGTTGGCCGGCATGTGTCCTTCTTCGTTCCTGTGTCTGTCCCTTAGGGGAAATTTCATGCGTTGTTCCTTTAAGTCCTTGTAGCTTGCTACGACTTGGGTTCATACGTTGATGACCGACACGTTCGTTGCTGGGTCCTGTATGCCTGTCTCTGTAATTTAGTGCCACTTTTGGTTTATAACTAGTCATGTCGGCCCGGGTTCTCTGTCATATGGATGCTAGCGACACTATCATATACGTGTGCCAAAATGCACAAACAGTCCCGGGCCAGGTATGGTGGCACCTGTGGGGATACCGTGCGTGAGGCCACAAAGTGATATGATGTGTTACAGGCTAGACCTGTGTGACTTAGGATCGGGGTTCTGACACTTCATCAACATACACTTCCATCAACGGGCTCTAATAATCTTTATTTACTTGCTTCACAAACAACTACGAGTCAGCTATGGCAATAAGCTTTCTGATTCCAAGATCCGTCGCGACCCAGAGACCGACAAACAATCCTTCATACTCAGTAGTGTTGTTCGTCGCGCTCTCCCTGGCGAAATGCATCTGAATCACATACATGAGGTGCTCTCTGGTGGGTGTGAAAATCATCACTCTAGCATCAGCACCTTGTAGTGAGAGAGCCCAATCAAAGTACATGATCCAATCATTGGTTGTTTCCTTGCCGACAAGAGATGTTTCTGGAAGTTCTTTGTTTGGCGTTGGTGTCCATTATGCAATGAAATCCGCCAAGGCTCTGCTCTGTATAGTTGAAGTGCTTTAAAACTTGAGAGCAAAGCTTGACAATTCCAACGCCCACTCAACAATCCTGCCGGTTGCATCTGGATTTCTCAAAATCCTTTGCATTGGAAAGCGAGGGATGATGGTGACCTGATGTGCTTGAAAGTAGTGGTGCAGCTTCCTTGAGGCCATAAGAAGACCTAAAAGAATTTTCTTCACACCATTATATCTTGATCTAGCCCCTGGAGAAAACTAACGAAATAGACTGGGCACTGCACCAACTTCTTTGTTTGCACTACCTGTTGTTCTATTGCATCTATGTTCTCTGCGCTAGACTTGTCGGCACCAAGACTTGCTGGAAAAGATCCCAGTTCATCACTTGATAGGCTTGAATTGACTGCTTCTTTTTTTCAGCTTCCCTCTCCGCCACTAGTGCAACACTGACCAGTTGATTTGTTGCTGCCAAGTATAACAATTGCGATTCTTGTGGCTTTGGCGCAACTAGTGTGTGCGCAGAAGAGAGGTATTTCTTCAAGTCCTACAGTGTTGCCTCCACTTCCGGAGTCCACTTTCGGTCAATATTATGAAAAATGGCAGGGCACGCTCAACAGACTTGGAGATGAACCTAATAAGTGCAATAACACAGCTGACAAGGCGGCGCACATCCTTGACGTGCTTCGGTGCTTCGATCTGCTCAATTGCCTTGATCTTGCCGAGATTTTCTTCGATTCCACGTTGAGACACAAAGAACCTGAGAAGCTTGCTAGATGGGATGCCAAACACACACTTATCAGGGTTGAGCTTCAGATTTATCTTGCGCAGATTAGCAAATGTTTCTTCTAAATCATGTACCAATGTTGCTCTGTCCTTGGTTTTGACCACTATATTATCCATATATGCTTCCAAATTTCTGTGCAACTAGGGCTCAAAACCAATCTGGACTGCTCTTGCAAATGTTGAACTAGCACCTTTTCAATCCGAAAGGCATACATACAAAACAATACGTACCACGTGAAGTGATAAATGCGGTCTTCTCTCATCTTCTTTTGACATGAAAATCTAATGATACCTAGAGTAGGTATCAAGCAAATGCAACAAATCATAGCCGGCAGTGGAGTCAACAACCTGGTCGATGTGCGGCAAGGGAAAAGGATCATTCGGACAAGTTTTGTTGATATCAGTGTAATCAATACAAAGTCTCCACTTTCCGTTTGCGTTGCACACTACAACTGGATTGGCCAACCAAGTTGTATGGATCACTCCTCTGACCAGACCCGCCGCTTTAAGTTTCTTAATTTTCTCGGCAATAAACTGTTGTCATTACAAAGCTTGCTTCCACACCTTCTGCTTTGACGGGCCATGCGTGAGGGCAGACATCAAGGTGGTGCTCAATTACCTGCATGGAAACACCGGGGATGTCAGATGGGGGCCATGCAAAAACCTCAACATTCAACCGTAGGAAGGCAATGAGCACGATTTCCTATTTGTCATCAAGGGTGGAACTTATGGTGAAAGTTCCCCCCGTGCCATCCTCCTTGGCGGACACCTTCTTGGTTTTTGGTGGAGCAGTTTTTTTCTTCTTCTTGCTCTTGCCAGCAGAGCTCCCAGGCATGTTCTCAACGACAGTGCAACACTCTAAAGAGGTGCACTTTCCAGAGTCCTTGTCAGAGGTCTTGCCGGTCTTCTTCCTGTTTCTCCTCGGGAGCTTTATTGGCAGGATCAACTGCCTTGGTGGCAGATTCTGCAACTGCTCCCCAGTAGAGTTGATCAACGCAGATCAACGCATCCTTCTTGTCGGAATGGATGGTGATGACACTTACCCGCCCTGGCATCTTGAGCATGTTGTAGGTATAGTGGGATGCGGCCATGAACTTTGCTAATGCCGGGCGCCCAAGGATTCCATTTTACATCAACAAAATCTTAACGACGCCGAAGACAACCTTCTCCGTACTGTAATTGAGCTCACTGCCAAATGTCACCGACAAGGTGATTTTGCCCTTTGTCTTGCTCCTTCCTGGATTGATCCCCTGGAATGTGCCTGTCTTTTTCAGACCTTCATCAGAAATCTGTAGCTTCTTGATCACGTCAGGCGAGGTCAAGTTGAGACCAGCCCCACCATCAACCAACATCTTTCACACCTTGAGATTGCAGATCGTTGGGAAAACCAATAATAGAAAGCACCCGATGGCAGTTATGCAATCAAAGTGGTCCTCGGTGTCAAAGATGATGGGCGTGTTGGACCATCTCAACGGCTTCTGGGCACCAACTATCGGCTCTGTCGCATTGACCTCATGCACCCACCTACTTGAATTGGCGGTGACAAGAGTGCAGAGATGCACCTCCATAGATGCACATCGCTTCAGTGGACTTATGGAACTCATTTTCGCTGGACTCATCATCATTGTCGTCATCATCATCATCTTCACCTTCTTTCTTGTCATGACCCCTAGCAGGCTTTTCCTTCTGCTGCTTGGACTTGCTGTGGTGACCTCCTCTGCCACCACTCTTTTTAATGGATACACCAGTACCCTCTTGAGCCTTCTCCTTGTCTCTCTTTTCATGCTCAGCCTTCTGCTTCTTGGCAAACTGCTCAACTTGCCGACAGTCTTGAAGGTCATGACTCTTGGTACGGTGAATCTTGTAGTACTGCTTGTCAGAGCCGTCAGTCTGATCGGCACCGACCAAGGCTTGACATGAGGTGCACCCGGCAACTTGCTTGCCAGGGCTCTCAGTCTTGGCCCTTTTGGCGGTGTCACCATTGCCGAATCGCTCAACAGCTAAGACAACTTTGCCTTTGCGCTTCCTGTTGCGCTTGTGATATTTTTTCATCGGGGCGGTTGTAGAATCATTATCTTTTGAATCAGACTGCGCGCCAACCTCTTCCCTGAGAAGTCTCCTTCCTTCCTCAGCACGTGCACACTTGTAGGCTAGCGCATAGATCTCAGTGACATCCCTTACCTTGGTCATGGCCATCTCTTCCTACATCTTGCGGTTCCTCACGTTCTGACGAAATGCGACAATGATTGTTGCAGGATGGATATCAAGAATGTTGCGTTGTAAATGGATGAATCTCTGTAGGTATATGCGGAGCGGATCATCTTGTTTATGCGGATCACCTGCACATCAGTCTCTTGTCCCGAAACCTTGTGGCCTTCGGTAAAGGCGCCAACAAACTTGTGGCATAGATCTAACTAACAGGAGATGGAATCCTCCGGCAAGTTCATCAACCACAACCTGACGTTGGGCATGAGCACCAACGGGAAATAGTTGGCAAAAATCTTGTCGTCACGAGCTCCAGCAACTTCCACCACAGTGGTGTAAGCTCAGAAACTCTAATGGGTGTGTCTAGCAGTCGTACTTCTCCACCTCTGGCTTGAAGTTCTGGGAATTGGGCCACTGGACTTGCCATGACTCATGGGTAAACGCTGTACAACCCACCTCATAAGGCAGGCACCAGGATTCCCTGGCACATGCTCATCTACAATGGACCCTGCGTGCTGGTCAGATTGACGACGTGCTTCCCATCGACGTTTGATGGTGGTACGGGCATCTTCTCCACGCCGTTCTTGGAGAACTTGACGTTGATCGCGGTGACCTCACGGATCAGACGCCACCATGAACATGTCAACACGGGTGTTGACCTGTTGGCTCTGCCGCTACGGTTGTTGTTGTTGTGGAGGGGATTGCATTGCGGCTACTCCGCCTTCTGTCCTCTCTCAGGCAGCGCGCACCAGGGCGGTAGGATGCTATTGTGAAGGCCCTACTCGCTGCGTTTTTTCGTTGTTGGCGAAGCCAACAAGACTCTGGATGGTGGCTCTCCACTCCTCATCTTTTCCGCCGCAGGAGGGAACTCCAAAAGTAACTGAGCACGTGCTAGTGCTTCTTCTAGAGTAGTTGGCATGGAAAGGCGTGAGGAACGAGAAGTGTTCTTGCTTCCAACTATCTTGGAAATAACACCATCCCAAACGTGTGACCTTGGCCAGTTCTCGCCAGCATGTTGGCATGCATGTCAACCCTGCAGATCTTGAGGATGATCTATAGGGGTCTTGCCGTGGGGACGCTCTGGACCGCCTATGTCGTGCCACTGCTCGAGGTCACTGCATGGGCGCCGGCGGGGGCATCTTGGAGTGCGCCCTATTGTCCCTGAAGTTCACCATGCCGCCCGCAGGCAACACGACTCCATCCTTGGACTTGTTGATTGGTGGGTTGTTGTTGTCGTTGGAGATGTCGCCATTCGCCTTGGCTGTGGTCGCTAGAATGTCATGAAAGGTGATCTTGGGCTCCGCCTCCTCCCCTGCCACCCATGCCGTCGCCCATTTGCGCGGGTGTCGACAACTTCAACATGGAAGGACCTACCGCCGTGGTGCCCTTCTTCTCGGGCGCCATGGAGATGAGCTAACACGCTAAATGCTAGCACTGATTCGCACAAGCGACCCCCCTACCTGGCGTGCCATAGATGTCGCATCGTACGACCATCTATGGGATCACGGCGACCCATTCATGGTTTGACTGGGGAGATCAATGTGTATGAAGAGCAGGATTGGCCGAACGCACGAAGTTTACCCAGGTTTGGGCTGCTGTTAAGCGTAAAACCATACTCCAGCTTTTGTGTATTGGATGTATGACCACAAGTACAAGGGAGCGCAATTTCGGCAAGGTTGCGCGGGAAGTGTAGCTACGCGCGTGTTTCTGCAGAGTTTCAACCTTTGTAAAGGTAGCCATGGGCCTCCTTTTATAGACTAAGGGGTAACCACAATGGAAAAATGGTAATTACATAAGGTGGATAGTGGCGACAGTGCCAAATACCTAACTGCGAATTAGGAAAAACTCATTAATTGCACCGTTATGCGTCATGTTGATGGAGCTCCCCGACCAGAGTTGTCTCTCCTTCTGTGCCAGTCGCTCATCTTTCTTTTATTCCTTTGACACGCCTCTGGACGGATGTTAGTAAAGTCATGTCTTCGCTAGGGGGCTGACACGCGCCCAGGCATAACTCACCTAACTACCTGCCCGCTCGACACCTATACGATAACTGACAATCTGATCGACGAGGTGGAGCGGTGGCATGGTAGTGGGATTCTTGCCGGGCTCATAGCTTGCCGGTTCTTTACTTGCTCCCCGACAAGGATCTTGCCGGGAACTCCAAGCTTGGCTTCCTGAGTTTCTGATCACAAGTTTGGTGTTTTCTTTGTGTCTTGTCATCTTGGTCTTGAGCTTGTCTTTAGTTGTCCTTCAGAAAGCCTTGCCCTTGGGAAGGATGCTACTGCTTGTGCATAAGTCTGGGGGGTACTAAGGGCACAAATCTTAGTACACCAACAGTCATGGAGATTGAAACATCTGAAGAAGCTTGAGAGGTAGGTGCTCATTGCAGCGTCTTGTTCCTGGCTTCGATGGCTTTGGTCCGTGCTTAGGGCAACTCCAATGCGGGGACGTATTTTTCTTAGGTCCCCATGGATAGAAACCATAGCCCAATGCGGCGATCCATTTCGTGTTACTGTATGTGTCGTGCTATTGGAACGCAAGTGTGCCTTAAATTTGGGTAGGGTTGTGTCCAACGGATGCGCCGCGTGTTCGCTCGGTGTTCGCCCGGGCCCATGCTACAACCACCCAACGACCATGAGTTGATATTTTATAAGGCCACGTGTGTTCGCACATGAACACGTCACCGTGTACCCTCGACGCCGGGGGTGATGCACCGCAGCTCACGTCGAAGGAGACCCGCCGGAAGCGCGGTACGCAAGACAATCCGGCGGGCGCTTTTGAGCACCTGAAAACCCACATGCCCGGGAGGGACCTCGTATGGACACGCGGTGGCTATGGGCTGCCCTAGGTCGGTTTGCCCGCCCCTAGAGCCTCGAGGATCGCTGCCCTTCAATACGAAGAACGAACGGAGAACGAGAGAGAAAGAACAAGGGAGAGATGTAAAACTAGGGTAAAAAGTAGATGGGTTTTAGGATTGTGTGTTGTTCAATCGGCTGTCACCCCTTAGGTATATAAGAGGCGGCTGGACTTCCCGTGCAAGGAAAAGGCTTGGATTCACGTCCAAAACCCTACCCAAATTCAGATTGGTTTTGTCCGAACTTTCCAAAACTGTTTGGTTTAAACTGGCTGCACCTTGCGTGTAATTTTTGATGTGGTAAACAACCTCGGATGGAAACGATCCCAAAAGCAATCTTGACCATTTTGACGAGACGAACTACTTTCATGTTGAACGGTTTTCGATTTAAAGCCATCTTCTAGGCCAAAACGGTCACGCAAAACACCTATTCGCTCGCGCTACCCATCAGACATAGGTCTGGTGGGGCGCGCCACATCTTGCCTCATGACAGGGCTGCACTCCGGTAGCTCTAACTTTTGCATACGAACTCAGATTGGGACTATTTTTATATCAAAATCATCCGTTTCAACGAGACGAAGACAATACATGTAGAAAGTTTTTCCATATGCGGCCGTCTTGGGTGTGTAATCAGCCGATTAGTGTTTTGAATACAAAATCTCAGTATTTTGAACATAATTTCGGCCTTCGAGATGAGATTGGATGGCGATGGACCAAACATCAAAGTTTATCCTTTTGATGATACGAAACTTTCTCACTTTGAGAACTTTTCCATTTGAGGCCGTCTTAATTAAGTTCTTGACCGTGCCAAAATTTGATGTCAACAACGTGTGCAGCGGGCCACCCATCCTTGTCCACTCCTCTCCACCACTTTGCTTCACTGCCGCCTACACTCTAACCCTAATCCACCGCCACATCCACTGCCCGTGAAATCTTGTGGAAGTGCATGCTCGGGGAGCACAACCACGAGGTTGGCTCCTTCGAACAACGCCGCGCGCCCTGTTCTCCATGATGCCGCCACAATGGGACCGCCAGTACGTGCTCGTCGATACATGCCAGAGGTACTGGAAGGTGGCCATCCCGGTGCCATGGCCTAACGTGCATCTGCCGAACGACTGACATTTGAACCATGAAAGAGTCCTAGTGACGCCAGTCCCGGCCTCCAGTCACGCGCGTGAGGTGTAGATCTACAACCATCGTCCTTAGCTCCCTAACGACCTCTGCCATGATCCATCTTTTGCCGAGGACTCCCTATATTGGGACATGTGGTTCAACGACGTGCTTTGTGATGAACCACAAGTATAGGGGATCTATCGTAGTCCTTTTGATAAGTAAGAGTGTCGAACCCAACGAGGAGCAGGAGGAAATGACAAGCGGTTTTCAACAAGCACTGAAATTATCGGTAACAGATAGTTTTGTGATAAGATAATTTGTAATGGGTAACAAGTAACAAGTGTAACTAAGGTGCATCAAGGTGGCTCAATCCTTTTTATAGCAAAGGACAAGCCTGGACGAACTCTTGTATAAAGAAAAGCCCTCCCGATGACACATGGGAATTATTGTCAAGTTAGTTTTCATCATGCTCATATGATTCACGTTCGCTACTTTGATAATTGGATATGTGGGTGGACCGGTGCTTGGGTGATGTCCTTACTTGGAAAATCCTCCCACTCATGATTAACACCTCTCGCAAGCATCCGCAAATACGAAAGAAAAATTAGGACAAATCTAACCATAGCATGAAACATATGGATCCAAAACAACCCCTTACGAAGAAACTCATAAAGTAGGGTTTAAGATTCTGTCACTCTCGCAACCCATCATCTACTTATTACTTCCCATGCTTCCCCTCATCCCAAATAATGGTGAAGTGTCATGTAGTCAACGTTCACATAACACCACTAGAGGAAAGACAACATACATCTCATCAAAATATCGAATGAATACCAAATTCACATGATTACTTTTAACAAGACTTCTCCCATGTCCTCAGGAATGAACGTAACTACTCACAAAGCATATTCATTTTCATCATCAGAGGGGTATTTAATAGCATCAAGGATTTGAACATATGATCTTGCACCAAAGAAACCAACTAGCATCAACTACAAGGAGTAATCAACACTACTAGCAACCGATAGGTACCAATACGAGGTTTTGTGGCAAAGATTTGAATACAAGAGATGAACTGGGGTTTGAGAGGAGATGGTGCTCGTGAAGATGTTGATGAAGATTGATCCTCCCTTGATGAGAAGATCATTGGTGATGATGATGGCTTCAATTTTTTCCTCCTAGAGGGAAGTTTCCCCGACAGATCAGCTCCGCCGCAGCCCTAGATTGGTTCTGCTCAAGTTCTGCCTCGAGATGGCGGTGCTTTGTCCCGAAAGTTCTCTCTTGATTTTTTCAGGTCATAATGCTTCATATAGCAGAAGATGGGCATCGGCGACCTGCTAGGGGGCCCCCAAACCCTCGGGCGCGCCGTGGGGGGTAGGGCGTGATACGTCTCCAATGTATATATAATTTTTGATTGTTCCATGCTATTATATTACCCGACTTGGATGTTTTATATGCATTAATATGCTATTTTATATGATTTTTGGAACTAACAAATTAACCTAGAGTCCAGTGCCAGTTTCTGTTTTTTCCTTGTTTTTGAGTTTCGCAGAAAAGGAATATCAAACGGAGTCCAAACGGAACGAAACTTTACGAAGATTTTTCTTGGACCAGAAGACATGAGATGGACTTGGAGTACACACCAGGGGGTCTGCGACAGACCCACTAGGGTGGAGGGCGCGCCCAGGGGAGTAGAGCAAGCCCCTACCTTGTGGGCCCCTCGAGCCTCCTCTGACCGACCTCCTTCGCCTATAAATTGCCAAATATTCCAGAAACCCTAAACGTGGGATCAAAACCACTTTTCCGCCGCCGCAACTCTTTGTTCTTGCAAGATCCCATCTGGAGGCCTTTTTCCGGTACTCTGCCAGAGGGGGAATCTACCAAGGAGGGCATCTATGTCAACATCATTGCCCTTCCGATGAACTGTGAGTGGTTTACCACAGACCTACGGGTCCATAGCTAGTAGCTAGATGGCTTCTTCTCTCTCGTTGTTCTTCAATGCCATGTTCTCCTCGTTGTTCTTGGAGATCTATCCGATGTAATCTTCTTTTGCGGTGTGTTTGTCAAGATCCGATGAATTGTGGGTTTATGATCAGATTATCTATGAATAATATTTGAGTCTTCTCTAAATTATTATATGCATGATTTGATATCTTAGTTATTCTCTTTGAACTATCATTTTGGTTTGGCCAACTAGATTGGTTTTTTCTTGCAATGGGAGAAGTGCTTTGCTTTGGGTTCAATCATGCGGTGCTCAATCCCAGTGACACACGTTGATACGTCCATTTTGCATCATGTTTTCTTGCTGTTATTTATGTTGTTATTATGCATAATAATGCTTTTTGGAGTAATTCTAATGCCTTTTCTCTCATAATTTGCAAGGAATGCATAAAGGGGGAGAATTCCGGCAGATGGAAATCTAGACCTGAAAAAGCTACGTCATGCCACCTATTCTACGCAACTCCAAACAAGCTGAAACTTCACGGAGATTTTTTATGGAATATATGAAAAATAATGGAGCTGATAACCACCAGAGGGGTCCCACCAGGTGGGCACAACCCACCTGGGTGCGCCAGGCCCCCAGGTGTGCCCTGGTGGGTTGTTCTCACCCAGGCCCATCTCCGGTGCCCGTCTTCTGGTATATAAGCCCTTCTGACCTAGAAAAAATGAGGATAAGACTTTTGGGACAGAGCGCCGCCGTCTTGAGGCAGAACTTGAGCAGGAGCACTTTGGCCCTCCGGTGGAGCGATTCCGCCGGGGGAATTTCCCTCCCGGAGGGGGAAATCATTGTCATCATCACCACCAACAACTCTCGATCTTGGGGAGGGTTATCTTCATCAACATCTTCAACATCAACATCTCATCTAAAACCCTAGTTCATCTCTTGAGTTCAATCTTGTTACCGGAACTATAGATTGGTGCTTGTGGGTGACTAGTAGTGTTGATTACATCTTGTAGTTGATTACTATATGGTTTATTTGGTGGAAGATTATATGTTCACATCCATTATGATATTTAATACCCCTATGATCTTGAGCATGTTTATTACTTGTGAGTAGTTACCTTTGTTCTTGAGGTCACGGGAGAAATCATGTTGCAAGTAATCATGTGAATTTGATATGTGTTCAATATTTTGATAGTATGTATGTTGTGATTCCCTTAGTGGTGTCATGTGAACGTCTGATACGTCTCCAACGTATCTATAATTTTTTATTCTTCCATGCTATTATATTATCCTTCTAGGATGTTTTATGGGCTTTTGTATGATTTTTGGGACTAACGTATTAACCCAGAGCCCAGTGCCAGTTTATGTTTTTCTCTTATTTTAGAGTATCACAGAAAAGGAATATCAAACGGAGCCCAATTGACCTGAAACTCAACGGAGCTTATTTTTGGACCAGAAGAATCCCAGGAAGTGCCGGAGGGGGACCAGAAGGTTCCCGGGCTGCCCACAAGGGTAGGGGGCGCCCCCTTGGGCGCGCCCCTGCCTCATGGACAGCCCGGAGACCCCCTTTACTTGTCCCCAACTCCAACACCTCCTATATATACTGAAACCTCCGGAAAGTAGCCTAGATCGGGAGTTCCGCCACCGAAAGCCTCTGTTGCCACCGAAAACCAATCTAGACCCGTTCTGGCACCCTGCCGGATGGGGTAATCCCTCTCCGGTGGCCATCTTCATCATCCCGGCGCTCTCCATGATGAGGGTTAGTAGTTCACCCTCGGGGCTGAGGGTATGTATCAGTAGCTATGTGTTTGATCTCTCTCTCTCTCTCTCTCTCTCTCTCTCTCTCTCTCTCTCTCTCTCTCGTGTTCTTGAGATGGCACGAACTTGATGTATCGCGAGCTTTGCTATTATAGTTGGATCATATGATGCTTCTCCCCCTCTACTCTCGTGTAATGGATTGAGTTTTCCCTTTGAAGTTATCTTATCGGATCGAGTCTTTAAGGATTTGAGAACACTTGATGTATGTCTTGCATGTGCTAATCTGTGGTGACAATGGGATATCACGTGATCTACTTGATGTATGTTTTGGTGATCAACTTGCGGGTTCAGTGACCTTGTGAACTTATGCATAGGGGTTGGCACACGGTTTCGTCTTGACTCTTCGGTAGAAACTTTGGTGCACTTTTTGAAGTTCTTTGTGTTGGTTGAATAGATGAATCTGAGATTGTGTAATGCGTATCATATAATCATGCCCACGGATACTTGAGGTGACAATGGAGTATCTAGGTGACATTAGGGTTTTGGTTGATTTGTATCTTAAGGTGTTATTCTAGTATGAACTCTATGATAGATCGAACGGAAAGAATAGCTTCGTGCTACTTTACTACGGACTCTTGAATAGATCGATCAGAAAGAATAACTTTGAGGTGCTTTCGTACCCTACAATAATCTCTTCGTTTGTTCTCCGCTATTAGTTACTTTGGAGTGACTCTTTGTTGCATGTTGAGGGATTGTTATATGATCTAATTATGTTATCCTTGTTGAGAGAACTTGCACTAGTGAAAGTATGAACCCTAGGCCTTGTTTCAAAGCATTGCAACACCGTTTATGCCCACTTTTATCATTAGTTACCTTGCTGTTTTTATTTTTTTTAGATTACAAAAACCTATATCTACCATCTATATTGCACTTGTATCACCATCTCTTCGCGGAACTAGTGCACCTATGCAATTTACCATTGTATTGGGTGTGTTGGGGACACAAGAGACTCTTTGTTATTTGGTTGCAGGGTTGTTTGAGAGAGACCATCTTCATTCTACGCCTCCCACGGATTGATAAACCTTAGGTCATCCACTTGAGGGAAATTTGCTATTGTCCTACAAACCTCTGCACTTGGAGGCCCAACAACGTCTACAAGAAGAAGGTTGCGTAGTAGACATCAAGCTCTTTTCTGGCTCTGTTGCCGGGGAGGTGAGTGCTTGAAGGTATATCTTTAGATCTTGCAATCGATTCTTTTAGTTTCTTGTTTTATCACTAGTTTAGTTTATAAAAGAAAACTACAAAAAAATGGAATTAAGGTTGCCTCATATGCTTCATCTTTTTAATATCTTTCGTGAAAATGATGGAAAGGAAAATTGTGCTCAAGTACTAGAAGAGGAATTACATAGAATGCGTGGCACTAAAAACTTGAATGATGAGCATGATTGCAATATTGTAAGTGTGAATTCTTCGAATATCCATAGCAATGTTGAGGATATCACTTATCGTTATCGTCTCGGTCAGCTAGGGATTAGATATTAATCGGAAATTGGTCGATTAATTGATTTTATCGGTCGACTATTAATCGGCCATTTTTTGCAAATCCCAGGTTCCCAACACTAAAATATGCTATATTCAACACCAAAACAATATTGGACAAAAGTTTTACCTTGATTCCTAGCCTATGAATCCTCGTATTATGACAAACAAAATAGAAAAATAATACATATAGTGCAATAAAGTCCACAAAACACAAGTAAACATATGTTTTGCAAACATAGTGCTAAGGATAGGCCCAATTTATCGGTAGATTCCCGATAAATCGCTCGTCATAGCAATAAATCATATTAAATAATAAATTGTGAAGATAAAGCATATTCTTACCGGTCACCCCAAGAGTCGCGATAAATTAGACGATAAATCGTTGACTCGGAAGATTTCTTTAATAGTGATCCATGGTACTAATAATGATTGCACTAGTCATGATGAAAATATCTCTTATAAGCATGTTGATTTTTGTGGAGTACATAGAGTTTGCAAGTACATAACAAATAGGGAAGATAGATTTTGCAAGAGGCATAAGTATTTAGAAACTCAATGGTTGCAAGAAAGGCTAGATGATTGTGCTGAAAATTTAAGTTTTCTTAGCCGTACTTGTGAACTTTGCAATGAACATGGTCATTTAAATTTCCGTGTACCCTCAAGAACACTTTGCTTATTATAAGAGATCATATTGGCCTGTCCTTTGCCCCAAAATGATTGGGCTATCCTGTTGCACTTTTACTACTACTATCGTTACTTGCTCATTACAAAATTATCTTGCTATCAAACTACTCTGCTACTTACAATTTCAGTACTTGCAGATACTACCTTACTGAAAAACACTTATCATTTCCGTCTGCTCCTCGTTGGGTTCGACGCTATTACTTATCGAAAAGAGCTACAATTGATCCCCTATACTTGTGGGTCATCAAGGCTATTTTTTGGCGCCGTTGTTGGGGAGTGAAGCGCTTCTGGTAAGTGGAAATTGGTAAGGAAACATTCATATAGTGTGCTGAAATTTATTGCCACTTGTTACTATGGAGAACTTCCTTTAAGGGGTTTGTTCGGGGTATCTTCACCTCGACTAGAACCACAATTAGCAACCCTCAACCCGCTGCACCTACTGAAAATATTGATATGAAATCCCTTCGGGTATGATAGAACAACTGCTAGCCAATCCTTATGTAGTAGATGGAACTGAGCATCCTTATATGCACTTGATATATGTGGAACAAATTTGTGGATTGTTTAAGCTTGTAGGTTTGCCCGCAGATCAAGTTATGAAGAAGGTTTTTCCTTTATCTTGGAAGGCAAAAGCATTAGCATGGTATAGGCTATGCGATGATATTTGATCTTGGAACTGGAACCGATTGAAAAAGGGAGTTTCACCAAAAACATTATCCTATGCATCTAGTTCATCGTGATCGGAATTACATATATAATTTTTGGCTTCGTGAAGGAGAAAGTATCGCTCAAGCTTGGGGGAGGCTTAAGTCAATGTTATACTCATGCCCCAATCATGAGCTCTCAAGATAAACTATTACACAATGATTGATCCATGCTTGATACTTCTTGTGCTGGTTCTTTTATGAAGAAAACTATTGAATTCCGGTGGGATCTTTTGGGAACTCGACGAAGGTAAATAATCGGGTATTAAGATCAAGTATGATTGTGTTAAATCTTTTATGAATACCGATGCTTTTTCAAAGTTTAGCACTAAATATGGACTTGAGTCTGAGATAGTAGCCTCCTTTTGTGAATCTTTTGCTACTCATGTTGATCTCCCTAAAGAGAAGTGGTTTAAATATCACCCACCTATTAAAGAAGAAATTAAAGAACCGGTACCGGTTAAAGAAGAAACTATACTTTGTGATGTTGATCCAGTTGTTCCTACTGCTTATATTGAAAACCCCCCTTTTCCTGTTAGGATAAAGGAACATGCTAAAGTTTCAACTATGGTTAACAAAATTTATATCAGAATGCCTAAGCCAAACGAACAAATTAAAGTAGAACCTCATATTGCTATGGTCAAAGATCTCTTGGAAGAAAAATGTAGATGGGCATGTTATTTGCTTTAATGAAGAAGCTACTAGAATTTCCAAGCCTGATATTAAAGATAAACACAGACCTGTTGTTGGCATGCCCGTTATTTCAGTCAAAATAGGAGATAACTGCTATCATGGTTTATGTGACATAGGTTCTAGCGTGAGTGCTATTCCCTACTCTTTATATCAAGAAATTATGAATGACATAGCACCCAAAAGATAGAACACATTGATGTCATTATTAAACTTGCTAATAGAGATAATATATCACCAATTGGGATTGTTAGAGATGTTGAAGTCTTGTGTGGGAAAATAAAATTCCCTACTGATTTTCTTGTTCTTGGTTCCCCACAAGATGACTTATGTCCCATTATCTCTGGTAGACCTTTCTTGAACACCGTTAATCCTAAAATAGATTGTAAGAAACCAACTGTCGGTGTTACTTTTGGTGATGAATCTCATGAATTTAATTTTTCCAAGTTTAATAGAAAGCTTCACGAAAAAGAATTGCCTAGTAAAGATGAAATTATTGGTCTTGCTTCTATTGATGTGGCTCCTACTGATCCTCTAGAACAATATTTGCTAGACCACGAAAATGATTTACATATGCATGAAAGAAATGAAATAGATTATATTTTCTTTGAGCAACGTCCTCTGCTTAAACACAATCTACCTATTGAAACTCTGGGAGGTCCACCTCCACCTAAAGGTGATCATGCCTTTGAATTAAAACAATCGTCTGACACTTTGAAATATGCTTATCTTGATGAAAAGAAGATATATCCTATTATTATTAGTGCTAACATTTTAGAACATGAAGTAGAAATAATATTGAAAGTTCTAAGGAAGCACCGAGCTGCTATTGGATATACTCTTGATGATTTAAAAGGCATCAGTCCCACTCTATGTTAGCATAAGATTAATATGGAACCTGATGCTAAACACGTTATCGATCAGTGTTCCTAAGAAAGGAGGTATTACTGTTGTTCCTAATGATAAGAATGAACTTATTCCACAAAGAATTGTTACAGGCTATAGAATGGTAATTGGTTTTAGGAAATGAAATAAAGTAACTAGAAAAGATCATTACCCTCCACCTTTTACTGATCAAATGCTAGAAAGATTATCAAAGCACACACACTTTTGCTTCCTTGATGGATACTCTGGTTTTCCTCAAATACCTGTTTCTCAACCTGATCAAGAAAAGACTACTTTTACTTGTCCCTTTGGAACTTATGCTTATAGACGTATGCCTTTCGGTTTAGGGATAATTGTTTCTGTGCCCTTAGTTGGGTCACCCTTGACTGATTTTCCCCTAATTTTGGAAAACACATGGTCTTGCCCAGCTCTGACCGCTCCCCTTGCGTTTTTTGCCCTTCCGGCACGTCTCCGTCCAGTCAGCGCCGTTTGACCGCAAACGACGTATTACTTTGGACACCGCTTGCCCCCGTGCTTTCTCACACTCTCTCATTCCCCACTCTTGCTCTCTCTTTTCCCCTCTGACGAACCCTAAATTGCGGCGCCGAGCGGCGGGCGGCCAGATCCATTGCAAGGTGATGGGGGAGAGTGGAGAAAGCGTCGGCGGTGGCTGCTGGGGTGGTAGGAACATCACACCTCCACTGCAGCGCAGAGAAGGCGGCTGCGGCGGCACGAATGGCGACAAGGGAAGCTCTTGTGGAGGATCTCCACCAACGGCGAGAAGCGGTGGCGGATCTACACCAATGGCGAAAAGCGGGGGCGGATCTGTAGGACAAATTCTCCCAGGGTTAGTATTGGACCTGATTTGCTCAGTTTTTTCACAGGAGATTTACTTGGATTTAGGGTTTAGTGTAAAGTTTGTGCGTTTTCTCACTGGATATTGTTCCCCCATAGGATGGATCCAGCTACAGCGTTCTTTCTTTTAGTTCGAATGGAGACCACTCTTCTAGTTTCTGCTGGTACAAAAGGAAAAGATTGTGGATTCACATTTTCCTTTAGTTGTGGACAACACTAGTTCATATACTAATTTTAGGGCTGCCATTTATGCCAAGTATGCATGGGGATTATTTGATGCTGTGGAGATTAGATATTGGGATAGTTTCAAACTTTGTTGGGTCCCTGTGTAGTGTGATGTAGTGTTAGGTCTGATGTTTGCAAGTAATGCAGCAACTATGTCATGCAATTTGGAAATCACAGTTATACAAAGAACTAGAGGTCAGAGATGTGTGAACACATCTAGTTCTAGGCCATCTGCATCCAGAACTAGGGCTAGCAGTAGAACACCAAGTGCTCCTAGAACACCAAGTGCTTATGCAACTACAAGTGTCCATGAAAGCCAAGAAAACCAAAAGAAGCCACTTGATCCTGTTGTGGAGGAGGCATTGCTTGATGCACCTGCTGTGGAGGATGAGGTTCTATATCCTGGATATGCCCAGCACAATAATGATGAAGGAGATGCAGCAGATAAAGAGTACATTCTTGCAGAATTTTCAGATGCAGATGATGATGAGAAGCAAGAGGATGTTGAGATGGGATTTTTTGAAGATGCAGAAGAGGACAGACCTGTAAAGTTCTCTGACAGGGAAAATCCATGTATTGATGAAGGTGTGGTATTCCCTAGTGCAGTTGACTGCATAAATGCGGTTTCAAGCTTCTCAATCAATTCTGAAACTGAGTTACTTACTCTGAAAAGTGATCCAACAAGGTTTACAGTCAAATGTGCTTATGAGAGATGTAAGTGGAGACTGCATGCCTCTTTAATGAGGAAGAGCACACTGTTTCAGGTATTGTATTTTTGTTTTAGTTTATTTTTAGGTATTGCAGTTGTTGTACTAATCTCATTGTTTTTTTTGGTTTGTTTCAGATTAAAGTCAACCCATATCAGCATACATGTCCTAGTGTGAATAGATCTCCGAAATTGAGAGCCGCAAAAAGAAGATGGATAGTAATGCTTCTATGGCATGGATCAGAGCAAATACAAGAATTGGTCCTAAAGCAATTCAGAGCAAGTTGTTAGAGAAATAGGTGTGGAGGTGCCATATGACAGATGCTACCATGGCAAAGAGATTGCACTTGACAAACTGTATGGAAAGTATAGTGATAGCTTTCAGCTGTTATATACTTTCAAAGCTGAAGTAGAGAGGGCATCACTAGACGGTATTGTGGAAATTGAGAAGCACACAGTTGAGTACAAGCTAAATAACAAGAAGTTCTACAAAGAGTGCTTTAGAAGGGTGTTTGTGTGCTTCAAAGCATGTCAAAAAGGTTTTCTAGAGGGGTGTAGGCCATACCTAGCTGTAGATGCTACTGCACTGACTGGTAGGTTCAGAGGGCAACTTGCGGCAGCATGTGCCCTAGATGGACACAATTGGTTGTTTCCTGTGGCATATGGTGTTTTGGAAGGGGAGTCAATTAAGAGTTGGACTTGGTTTTTTAGCAACCTAAATAAAGTAATAGGTCATCCAGAAGGTTTCGTGATACATACTGATGCTTGCAAGGGATTGGAAACTGCTGTTGAGGATGTTTACCCTGGAGTGGAGCACAGAGAGTGCATGAGGCACTTGGCCCAAAATTTCAACAAGAAATTCAAGGGGAAGTTTTATGATGATAATTTGTGGCCATGCTCACTAATTTGTAGCATGAAGAAACACAACTATCACTTGAACCAGTTGAAAAGCAAGCCCAAAGTAAAGGAATATCTAGAGGAACACCGCACAAAAATATGGGCAAGACCTGATTTCAATGAGATGAGCAAAGTTGACTATGTCAATAACAACCTAGCTAAGTTATTCAACTCCTGAATCAAAAAATACAAGAGCCTGCACATAGTTGATCTGCTAGACAAGATAAGGCAGTATATCATGGAGAAATTTGACTTAAGAAACAGAATTGCTTCTGACCATTTCATTGGGCACTACATCATACCAACAGTAATGAAGGTGTTAATGGAGAAAACAAAAGGTTTGCAAATGAGTATAGTGAGGAGAAGCCCAACAGAGGCAGAGGTGACTGCTACTGACAGTGAGAAGAGAGAATGGAGGTACCCTGTTGACTTAGAGTGCTGGTCTTGCAGTTGTAGACAATGGCAGGTCACTGGTAAACCATGCATCCATGCACTTTTCTTTATCACTAGCGAAGGATTAGAAGTAGCACTGAAGGAAAAGGCCTTGGTCCTAGGAAGCACAAGTGTAAAAGGTATGGGAGATGTGGACACAAAGCCAAGGCCTGCAAACAATTTGTTGATCCAGCCTTTGGAGAAGATGAACATTGGGGAGCAGACAATGCAGATGATCATCCTACAGCCAGTGAACCAACAAAAGCAGAAATACAAGAGGAGGAGGAGGAGGAGGATGAGACAGCACCTGATGTTCTTCAGCAGCAGATGCCACCACCAAAGGAGCTCTCACATGATGCATCTACATGAGCTAGTTGTGCAGTCATGTATAAGATCTTGGCTTACAAATTCTTACATGTTTTGATCCTACTGGTATAAAAAATCTTTCAAATTGTGATATGCTTCCACTTGTTTTAGCCCTAGGAAAAATTATAAAAGGGCAGCAGCAAGAGGAGCTTCTCCCAGGTGTGTCAAGCAGAAAACAGTTGTGGAACAGGAGCAAGAAAGTAGTGTTCAAAGCAAAGTTTCTCTCCAAAAAGAGCAGCAGCAACAGTTGAAGCTCCAAACCCATCAAAGAACACTAGAAGCAAGGCAATGCTAGCTCCAAATCTAGCAAAGAACACCAGGAGCAAGAAACTTAAGTTCTAGTGCTATGTTATATTTGCCAGTGATGTTATCTTGTTGTTATGCACTGAAGTTCTAGTACTAAGTGTTCTTAAATGCACTATGAAGTTGCTATATTTGGTACAATGTCAGTTTCTTGAATTTGGTACAATGTCAGTTTTTTGAATTTGGTACAATGTCAGTTTGTTCTATTTGGTACAATGTCAGTTAGTTGAATTTGGTACAATGTCAGTTTGGTAAAATATATGCTCTATTTGGTACAATTGGTTGCTCTATTTGCTAGTGTGTGTTGCTCTATTTGCTGAATTTGGCACTACATATGGAATAAATATGTATTTGGTACAATATCACAAGCATTCAATAGTGAATAATTGTAACGCCCGGATAATTATGCTACAGTAATCCCATCTAATGATGCCTCGTCACCGCGGTTACTGTTGTTAACCTCGCGATGATTCAATCACGTTCGAATTTAGAACCGAGTTTAAAATCCTAAATTAAATTAAAGCCAAAAATTAAAGTTTTCAAATGTCCAAAATAAAATGTTCTTCTTGTGGCAAATAAATAGTAGGTAATAATGGTGGTGAACTCATCTTTTTGTAAAAGGCTTATATGCACAAAATAATTTGAAACAGTAAAAAGAAAAGAAAGCAAAACACAAACAGAACTTTGAAACAAAAGAAAACCCCCCTCCCCTGGGCCTTTTGGCCCAACTGGCCTCACTGGCCAAGCCAGGCCGGCCCAGCCGCACGTCTCGCCGTTCCCCCCTCCTCGCTATAGGAGCGGGGGGATCGTGTCGGCCATCCGGCCACCGTCCGGCGCCGTGGCGGCCATCGGCCGGCACCGCCCCCTACTTAGCCGCCCCCTCATCCCGGGTCGAACCCTAGGCCCCCTCGACCCCTCGCCTCTTCCTCTCCCCCCCCCGATCTGGATCGGGCTGCGCCCTGACGTCCCGAGCCCCGACGCCACTACCGCCATAGCCAACCTCGCCGGCGTGGCCACTGAGCCCCCCACACCCAGTTGTCGTGTCTACGGGAACCGCATCAACACGCCCATCCTCTCCATCGAGCCGCGCGTCGCCTAGATCCCTGCTTCGACCTCGCAGGCGCCATCTTCGTCCTCTGCCTCGACAGATGTCGCTCATCAAACTGCGTCGTCCTCATCCCCGACTCCTCCCCGCCGGTCACCATCACGCCTCGACGCCCCCTTCTCTCCAACGGACGATGAGGACCCCGGTCCTCCTCCTTCCTGCGCCGCGCGCCTCACCATGGCGGCCCTCGCCTCACCTCCCCTGTGTCGCTCCCTCACTCGCTACGGCACGCGCCTGCTGCACCCCGCCCCGCCGCTCCTCGCACGTCCTTTCCACAACGGCCGCCGCCGGCGCCCACGGACCTGCTACCCTGGCCGCGCTCACCGCGCCCTGGGTGCACCCGTCGTCGCGCCCCTACGGCAATCCCGCCCCACGCACTCGCCCGCCAGGGCCACGCCCTGCCACGCCTCCACCCCCTTTACCTCCGTGTGGCTCGCCTCCTCTACCACAACCGCGCCTGGCCACGCCGGGCGCGTCTGCTGCCCGCGGCCGGCCGCCAGTCCTCGCCATCACTTGCCGGTGCAGCCGGCGCTCGGGTCCGTCCCGACGGGCAGCCCCGCGCCCGCTGCCCGTTTCGCCCGTGCGCACGGTAGCCTCTGTCCCAGTGACAGACGGGGCCCGGTCCCCCCTTTTAAAAATAAGAATAAAAAAGCGGATAACAATAATAATATAAATAATAATAATAATAAATAAATAAATAAATAATCAATACAATTAATTAATTAAATTAATTAATCCTGTTTAAAACACTAATTAAGATTAATTAGTTAATTAAACTAGCCTAATTTTGTGGTTAGCATAACAGTGAATGACAGGGGGGCCCACCCACTGTTGACCAGTCAACGTTGACTGGTCAACCGGGACCCCCTGGACCCACATCTCAACATGTGTATACTTCTGTGTACATAGTGATGTGTGCACATAGCGTTTTTACTATTTATTTTCAAATTAATAATAACTACAGAATATTAATAAAACTTTGAAAAAACATATAAAATAATCCGTAACTCGGATGAAAAAGATGTATATATGAAAGTTGCTCAGAATTTCGAGACGAATCCGAATATGTGGTCCGTTCGTCCGCAACACATTCCTAGCATAGCGAACATGGAACAATCCCCCTCCGATTCGCTTGTCCGAAAATGCCTAACACGGGGAATGCTTTCCCGGGTGTTTTCCCCCATCGACAGTATCGTGTAGCACTGCATTAGGACAACCCTAGCACCGCTTATTATCATGTCGTGCATCTGTTTTGCATATGTGTGCTTGGTATTTATTGTTTCTTCCCCCCTCTTCTTCTCTGGTAGACCCCGAGATCGCTGCTGATGCCCCTGTGATTGACTACGTCGACGACGACCCTCCTTCCGTTTCAGCAGAGCTTCCAGGCAAGCCTCCCCCCTTTGATCATCCCGATATCGCCCATTCCATTCTCTCTCATGCTTGCATTAGATTTTGCTACTGTTATCGATTGATCCTACTCTGATGCATAGCCTGTTTTTGTACCTGCTATTGTTACCTACATGCTATGCTAAACTGCTTAGTATAGGTTGGATAGTGATCCAACAGTGACCCCCACCTTGTCCTTGTTGCCCTGCTTCATCATCGACGACTCGAGCAACATGATCGAAGACCGAAGCCCGACTATCCTTGTTACCCCTGCTTCATCATCGATTACTCGAGCAACGTGATCGAAGACCGGAGCCCGACACTTCACATCACATCACACCCCCTTTGTGGCTCGACTCTGCAGAGGTACTATCGGGTGCCGAGGGTGAAACCTCGTAACACACTCATGATGATAACTTTGTAGTGTAGCTATTCGGTCGTGGTCATCGAGGGTGATTCCTCTTTCTCCATTCCCAATACGACTCTGTCGTGCAACCCCTCAAGTGTGAACCTCGGGGGTGATTCCTCATAGTTTGCCTTGACGGACACATCGAGTGGAATTCGCCGAGGGTGATTCCTCGGGTTTTCCACCTTGATGTTTTGGACACACAGTTATATAGACTTTACTTGAGACCTTTGTCGAAGGCGGGCGGGCCCGGTGAGCACCCGCGGGAGTTTCGGTGGCGGGTGGCTGTTTAGCGGTATCACCCAGGAGGGGTGATAGCTCCGGACTTGTCCCGACAGCCGTCACTTCTGGCAATAATGCACTAACAGATTTGGGTATTTGTTTTGAGTTGGCCTCTGGCCTTTACGCACTAACCGCCATGCGAGAATAGTTATGGGCCTCGGCATCGTGGTATCAGCCAAAGCTTTGTCAGACGTCCAGTTCAGCATTGCGGCACGGCCTGGTCGGCACCCAAGTGGAGGTGGCCTGGATCGCCCTGCGCGCAACGATCCGGAGTGCAACGGGCTATGGCCCGTGACTCCGGAGCATTTAGTATGTAGACCGGCGGGGACCTCTCTGCTGAGCCTAGGTAGGGCTGCGACGTGTTGACATTCCGAGGCCGGACATTAACCCAGAATGGTGTGTCCGGCCAGAGGTGATCGAGCGTGAGGGTAACGTGGTGCACCCCTGCAGGGACGTCCATAGTAACGGACGTCCAGTCTTATATCCTGATCTATTATAACTAGAAATGGATACTTGAGATACGTGAAGGATATGTTGGCTGCGAGATTACTTTCTCGCAGGGAGTCGAGAAAGGATCTCTAGGCCGTTAATACTACAACATGTTTGTTAATTATAAACTGCTATTCTGTATTCCCTTCTGCTGCTGCAAGATGGTGTTTCCAGAAGATGCTTGAAGATGCTAGTCTTCGATAGGCTAGGCCTTTCCCTCTATTCTGGCATTCTACAGTTCAGTCCACATATACAACTTATTCCTTTGATACTGATGCATACTTAGTATAGATCTGATGCTTGCGAGTACTTTGGATGAGTACTCATGGTTGCTTTGCTTCCCCTTTTCACCCTTCTTCTTCTTTCTGGTTGTTACAACCAGATGGCGGATCCCAGGAGCTAGATGCCACCCCTGTCGACTACTACTACTACCCCGACGGAGCCTACTACTACATGGAGACAGCTGACGACCAGGAGTAATTAGGAGGTCCCAGGCAGGATGCCTTGCCTTTTCGATCGTTGATGCTTGTGCTATCCTTCTTAAGGCAAAACTTGTTTAACTTATGTCTGTACTCAGATATTGTAGCTTCCGCTAACTCAATTGCTTTCGAGCTTCTGTATTCGAGTCCTCGAGGCCCCTGGCTTCTAATATGAAGCTTGTATTATTTTATTTGTGTCTAGAGTTGTGTTGTGATATCTTCCTGTGAGTCCCTGATCTTGGTCGTACACATTTGCGTGCATGATTAGTGTACTGTCAAATCGAGGGCGTCACAAGTTGGTATCAAAGCCGACTGCCTGTAGGATCCCCCTTTCCAACTCCATGGCCGAAGTTGAGTCTAGTCCTTGAAGAACTGATTTACTAACATGGCTATGTGGCTTACGGGCCCACGTCGTCAAGTGGGTGGTATTAGGATCTTTTATTCCTCGTCTATACTCTGGGATTCTGATATCTCTTCTCTTTGGGTTAAACGAATTTACTAACTCAGACATTAGGATCCCGTGATCACATTCACCCCAAAGATGGATAAAGCCATAGTTTTCCTTAGTATAGTAATTTTGAATAGTACACACTATGTCCTGTTGACTCCAACGATGCATTCATAGTGTTTCCTTCACTATGAAAGTTTCATCATGAACGGTCACTAGTCTTAGCAAATGGTCAATGCTAAACTACTGCATGTTACATTTTAGTGGGATGGCTGACGATCCACCACCTCTACCCTATATTGCCGCAATGATGCATCAGTTTGAACTGAATCGTCAATTTATGACTGGAGTAATGGCTCAGCTTCCAAACCAGAATGCTCATCAACAGCTTGCCCCAATAACACTGCCAGAATTTGTGCGCCTCAACCCGTCCATTTTCCGCAACTCCACCAATCATATGGATGCTGATGATTGGCTTCGTGACATCCAGTTTGAGATTAAGTCAGCTAATGTTGCCCCTGCCAGTTACGTCACCTTTGCGACATTTCACTTGAAAGGTCCAGCTTCCCAATGGTGGGAAAGCCACAGGGGTATGCTGCCTGCAGAAACTATAACCATTTAGCAGGAATTTCAGTTAGCCTTCCATGCACGGCACATTCCTCAAGGTCTGATGGACCAGTAGAAGAAGGAGTTTCGCAAACTCTCACAGGGCACAATGACTATGGACGAATATCAGAGGAAATTCCTTGAATTATCCCGCTATGCTGAAGATGGCGTCGACACTGACGCTCGTAAGCAGGAGAAATTCCGTGAAGGATTGCGTCCCGATATAAAGCTCGCACTTGTTGCTCATGATTGCCTAGACTTTGCGACGCTTGTCAGCCAAGCTTTTCGAACTGAAACTGGTCTGACCGAGTACCAAGAGTCTCTCAAGCGTACTTGAGATGTAGGCCCATCCTCGGGCCAGCCTTCTCAAAAACGTCGAGTCTGGATCCCACACAATGTTCATCACCGACCTGCTCTGACACCAAGGCCGTCTGATGTTGCACCTCGTGTGCCTCCGCCGCCGAGTCAACTAACTATTCAGGGTGGACAATCCAATAATGTGGCTCCTCCCCATAATGATGGCTTATGCCGCAAGTGTGGACAACCAGGGCACCTTGCTATCAACTGTCGCACGGGTCAGCCGCAAAATGCTCCACGTCCTCATGGTGGTCATAAGAAGGGCCGTCGAGCCCATCATACCGGAAGTTGTAGTGCCGGACCACCTGCTATGACTGGAGGTCAAGTCACCCATGTCAAGATTGAAGAAGCTCGTGAGTCCCCAAAAATCGTGATGGGTACCCTTCGCGTTAATTTGATGCCAGCTTCTGTTCTCTTTGATTCAGGAGCATCGCATGCCTTTTTGTCCCAACAATTCGCTCAGTTGCATGGGCTCGGTATGGAAAATTTGCCCACTCCTTTAGCGGTTCAATCTCCGGGATCCAAATGGCAAACCACAATTGTCGGGGATAGACCTCGCGGCATAACCCGTCCGAGATTATAACCCGGCCGGACTTGACGGTTTACTTGAGAGACGGTTTACACTTGATGATTCACTGGCGATCCGTCCTAACCAGACGGTTTACAAGCAACCTGCCTAAATAATACCACTCACTGGTAACCCGGTTCGTGGATCACGGATGACAAGGCCCAAGGCCCAGAAGGCCGGTTCATGTTATGGTGGGCCGGTTTATGAAGAAAGCATAAGGAATATTCTCATACAAGGGAAGTAAGACTAGGACTCCTTGTAATAGAGCAATCCTAATCCTACTAGGACTAGTCATGTAAATCGCCCCTTCAACATATATAAGGAGGGGCGGGGCTCCCCAAAGAGGGACAAGTTCTCACAAGTTTCTAGGGCTAGACACAAAGAGCCGGTTTACCGGCGACACCAAGAGGATCATAATGAGATCAAGCCTCAAACAACATGTAGGGCTATTACTGGACGATGTTTCCCGGGGCCCGAAGCTGTCTAAATCCTTGTCTTGCGTTGCGTCTCTCGGTTCCGCTCAACCCCTCTCAAGCTACTACATGGATGCGCGGCCTCACGACTAAGTTCGCTAAATCGGACATCTGCCGTGACAATTCCACAACAGTTGGCGCCCACCGTGGGGCCTGCGCACGGTGGTGTTGAGTTCTTGGAGGGATCTCTTCAGGGATTGAGGAGTTTGCAATTTTCCGGATGAAGATTTTATGATCCGTGAGATTGAAGTTGAAGAAGAATTAGGGCTGTGGTTTGTGCGACACCGCAGCTGGTGATGCATCGAGATTCAATTTCTGCTGCCTCCGAGCCGGACAGGAGTACCAAACCACCAGAAAAATTCCGTGTATGTTGCCGCACGCGGCCTGTTTGACCGCCCGTTTGAGGAGGGTTGGATTCCATCAAAACAGCCGGTATTACGATTCGGCGAGGCCGAGACCAACTCCGTTATTTAATTGCCGTTTTACTATGAGAGTTGGGGCGTGTGAAATTTAGATCCGACAGGCGACGTACGAGAATTGGCTTCACATGCCGAGGCTGCTACCTTGTTGCTGTGCGCTACGTCTAAAACATCAAATCAGAACTAGTACTATAAAGTACTAATGGGGATTAGTATTCACGTGATGGCACTGGAAAAAGTTTGATACACCGAATCGGAAACGAATCTCGGCAGCCTGGAGGAGTTACCGATGTGGATTGGAAAAAGAAATTGCAGCCACAGTCCGGATTCGCCGACGCCGAGCCGCAGTTTGATACGGATCATCCGTCTTCGAACAAACCCAGGTGATATTCATCCTAATTTTTTTTTAAGTACATGCTAATTTCCTTCGGCAAACAACTACTCTGTTCTACTGTATTTATTGTACGCAGGACAATTGTTTACTACAAGTGTGGCTTATACCACGGGTGCGGAGCACGTACAGAAAACATTGTGTCCGGCGTTCGTCCGTGCCACATTACCCGGTAAACGGACGCGCGCAAGCTGACGCCCTTGCCACCCCTATAGCCCGGTCTACATCAACTCACCGAGACCGTGTCTGCGATCGACTCGCCCGTCTGCACCGGCTTACAATACTGCGGCCAACTCATTTCTCCGAGCCGCTTCTGGTGTTGCAATCATTTTACTGTCCGCCCTGCGGTCCGATTGATCAAAGTGCCGGGTTGACTAATGGAATTTATGCACAGATCATCTGTCGTTCACAAACATCAGGTGATATCCACCTAAATTTATCTTATTAGCATTTATTGTTTTTTGTCAAAGAACAATTACGCTGCCCTGTAATATTTTTACAAAGGACAATTTTTTATGCCATTATACCGTGGATACGGAGTACATGCACTAGCATTCGTGCATGTCACGCTGCTCGATGCACATGCGTACAAACCGCCGGTATTCTGGAGCACCAAAAGTATCAACAGTAGAAGACCATCATGACCTAGGCGTGAAACGCCCAAGATCACTACAGCCTGGAGATCAGTTTTTCCGTGTGTCACTGCACCGGCCTGCCGCCTGCGTCGCTCGCCTTTGCCCCCACTTCAAACTGCCGGGGCCCTGCTGCTGCCGCATCGAAACCGGCATTCCGCCCCCGTCAGGTCCTGCCAACGAGCCGCCCGCCGCTTGAGGTCTGATCAAAGCAAACGTGTCAAACCAATTGGTAATCAATAGTACTACTACTAGTCTGCTACTAGTACTCCAAGTCAAAGTCAAAGCCATCCAAAGAATCCACGCACGGATTGATGGCATCCAAAAAATCATCACAAGCTACGACCCGGAAGAGAACACAGATGTGGATTGATCGAACCAGCCACGATTCGAGAGCAGCTTCCGCCACCGTGACCTCACTTCGCGGGCACCTCTCGATCGGTCGCCCCTTCAGCCGCACCTGCGCTGAGCCGCCTGTAATGCCCAGGATGGGACTATATCTCCTACGTGTCGAGGCACGACTTAAAGATATAAGCCCACTCTGGAATGATCTCAAGTTTGGTATCTTTGCACGACTCATGTAAAAGAGGGATTAAATTGCAAAAGGAGATAGTTGGCTTACACTCGCCACTTCACACAATACATTACATAAGCAAAACATCATTCAAAACATCACAACCCGACTACGGGCGAAGAACCAAAAGAAAGATACCAAAACATAAGCCACAGGTCAAGATCGAATCCTAGTAGAAACCACTACTGATCATCGAAACATCACAAGCAAACGGCCACTCTCTTCATCGGGCTCCCAGTGAAGCTCTGAACCAGCTCCTGCTTCGAACTTGGCTGAACCTGCATCTGGTGTTGTAGTATCTGTGAGCCACGAGGACTCAGCAATCCCATAACCATGGGTATCAATACTAGCAAAGCTTTATGGGTAGGATGAAGGATAGTGGTGAGGTTGCAGCAGCGGCTAAGCATAATATGGTGGCTAGCTTACGAGTACCAGAATAAGATGAGCATCTACGCAAACGGTCGCAAAAGTAGTGATCGCTAAAGATCCTGAACTACATACGAATCAAACATAACCCCACCGTGTTCTCTTATCGAAGTGAAAAGAGACAGTCACGGTTACTCACACAGTTGTGTGTTTTACTTCGGATCCTCTGTCAAGTTTTCTACAACCGGACATTAACAAATTCCAATCGGCCACATAACCGCGGGCACGGCTTTCGAAAGATCATAACCCTGCAGGGGTGTCCCAACTTAGCCCATCACAAGCTCTCACGATTAGCTGAAGCGATAAATATAATATCATCACTCCTTATCTTAGGGAAATCCGATCAGGCTCGGCATCCCAGTGCACAAGACAATTCGACAAAGGTAAAACAAGTCCAGCAAGACCCCCCGGCGTGCCGATACCCTGATAGTAGCCGTGCGTATCTCGTCTCAGGCCACGACCGGATGGGCGATTCTACAGGTTATACCAGATACCTCGGGTTTCCCCAAGGCGGCCCCGCAGACTCCCCGTTTGGGACCAACACCATCAGCACTGGCCCCCCCTATTATGTAGAATTAAGAACCCGGGGACGCGACCCCCTATGCAAATTTAATTAATTAATTAAGTTGTTATTATGAGGCAAATTAAAAACCAATGTTTGGCCTTGCTGGAGGAGTTTTATTCAAAGTCGAACTGTCAAGGGGTCCCCATCCACCCATCGTGTAAGGAACGCAAAATCAAGGAACATAATGCCGGTTTATCGGCGCCTAGGATGGCATGAGTGGAACAAAACACCGAGCAAAAGGCCAAGCCTTCCACCCATGCCCAGTATATAGGTGTGTTAATAATAGTATAGATATTGTGATATTGATATACCAACAACAAGTTCCCTCCTGGAACGGACTTCATCTTCACCTGCAACTAACAACGCTATAAGAGGGGCTGAGCAAACAGGTAACATAGCCAAACAGTGGTTTTGCTAGGAAGGTGTCAAAGGTTAGAGGTTTCATGGCAACAAGGAGAGGCTGACATAAAAGATGGGTAGCACGACATGTAACGATAGCATCGAGACAACTAAGCATGGCAATGATAGTAAAGGTATCCAAGGGTATGATCATCTTGCCTGAGATTCCGCAAGGGAAAAGAACATATCCATGAAGTAGACGAAGAAGAAGCCTCACAACTCCGGAACGAAACCGAAGCTAACAAGAGAAGCAATCGGAAAGAAGCAAACAACACGGTAAACACACAAGCATAGACATGGCATACGATGCACATCCAAGTATGATGCATGTCTGGTTTAATTATGCATGGCATGGCAAAGTGCACAAACAAAACTACAAGTTAAGTGGAGCTCAATATGCAACGAGTTGCATATTGACGAAACACCACATTTTAATTATTTAATTGACTCTCGTTTATTTACAAGACAAGATTAAATGTTTGTTAACATGGCAAAAGGTGAAGCAAAAAAAAACTACACTATTTAGGCATTTTAAATGAGGCCGGAAATAACAACAACAATTTCGGAAAATTCCTCATGAGCATGTTTAGCAATTATAAGCAACAACAATTCACACGTTTTAATGTTGTTAACATGATGCGGATGACATGAACAAGTTTTACGCAATTTTTATTAAAAGTTAACATGAAGAGATAAGGAGTATTTGTCACCGTGGTGGAAGGAAAGGGTGCCACGGCAACGATCCGAAAATGATGCAACGGCAACATCTCGGTTCCGGTAACTCATTGAGAGTCCGGTGCAAAAGAAAGGTGGCGTGAGCGAGTCATGCAAGAAGAAAGTGGAGTGATCCCATCACCGGGTTTCCACAGGTCGGCGACGAGGCAACCGAGGAGCATGGCAAAAGAAGAAACGGCACGGAGCACACAAGGGAAACATCTCATACAACACATGCATTCCACGGGTCATCGTCTCGGGGTTATACCTTCGAAGCGTTTCGTTTCGGGGCGGTTCGAGATCGTAGTGGAAGTAGATGTTCTTGCGAGTCATGGTACACGGGTCGTAGAGGAAGTAGTCGTTCCGTTATCGTGTCGTGGTACTTGTCGCGGCATCGGGCGCCTTCGGGGCGACGGTAGTGGAAGTAGTGGTTCACGGTCATCGTGGTCGTCGTTGACGTAGGGGTACACGTTCCTAGATGAACTTGCGGTCTCGGCGACGGTAGTTGTACTCGTTCGTAGATGAACTTGACGGTTCCGATGGCTCCGGGCGTCGTGGTACTTGTCGGGGTCGGTCTTGGTTCTTGTGACGTAGTGGTACTTGGTTCTTGTAGTCGAACTTGACGGTCGTCGGCGGCTCGAAGGGGTACTTGGACTTGCAGAAAAATACAACAGCAGCAACAAAACAAACACGGCACGGTCTCGGTCTCGTCGATCTTGCCGGACTTGAGGTACCAAATGCCGCAAGAAGGGCAAACAAAAAGGCGGCAGCATGAGGTGACGAGGCCATGGCAGCGGCATGGCGATGAGGCTGCTGGAGGCGACGAGGCCATAGTGACGGAGGTGCGGGGGCTGCTCGGGCCGACGCCGGCGCGGAGGAGGACGGAGGCGCGGCTTCGAGGAGAAGGGTGCGGCCGCTGGTTCCCGCGGGGAACGGGCGACGGCGGTGGCTGGACGCGGCGCGTCGGGCAATGCGGCCTTGAATCGCGCGGAGGCGGGGCACATGCTGGAGCTGAGGCAGGGGCGGCGCCCAGTGCGGAGGAGGGAGGCTGCGGCGCTGGCGCTCGGCAGGGGGAGACGAGAGGGAGGCCTCGGGCGCTGCTTGAGGTGGCGGCCTGCGCGGCGCGGCTGCAGCTCCGGGAACGGCCCTGGCGATGGAGAAGGAAGTGGCGCGGGCGTCAGGCGCGATGGGGAGGAACGGAGTGAGCGAGGCGCCCTGGCGCTGGAGATGGGGCGCGGCGGCCTGAGGGATGGGGCGCTCGAGGAGTGGAGATCGGGGGGGAATCGGGGCACGGGAGACGGGGTGCAAGGCGAGCGAGGGATGCAGGATGAGTGCGAGGGAGAGAAGCTGGCGGCGCTGGGAGCGGACGAGGGGAACGGAGCGATCGGCTAGGGTTACGGGGAACCTGGGCCGCGAGGGATGGGAGGCCCAAGTGGGCTGCGGCTGGGAGGAGATGGGCCAGCTGAGAGGTGAAGTGGCCGGCTGGGCCTGGACCAAAAAGGAGGCCGGTTGGAGGCTGAGATGTTGGGCCAGCTGCGGCTGCTCTCTGCTTACTCTCTTTAGCAGAAATAAAATTAGACAGAGTACGACATCAAAAGAAAAGAGGCCATGAAGAAGAAAATAAATGATGGAACATTTTTGTAAGGCTTTATGGAATATTACCAACCCAACAAAAATGGTTCCAACAAAATAGGGAAGATATGCAAGTGTGTGTTGGTGATTCCGAAGCAATGGAATATTTATTATAATAGCTCCCTAAATATAGGGAGGATATGTTCTAAAGAGAAATCACCCTTCCCTCGATTTAAATGGACCGAAGGTCCACACAATTTATTTAGGTTGAGATGCAAAATAAAAATGACATGATGGCATGATGACATGATGCAATGCAAAATAAATAAAGCAAGCATAACTGAAACACACGGGAGAACCCGGAACATCTGGAATCTTCTGGAATCTTCTGGGACGTCGGTCTTCGGGCGTCACACCGCCAGACTGGTCTCCGAATTGCTGAGCTACCGTCACCGCCGTGTCCAACAGCCGATGCGGTCGCCATGGCCTCGCTCGTTTTCTGCAATGGCATCAGCCTCGCCTGACGCTGTTTGCCTCCGCCGTCCAGCTCGACTTCAGCGTTGTTGGATCGTCTCGAGCTGGCCCTCCGCTGCTTCTGTGGCCTCGCCAAGCTGCCTGGAGCGGGCTCCTGCGGCTTTACCTTCGCCGCCTCCGACCCTCCCGTTGTGGTTGACCCCGGGCTAACCGCTGCATTCTCTCCTCATACTGGGCCGCTTCGGACCCGACGAAAAATACCAGAACAATTGTTAATGACAAAAGTGGCGTTATACCATGAACATGGAGCATGTGTTAGCATCATCATACGCCAGCGCCAGCCCATACGAGCGGTTCAACGGACGAGTATAAGCCGTCATCCCCCGCAGTCCGGTCTACATCAACATATGGCTGACCCGTCCGCCCTTGCGGCCGGTTCACGCATCCGCGCCGGATCACAATGAGGAGGACAACTAGCCCGTCGGCACCGGCCGACTCATCTGTTGTCCGGGCGAATCAGATGATATCTATCCTATTTATTTTTAATACATATTAATTCATCCGATCAAAAATACCTCGCCCTGCTGTATTTTATACATAGGAAAAAATATTCATTACAAAGCGGTATTATACCGTGGAGATGGAGGCACGCCAACATCATTCTGCACAAGTGATCGTCAGTACTTAACGGACTCCCGCACCGGTTTACAGTACTGTGGCCGTCTCTTGCGACCACGCCGGTTTACAATGTCGTGACCGTCTCTCACGACTACGCCGGCTTACTACGAGGAGGACGACTAGCCTGTCGGCACCAGTCGACCCATCTGTTCTTCGAGCAAATCAGGTGTTATCCCTCCTATATACTTTATCAGGATATTTTAATTCCTCTGAGCACCATTACACTGCCCTATTGGTATTTTCATATACAGGTAAAATCATTGTTATACTGCGGATATAAACATGCACTGGCCATATTCTACAACGGCGTTTTCCTTTGTGTCACATTACCTGACGAACGGACGGCCGGTTCACGCGTCCGCATCGGTTTACAACGCGGAGGACAACTTTCTCATTTGCGCCGGTTTACAACTGTGGCCGATTCATGTGTTTGTGCTGCCTCTGATGCTGCGGTCGTTTTACTATGCGCCCCGCGGTCCGGTCTATTCAACATACCGGGTTGGCTAACCGACACCGATGAGGATCATAAGGTCCAAATACATCAGGTGATATCCATCTAAATCTATTTTCTTGGAATATATTGTTTTTATCAAGAAAACAATTACTTTGATCCGTATATTCTGATATGCAGGACAATTATTTATTAAGGGACCAAAGAGGGTTTGCCGCACAGCGCAACTCCCATACAGGTACCCTGCCTCTATGGTCACTTGGAGGCTTCCGGTTCAAACATAGGTCATATTCGAACCAAAGAGAACATATCCAAACTCACTAGGGGGCTTCTTGATCGTATTCGAATCATAGCTTAACCCCTTTTGGGTCCGACTTGGATCGTATTTGAATCAGGGTCGTTAAAAAACTCTCAAGGCCACTGGGGGCTACATGATCGTATTCGAATCCTAGCTTAACCCCTTTGGTCCAGTTTATATGATCGTATTCGAATCATAGCTTAAACCCCTTTTGGGTCCGACTTCGATCGTATTCGAATCCACTGATCGGCGCAATGTCAAAGCCACTGGGGGCTACATGATCATATTCGAATCCTAGCTTAACCCCTTTGGTCCGGTTTACTGATCGTATTCGAATCAGAAACCTCTTAAACCGGCGCACTTGATGCATCAAATATGGAGCCTGGCAGCTCGCAAAAAGCCAAGAGCTTAAAGGCCGCTCTTAAAAAAAATGCCTAGAGCTTAAGGGGTGCTCACAAAAAGCCTGAAGCCTGGCAGCTCGCAAAAAGCCACGAATTTGGAGGCTGGCAGCTCACAAAAAGCCTCGACTACATGGTCTTATTTACCGGAAAAAGCTTTCTTTTTATGATTTCACAAATTTTGTTTTTAACCAAGTCTATTGATTTGGGATTGGGCAACTACAAGGTTGACCATATATCTACAAAATTAAAGTCTGGGTCATGAACACCAGCGAGAGTTAAACCGGCGTTCATCGTAACCCAGATCGGCCGTCATATTAAGCCGACAAAAGAGCCAAGGGTTTCATGAGCACCCGTGAATTACATTATTCCTGCCGGGTTAAGGTCTACAGGTACACTTAATCACAGGTAAGATAATGACCGGTGTTTATTAAACCGGCCTGGCTTTGACGATAAGTCACCAGTATGAGAGAAGATAATGACCGGTGTTTGTTAAACTGGCCTGGCTTATGATTATAAATCGCCAGTATCATATATGGATTATCCGGTGTTTATCACAACCCGGTATGGTTTTATTATAAACCGGCGAAATATTGCAGGAGTTATCAATACTCAAGTTTTGGGTTATCATCCTTACTACATTGGCTTGGTAAAACCAACCGTGTGATCAAACATCACTGGAACCGGTTTTCAAACCGGGTTATATTATTCAAATCTTTAATAGCCAACATGGCTGGATTTTTATTATGGTTATCAATATTATGATTGAGGTTTTCAAAGTCGCTTTAATCGCAATGGATATTATTTCATCGATATAAATGATTTATTTTACAAAGGAATAGTCTCGAGTCGCTGCAGGCTTACAACCCGGCACTTGGGGGCTACATTATTCAAATTGAGATTACATCAAATACACAAGTCTCATGTCGCTGCAAGCATGCACCATGACACTTGGGGGCTAATGCAAAGTCATTTTTTGATCACCTTATTGAAGACCCGACTCATCACATTGTAATGAGCCGGCCCTTGGGGGCTACCAATGGCTCCTGTCAATAATTCAAGATACACAAGTATTAATCCATTATATTGAATGGTCCACTACTCAGTTGGTAAAGCACAAAGCTCTTAACCTTGTGGACGTGGGTTCAAACACCATGGTGGAAGTTACATTATATAATGTTATTTTCAATGATTATATCTACAAAGTCGCTGCTCATTATTGCATAATGATCCGGCACTTGGGGGCTACATAATATGGAATATTCAGTTTTACTGGTGACTGCGAGGAATAATCTGGATTTCTTCAAGGTTGCAAGGTTTATAGTGAAACGAGTCTTAAAGCTATCACTATGTTCTCCTCTTAAGACTTGGGGGCTACAGGTAATATGCATATAAAGGAGGAACATCTTCAAATTCTCAGTTTTGGGTAAGGCTGGAAGATTAATTGTGTGACCCGGCGTTGGCAACAATCATAACCCGGCATCTATAAACAATCATGACCGGAATTATTAGTTTTTATAACCCGGCAATGGTGGTAATCATAAACCGGCATCCTCAAAGCCGGCTGGATATCGGTTGAATATTTCAAAGACCAATATTTTTGTCAAGTCAGAGCATTGAAGGCCGACTCAAATGGATTCTTAATTTACAATATTTCTTATGCAAGCAAGTTGATTATGGAGCTGGTCTGTTGACCCGGATTTTCTAGAAGAAGGAAAGGACAAGGACTTAAGGATGGTCAGGTGCCGGTTTACAAGAATTCTTAACCCGGAGCACAACCTGTCAAATTTGTTCTTGTATTTATTGTGCAGCATAAGTTTACCATGGATAAATCCAAGCTAAACTAGGGGCTAATGTCGGGGATAGACCCCGCGGTGTAACTCGGCCGGAATTATAACCCGGTCGGACTTGACGGTTTACTTGAGAGACGGTTTACACTTGATGATTCACTGGCGATCCGTCCTAACCACACGGTTCACAAGCAACCTGCCTAAATAATACCACTTACTGCTAACCCGGTTCGTGGATCACGGATGACAAGGCCCAAGGCCCAGAAGGCCGGTTCATGTTATGGTGGGCCGGTTTATGAAGAACGCATAAGGAATATTCTCATACAAGGGAAGTAAGACTAGGACTCCTTGTAATAGAGCAATCCTAATCCTACTAGGACTAGTCATGTAAACTGCCCCTTCAACATATATAAGGAGGGGCGGGGCTCCCCAAAGAGGGACAAGTTCTCACAAGTTTCTAGGGCTAGACACAAAGAGTCGGTTTACCGGGGACACCAAGAGGATCATAATGAGATCTAGCCTCAAACAACATGTAGGGCTATTACCGGACGATGTTTCCCGGGGCCCGAAGCTGTCTAAATCCTTGTCTTGCGTTGCGTCTCTCGGTTCCGCTCAACCCCTCTCAAGCTACTACATGGATGCGTGGCCTCATGACTAAGTCCGCTAAACCGGACATCTGCCGTGACAATTCCACGACAACAATGTTATGCCCTGGCAACCAAATTGAGATTGGAGGTCTACTATTTACGGCTTCTCTCATTGTGCTCGGACCTTCCAATATAGACATCATTCTTGGTATGGAATGGTTGACTGCCCATAATGCTTTGATTGACTGTGCTACCAGAACAGTTCAGCTCACTCACCCTTCTGGCCAGACAGTCCAATACTCAACCCAAACAGTGCAGGATGCCGAGAATCAGATATATGTTCTGAATGCATTGAATGCTTCACCTCTGGAAGGAATAGAGAACATTCCACTCGTTCGTGATTTCGAAGATGTCTTTCCAGAAGAACTTTCCGGAATACCCCCTGCTAGAGCTGTTGAATTCTTCATAGACTTGAAGCCGGGTACTACTCCTATTGCCAAGCGGCCATACAAGATGCCGCCGCATGAACTCCTTGAGCTTAAGGAGGAAATCGACACTTCACTTCGTTAGGGTTTTATCCGTCCAAGTTCATCTGCTTGGGGAGCACCTTCTCTCTTTGTCTAGAAGAAGGATGGTACAAATCGTTTGGTCCAAGATTACCGACCTATCAACCAGGCAACAATTCAGAACAAGTATCCGCTTCCCAGAATCAACGATCTGTATGATCAACTTGCTGGCTCCTCAGTATTCTCTAAACTTGATTTGAGGTTGGGTTACCACCAGATTCGGGCTCGTGAAGAGGATATTCCCAAGACCGCATTCGTTACTCGCTATGGTTCATACGAGTACACCGTCATGTCTTTCGGCTTAACCAATGCTCCAGCAATGTTCTCCTGATTAATGAACGATATATTCATGGAATACCTCGATAAGTTTGTCATGGTTTATCTGGATGATATCCTTGTATATTCTAAGAACAAAGAAGAACATGTTGAACATCTTCGTCTTGTTCTGGAAAAGCTTCGAGAACATCAACTATATGCTAAGTATTCCAAGTGTGAGTTCTGGCTTCCCGAAGTAACCTACCTTGGGCATGTTATCTCCAAGGATGGTATTGCCGTCAACCCCGAGCGAGTTCAGGCTATTCTCGATTGGACTCCTCTGAAGAATGTCAAACAAGTCAGAAGTTTTCTCGGACTCGCCAGCTATTGCCGTCGATTTGTCGAGAACTTCTCCAAGATTGCCAAGCCTCTGACTGGTCTGCTTCACAAAGGAGTCAAGTTCGAATGGACAGAAAAGTGTCAGGAAAGTTTCCAGGCACTCAAAGACAAGCTGACTTCTTCCCCAGTGCTTGGTCCTCCAGATACTAAGAATGATTCCGTCATTTACTGTGATGTTTCACGTCAAGGATTAGGCTGTGTCCTAATGCAAGAGCGCAAGGTGATTGCTTATGGCTCTCGTCAGTTGCGCCCTCATGAAGAGAACTATCCAGTTCATGACCTCGAGCTTGCTGCTGTCATATATGCACTCAAACAGTGGCGACATTACCTTCTCGGTAATCGTTGAGAGATATTCACCAACCACCAAAGTCTGAAGTATCTGTTTACTCAGCCAGACCTGAACCTCCGTCAGCAGAGATGGATGGAGACTGTAGTTGATTTTGACTTGGGTATTTCTTATACACCGGGAAAGGCTAATGTAATGGCTGATGCCTTGAGCCGCGAGTCTTATTGCAACCACCTCCAGGTTCGTAAAGTTCAGCCCTCGCTTGTTGAAGAATTCAGGAACCTGAACCTCCATATTGTTCCTCGTGGTGCACTCAAACCCCCTCCTCCAGAATTCCGCAAGATGAACCTCTGTATTGTTCCCCAGGGTTCCCTTAATACCCTGGCAGTCGAACCAGATCTCATGGACAACATCAAGAGGCTGCAGAAATATGCTTCTCAAGTTGAGAAGATTAAGCGCCACCTCGCAGAAGGAAGGCCCTCGTTCCTCACTGTTGAAGATGGTGGCACCTTGTTCTTTAAAGGTCGCCTAGTGGTTCCTTCAAAAGGCAACCTGAATATGACTCAGAAGGTTATGAAAGAAGCTCATGATACGCCTCTGTCTATTCATCCAGGTAGCACCAAGATGTACCAAGACATTCATCAGAGATTCTGGCGGTCAAATATGAAGCAAGACATTGCTCGTTATGTTGCTGAATGTGACGTTTGCCGTCGTATCAAAGCTAAACATCAAAGGACTGCTGGAACTCTGCAACCTAGCTCTATTCTTGAATGGAAATGGGACCATGTCGAAATGGACTTTGTCACTGGTTTTCCCAAATCACAGAAAGGTAATGATGTTATTCTTGTCGTCATTGACCGGTTTTCTAAAGTTGCACACTTCCTAGCCGTCAAAGAAATGATCACTGCTAGTCAGCTGGCAACTCTCTACATGTCGAGGGTTGTCTCACTCCACGGTATTCCATTGGTTATCAGCTCAGACCGTGGCAGCTTATTCACTTCAAGATTCTGGGCAAGTTTCCAAGAAGCAATGGGAACTCATCTATCTTTCAGCACTGCATTTCACCCTCAGTCGCAGGGACAAGTTGAACGCGTCAACCAAGTTCTCGAAGACATGCTTCGGGCTTGTGTTATTTCCTTCGGCAAGAAATGGGAGGAATCTCTCCCGTATGCTGAGTTCTCTTACAATAATAGCTATCAAGCTAGTCTGAAGATGGCCCCCTTCGAAGTGTTATATGGACGAAAGTGTCGAACCCCTCTGAACTGGTCAGAAACTGGGGAACGTTCACTCTTCGGTCCGGATATTATCCAACATGTTGAAGAACAAGTCCGCATCATTCGCGAGAATCTCAAGACTGCTCAGTCACGTCAGAAAAGTCAGTATGACCGTCATCACCAAGACATGGTCTATCAACCTGGCAAAAAGGCTTATCTTCGAGTCACACCAATGAAGGGTGCACACCGCTTCGGGATCAAGGGAAAGCTAGCTCCTCACTATATTGGTCCATTCACTATTCTCGAGAGGCGTGGAAAAGTGGCATATTAGTTGGAATTTCCGTCAAATCTTTCTCAGGTTCACGATGTGTTCCACGTGTCACAACTCCGCTGCTGTTTCAAGGACCCTATCTGAACAGTGGATCATGGGGTGCTCGAGTTGCAACAAGACCTCTCCTATAAAGAGCATCCGGTCCGCATTCTCGACCAAGCTGAACGCCGCACACGTCAGAAGGTGATAACGTTCCTCAAGGTCCAGTGGTCGCATCACTCTAAAGACGAAGCCACTTGGGAACGCGAAGATCGTCTGCGTGAAGAATACCCCAAACTGTTTCCTTCTACTTCCTAAATCTCGGGACGAGATTTCTTGTAGTGGAGGAGAATTGTAACGCCCGGATAATTATGCTACAGTACTCCCATGCTAATGATACCATGTCACCGCGGTTACTGTTGTTAACCTCACGATGATTCAATCATGTTCGAATTTAGAACTGAGTTTAAAATCCTAATTTAAATTAAAGTCAAAGAATAAAGTTTTCAAATGTCCAAAATAAAATGTTCTTCTTGTGGCAAATAAATGGTAGGTAATATTGGTGGTGAACTTATCTTTTTGTAAAAGGCTTATATGCACAAAATAATTTGAAATAGTAAACAGAAAAGAAAGCAAAACACAAATAGAACTTTGAAACAAAAGAAAACCCCCCCTCCCCTGGGCCTTTTGGCCCAGGTGGCCTCACTGGCCAAGCCAGGCCGGCCCAGCTGCACGTCTCGATGTTCCCCCCTCCTCGCTACAGGAGCGGGGGGATCGTGTCGGCCATCCGGCTACCGTCCGGCGCCGTGGCGGCCATCGGCCGGCACCGCCCCCTACTTAGCCGCCCCCCATCCCGGTTCGAACCCTAGGCCCCCTCGACCCCTCGCCTTTCCCTCTCCCCCCGATTTGGATCGGGCTGCGCCCCGACGTCCTGAGCCCCGACGCCACTACCGCCATAGCCAACCTCGCCGGCGTGACCACTGAGCCCCCCCTCGCCCAGTCGTCGTATCTACGGGAACCGCATAAACGTTCCCATCCTCTCCATCGAGCCGCGCGTCGCCTAGAGCCCTACTTCGACCTCGCTGGCGCCATCTTCGTCCTCTCCCTCGACGGCGTCGCTCGTCGAACTACATCGTCCTCATCCCCGACTCCTCCCCGCCGATCGCCATCACGCCTGGACGCCCCCTTCTCTCCAACGGACGGTGAGGACCCTGGTCCTCCTCCTTCCTGCGCCGCGCGCCGCACCATGGCGGCCCTCGCCTCGCCTCCCCTGTGTCACTCCCTCACCCGCTACGGCACGCGCGTGTTGCACTCTGCCCCGCCGCTCCTCGCACGTCCTGGCCACAACGGCCGCCGCCGGCGCCCACGGACCCGCTACCCTGGCCGCGCTCGCCGCGCCCTGGGCGCACCCGTCGTCGCGCCCCTGCGGCAACCCCGCCCCGCGCACTCGCCCGCCAGGGCCACGCCCTGCCGCGCCTCCACCCCCTTTCCCTCCACGTGGCTCGCCTCCTCTGCCGCAGCCATGCCTGGCCACGCCGGGGGCGTCTGCTGCCCGCGGCCAGCTCCCGGTCCACGCCATCACTTGCCGCCGCGGCCAGTGCCCGCCGTTGCGGCCGGCGCTCGGGCCCGTCCCGACGGGCAGCCCCGCGCCCGCTGCCCGTTTCGCCCTTGCGCCCGGTAGCCTCTGTCCCAGTGACAGACGGGGCCCGGTCCCCCCTTTAGAAATTAAGAATAAAAAAAGGGATAACAATAATAATATAAAAAATAATAATAAATAAATAATCAATACAATGAATTAATTAAATTAATTAATCCTGTTTAAAACAATAATTAAGATTAATTAGTCTGTTAATTAAACTAGCATAATTTTGTGGTTAGCATAACAGTGAATGACATGGGGCCCCACCCCCTGTTGACCAGTCAACGTTGACTGGTCAACCGGGACCCCCTGGACCCACATGTCAGCATGTGTATACTTCTCTGTACACAGTGCTGTGTGCACATAGCGTTTTTACTATTTATTTTCGAATTAATAATAATTGCAGAATATTAATAAAACTTTGAAAATCATATAAAAATAATCCGTAACTCGGATGAAAAAGATTCATATATGAAATCTGCTCAGAATTTCGAGACGAATCCGAATATGCGGTCCGTTCGTCCGCCACACATTCCTAGAATAGCGAACATGGAACAATCCCCCTCCGGTTCGCTTGTTCGAAAATGCCTAACACAGGGAATGCTTTCCCGGGTGTTTTCCCCCTTCGCCGGTATCGTGTAGCACAGCGTTACGACACCACTAGCACCGCTTATTGTCATGTCGTGCATCTGTTTTGCATATGTGTGCTTGGTATTTATTGTTTCTCCCCCCCTCTTCTTCTGCGGTAGACCCCGAGATCGTTGCTGATGCCCCTGCGATCGACTACGTCGACGACGACCCTCCTTTCGTTTCAGCAGAGCTTCCAGGCAAGCCTCCCCCCTTTGGTCATCCCCATATCACCCATTCCATTCTCTCTCATGCTTGCATTAGATTTTGCTACTGTTATTGATTGATCCTACTCTGATGCATAGCCTGCTTTTGTACCTGCTATTGTTACCTACATGCTATGCTAAACTGCTTAGTATAGGTTGGATAGTGATCCAATAGTGACCCCCACCTTGTCCTTGTTGCCCTGCTTCATCATTGACGACTCGAGCAACATGATCGAAGACCGAAGCCCGACTGTCCTTGTTACCCCTACTTCATCATCGAGGACTCGAGCAACGTGATCGAAGACCGGAGCCCGACACTTCACATCACATCACACCCCCTTTGTTGCTCGACTCTGCAGAGGTACTATCGGGTGCCGAGAGTGAAACCTCGTAACGCACCCATGATGATAACTTTGTAGTGTAGCTATTCGGTCGTGGTCATCGAGGGTGATTCCTCTTTATCCATTGCCGATACGACTCTGTCGTGCAACCCCTCAAGTGTGAACCTCGGGGGTGATTCCTCATAGTTTGCCTTGACAGACACATCGAGTGGAATTTGCCGAGGGTGATTCCTCGGGTTTTCCACCTTGATGTTTTGGACAAACAGTTACATGGACTTTACTTGACACCTTTGTGGAAGGCAGGCGGGCCCTGTGAGCACGCGCGGGAGTTTCGGTGGCGGCTGGCTGTTTAGCAGTATCACCCAGGAGGGGTGATAGCTCCGGACTTGTCCTGACAGCCGTCACTTCTGTCAATAGTGCACTAATAGATTTGGGTATTTGTTCGGAGTTGGCCTCTGGCCTTTACACACTAACCACCACGCGAGAATAGTTATGGGCCTCGGCATCATGGTATCAGCCGAAGCTTTGTCAGACGTCCAGTTCAGCATTGCGGCATGGCCTGGTCGGCGCCCCAGTGGAGGTGGCGTGGATCGCCCTGCGCGCAATGATCCGGAGTGCAATGGGCGATGGCCCATTACCCCAGAGCGCTTAGGATGTAGACCAGCGGGGGCCTCTCTGCTGAGCCTAGGTAGGGCTGCGACGTGTTGATCTTCCGAGGCCGGACATTCACCCAGAAAGGTGTGTCCGGCCAGAGGTGATCGAGCATGAGGGTAACATGGTGCACCCCTGCAGGGAAGTTATCTATTCGAATAGCCGTGTCCACGGTAACGGACGTTCAATCTTATATCCTGATCTATTATAACTAGAAATGGATACTTGAGATACGTGAAGGATATGTTGGCTGCGAGATTACTTTCTCGCAGGGAGTCGAGAATGGATCTCTAGGCCGTTACTACTACAACATGTTTGTTAATTATAAACTGCTATTCTGTATTCCCTTCTACTGCTGCAAGATGGTGTTTCCAGAAGATGCTTGAAGATGCTAGTCTTCGATAGGCTAGGCCTTTCCCTCTATTCTGGCATTCTGCAGTTCAGTCCACATATACAGCTTATTCCTTTGATACTGATGGATACTTAGTATAGATATGATGCTTCCGAGTACTTTGGATGAGTACTCATGGTTGCTTTGCTTCCCCTTTTACCCCTTCTTCTTCTTCTTTCTGGTTGTTACAACCAGATGGCGGATCCCAGGAGCCAGATGCCACCCTATTCGACTACTACTACTACTCCGACGGAGCCTACTACTACGTGGAGACAGCTAACGACCAGGAGTAGTTAGGAGGTCCCAGGCAGGAGGCCTTGCCTTTTCGATCGTTGATGTTTGTGCTAGCCTTGTTAAGGCAAAACTTGTTTAACTTATGTCTGTACTCAGATATTGTTGCTTCCTCTAACTCTGTTGCTTTTGAGCTTCTTTATTCAAGTCCTCGAGGCCCCTGGCTTGTAATATGAAGCTTGTATTATTTTATTTGTGTCTAGAGTTGTGTTGTGATATCTTCCCGTGAGTCCTTGATCTTGGTCGTACACATTTGCGTGCATGATTAGTGTACGGTCAAAT
>LR738712.1:153033968-153117612 GCA_902687465.1 Secale cereale | reverse complement strand
GGGGGGGGTTATCATCGTCATCATCATGACCAATAACTCTCCCATCTTCGGGAGGGTTATCTTCATCAACATCTTCAACAACACCATCTCATCTCAAACCCTAGTTCATCTCTTGAGTTCAATCTTGTTTCCGGAACTATAGATTGGTGCTTGTCGGTGACTAGTAGTGTTAGTTACATCTTGTAGTTGATTACTATATGGTTTATTTGGTGGAAAATTATATGTTTAGATCCATTATGCTATTTAATACCCCTCTGATCTTGAGCATGTTTATTACTTGTGAGTACTTACCTTTGTTCTTGAGGTCACGGGAGAAATCATGTTGCAAGTAATCATGTGAATTTGATGTGTGTTCGATATTTTGATAGTATGTATGTTGTGATTCCCTTAGTGGTGCCATGTGAACGTCGACTACATGACACTTCACCATATTTGGGCCTAAGGGAATACATTGTGGAGTAGTAATTAGATGGTGGGTTGCGAGAGTGACAGAAGCTTAAACCCGAGTTTATGCGCTATTCCATAAGGGACCGACTGGATCCAAAAGTTTAATGCTATGGCTAGAATTTATTCGTAATACTTTTCTCGTAGTTGTGGGTGCTTGCGGGAGGGTTAATCATAAGTAGGAGGTATATTCAAGTAAGAACAACACCTAAACACCGATCCACCCACATATCAAATTATCAAAGTAGCGAACACGAATTGAACCAACATGATGAAAGTGACTAGATGAAATTCCCGTGTACCCTCAAGAACGCTTTGCTTATTATAAGAGACCGTTTTGGCATGTCCGTTGCCTCAAAAGGATTGGGCTATCTTGCTGCACTTTTGCTACTACTATCATTACTTGCTCATTACAAAATTATCTTGCTATCAAACTACTTTGCTACTTACAATTTCAGTACTTGCAGATACTACATTACTGAAAAACACTTACAATTCCTTCTGCTCCTTGTTTGGTTCGACACTCTTACTTATCAAAAAGAGCTACAACTGATCCCATATACTTGTGGGTCATCACACTTATTGTATTGTTGCCATCGAGTATAAAAAGATGGGGTTTTCATCATATTGCTTGAGTTAATTCCTCTACATCATGTCATCTTGCTTAAGGTGTTACTCCATTCTTATGAACTTAATACTCTAGATGCAGAATCATTTCGGTCGATGTGTGGAGTAATAGTAGTAGATGCAGGCAGGAGTCGGTCTACTTGTCACGGACGTGATGCGTATATTCATGATCATTGCCATATATATCGTTATATTTATTCACATTTCTATCAATTGCTTGACAGTAATTTGTTCACCCACCGTAATACTTACTATCGTGAGAGAAGAATCTAGTGAAACCTATGGCCCCCGGGTCTCTTTTACATCTTATAAGTTTCCGATCTACTATTCAGCAATCTTTTACTTTTCAATCTACAAACCAAAAACCCCAAAATATTTACTTTACTTGTTTATCTATCTCTATCAGATCTCACTTTTGCGAATAACCGAGAAGGGATTGACAACCCCTTTATAGCGTTGGGTGCGAGTTGTTTGATAGTTTTGTGTAGGTATTTGGCGACTTGTGTGTGATATCCTACTTGATTGATACCTTGGTTCTCAAAACTAAGGGAAATACTTACTTCACTCTTGCTGCATCCCCTTTCCTCTTTAAGGGAAAACACCAACGCACCTCGGGAAAGTAGCGAGGAAGCAAAAGATTTCTCGCACCGTTGCCGGGGAGATCTACGCCAAGTGAAGACCCACCAAGTACCTATCATAAAAATCTCATCTCTCGCATTTACATTATTTGTCATTCGCCTCTCATTTTCCTCTCCCCCACTTCTAAAACTATTTTTGAAAGATTTGCTTTTGCCTTTTCTTCGCCCTTCTTGCGTTCTTCTTATCCGCTCCCTTTCGCGGTTCCACTCCACTTACCTCGTTCTCATGGCTAGTCCTCCTATCGTTATTAGCACTCCCAACAATGAAGTTCTCAATTTTAAACAAAGATGCTTGGTATAGAATTTGCAATGCTCAAAATAGATCTACTCAAAAGCAATCTACTACCGTTCTTCTCCATAATTTTTATGTGGGAATTACTCCTTGGAATAGATATGTTTAGATACCATTACCGGAGGGAATTTCGTGGGAAGTCACACTTTTGATTATTATAATGCCATGATAGATTTGCTAGGGCTACCACGTCTTTTTGGTTAATGGGACTGCTTTAACTTTGGAATATGTGATTCAAAGACTTGATATTATTGAAAACAAAATGGCTACTATTGAATTAATTGAAAATCTAGATAAGAAGGTTCATAATCAAATTACTCAATATGGATCTATGGTAGGGACTACTATAAAGAATCTTAAGGAGAAAGAACCCATAGTCAGTGAAAGAATAGATCAAGATTCTATTAGGATTGGCAAACTAGAAAATATTATTACCAATTTGAGTTCTGCTTTTTCATCCATTGAAAATACTCCTACTCCTCCTACTAAGTTTGCCAAACTTATCTATGTTCCTAACAATAAGGGTGAATCTTCTAGTCAAGGAGATCTCAAATCATTAAGTATTCACTCCGATCTTTTTAATATAATTAATGGACCAATTACATCGGATGAATCTCTTGGTTTCTTCCTAAAAGTTTGATCATTGACAAAACCAAAGAATCTCTTAAGGAAAATAGAGGTATTATTATAGAATTGCATACCAAAGATGACAATACCTAGATCTATTCGCGTTTTATGCCTAGCTAAGGGCGTTAAACAATAGCACTTGTTGGGAGGCAACCCAATTTTATTTTTGTTTTTTTACTTTTTGGTTCAGTTTTGAAAATTTTACACATTATTACTTCTGTAGTATTTTTTGTGTTTTAATTAGTGTTTGAGCCAAGTAAGACCTTTGTGATGGCTTATGGGTATCGTTGATTTTGATTTTGCTGAAAAACAGAAACTTCTATGCCCAGTGCACAAAAGTCATTAAATTACTGGAATGTCAAAACCTACTGAATTTTTTACACAAAATTGGTATACAAATTCCCCACGTATTCCATTTTTTCAGATTTTTTAGAGTTACATAAGTATGCAAAGTTTTCAGATTGCTACAAATTGTTCTGTTTTTGACAAATTCTGTTTTTTATGTATTGTTTGCTTATTTTGATGCATCTATGGCTAGTATCGGGGGGTATGAACCATGGAGAAGTTGGAATACAGTAGATATTGCAAAAATATAAAATTAGAATAAGATCACAATAGTATCTTGAGTGGTTATTTGCCTTGTTTTACTAACGGAGCTCACAAGATTTTCTGTTGAGTTTTGTGTTGTGAATTTTTCAAGTTTTGGGTAAGGATCTGATGGACTATGGAATAAAGAGTGTCAAAAGCCTAAGCTTGGGGATTCCCAAGGAACCCCAAGGTAAAATTCAAGGACGGCCAAGATCCTAAGCTTGGGGATGCCCCGGGAAGGCATCCCCTCTTTCGTCTTCATCCATCGGTAACTTTACTTGAGACTATATTTTTATTCACTACATGATATGTGTTTTGCATGGAGCCTCGTGTATGATATGAGTCATTGATTTTAGTGTTCCACAATCATCCTCGCTGAATACATCTTTATGAGAGACACACTTCAATCATGATTTATTAGAATACTCTATCTGCTTCACTTGTATCTTTTGAGCTAGGCAATTTTGCTCTAGTGCTTCACTTATATCTTTTTAGAGCACGGCGGTGGTTTTATTTTGTAGAAATTGTTGAGCTCTCTTGCTTCACTTATATTATTTTGAGAGTCTCTAAAACATCATGGTAATTAGCTTTGGTTATGAATTTAGTCCTAATATAATAGACATCCAAAGTAGGTATAATAATAACCTTCATATGACAATTGTGACCGTTTTGAGATGTGAGGATGGTAATATTAGAATCATGCTAGTAGTAAATAGTAGGGAAGAGAAAATAATAGTGTTAAGGTTTGTGATTCCCGAAGCATGCATGTATGGTCTATAAAAGTGCAACCAAAATGAGATGCTTGTGTCTTGATTGTTCACCTTTGTGTGAAGGTCGGGGTGCGCGATGGTTGATACGTCCAAAACGTATCTATAATTTTTGCTTGCTCCATGCCTCTTTTGTGTGATATTGCTATGATATTTATGCACTTCCATACACTTTTGATCATATTTGGACTAACCTATTAACTCAGTGCACCCCAGTGCCAGTTTCTGTTTTCTGCTGTTTTTGTATTTCAGGTTTTCCCGTTACGTAAATTGCCAGAAAAATCCCGGGAAAAATATATAAAAAATCAGCATTCCGGAAGCTTCCATGCGGCCAAAGTAGGGCCAGAGGGGGGCCACCAGGGCTCCAGGCGACCAGAGGGGGCGGCCCCCCTCCTGGCCGCGCCACCAGGGCGCCTGGGCCCCCCTTGCTTCTTCTGACGCCCCCCTTTGGCATATATTTACACCGCGCCCCGAAACCCTCGAGGACGGAACCCTTTTTCACGATCTCATCTCTGTTCCGCCGCCGCCGCGCTTCCAAGATCGGTAGCACCAGGAGAACTCTTCCCGGCACCCTGCCGGAGGGGAGAACCACCACCGGGAGCTTCTCCACCACCATGGACGCCTCCCGGATGAGTTGTGAGTAGTCTCCCTTGGACCATGGGTCCATGACCAGTAGCTGTGTGATGTTCTCCTCCCCTCTTTGTTCTTCACCGATTAGACCTCGTGAGCTGCCCTACATGATCGAGGCACATATGTAATCCTTATGTTGTTGCTATGATGAGTTTGTTGGGATCCGATGGATTATGAGATTATGTTCAGATTGTGTGTGAGTAATATATTTGATTTACCTCTTTTATATTTATGTTCTTGAGTAATTCTTGCATGTTCTCCCTTGTTTTTTATTGCTTTGGCCAAGTAGTAGGTAGTAACTCCAAGAGGGAACGTTATGCTTGATTGTGGGTTCATGCCCCTCGATGACTAGCTTGAGTGACAGAAACATGAGTCTTGGGGATGTGCTGTTGCCACAAGGGGGAAAACAACGGTGCTTGTACTTGCGGGTGCAAGGATTGTTTACTTTACGCAAAGTTCTTTTAATGCAGTTGTCTGTTGCTTTGAGTTTACACTATGGGTGGGACTCGCAACTTAATACCAGCGAGATGTTCTGGATAGATATCTCAAGGTGGATGGTTAGTAGTAGATGCAGATGGATTTCGGTCTACTTGCCTTGGCGTACCGCCCATGCTTTTGAGCCTCTACCTTTCTTTGTAGCATAGTTAGCATTGGTTTGCGCACATAATCCTGTCAATTGCCCAGCTGTAATTCGTTTACCTCGCTTAGCTGTTTTATCGTCTTTTGGGAGAGAGACATCACTAGTGAACATCATGGGACCCTGGTCCATATTACCATCACTGATCACACCCACTATTTACTTTCTGTTCTTACTTACTAGTTGCAGTCATACCTATCACTATTATCTCTTGCGTTTGATCCTTTGTAAACGACAAGGCCGGAGGGATTGACAACCTCTCTGTACTCGTTGGGAGCAAAGTTATTTGTATCTGTGTGCAGGTCCTGTCAATCGCTAAGTTGCGCCGCTAGCAGTTGACACCTTCTTGTTGACCCTCAGAGTCTCACGGGATTTGATCCTTGGTATCTTTGCCAAGGGAAAACTACCGCTACACTGCATCTCAAACCTTCCACTTGGGGTAACCAACGAGGGGCGAGAAGCCATCAAGCAAAGTTTTCTGGCGCCGTTGCCGGGGACTCCACTCTTCAAGATAGGGGAGTTGCATGCTATCTTTTACCTTTGCTTTTTAGTCTTGTTAGTTTACCTTTCAGTTTTGCTTTAGTTCCCTTTATCAAAAATCACAAAAATAGTTATCTCATTCTTTAATTGTCATTATGTCTGGTCCTTTTGCCTTTGGTGAGGCAGAAGTTCTCACCTTTAAACAAAGAGGTGGTGAGAGTCTAAAAGATGCTTGGTATAGAATTAATGATTCTCATAAAAGAGCCACCAAGAAGCAATCTACTACTATCCCGCTTAGAAATTTTTATGTTGGAATTACTTCTTGGAATAGGTATATTCTAGATTCTGCTATCAATGGAAATTTCCTAGAAGCCCCAGTTTGGGAATCTCTTAGTATTATTGAAAATCTTGTTGGAAATCCCCCTCTTGTTAGCATTCAAGAGGACATTACCCTAGCTCACATTATGAAAAAAACTTGAAAAGATAGAGATAGAGATGCCAAACATTAATAAGATAAATGAGTTGGATCGTAAGATCCAAGGGAATTTGAATAGGCTTGATAGCTCCATGCATAAAATTCTCAAAACTTTGGAGACCATCAAATCCCATGACTTGGATTCTTCTAGGATAGACGAGATTGAGGAAATCTTTGACACTATAGGAACTACTTTCTCCTCAATCAAAACCAAAAAGGTAGAAACTCCGGCAAAGAAGGAGTCTAAGTTCGTTTACGTTCCAAAGGCTCCCCGCTCCAAAAGTAATCCATCTATTGCCAAAGGGGTTGAAACTCTGAAGACTTTGGAAGAAACACCTCTCTTTGATAAATTTATAGATGAATCTACCCTTGACTTTTTTTCCTTTTGGTGTTCTCCCTAGAAGTATCTCTATTAGGCCTTTATTTGAAAATCCTCTTAAGACTAGTTGTACTATTGAAGAGCTTTTTGATGATCTTGATGATGGTTCAATTGATAAACCTTGATCTCTTTGCATTATGCCTAGCTTAAAGGCATAAAAGAAAGCGCTTTTGGGAGGCAGCCCACGATGAATAAAATTTTATTTTGCTTTTGTTGTGTCTTGATGTTTGTTACTATAGTAGCATCATCATTGTATCTTTAATTTTCAGCTTTGTGCCAAGTTTAGCCTCTGATTGCAAGAAAGTTCAAAAGTTGTGACGTGCTGCCCAGGAAACAGATTCTGTCCTCGGACAGAAAAATTCGTATAAAATCACCAGATCATCTTTTTGGTCTGAATGTTTTCGACAGCGTGATCTATACAATTGGCTTTCGGGCGTCTGTTCTGAGTTTTTTGATTTGAGTTGCAGAAGTGCCCCGAAAAAATTATTTACTACCTGCTGGTCTGTTTTTCACAGATTCTGTCATGTTTTGCCTTTCCTTCGTTTTGCAAACCTTGAGCTTGCTTTTTCTTTGCAAAAACCTTTTGGCAATCTTCAGAAACAATAGACTTCAAGATTATCTTTATTTCCAGCAAGGAAAAAATTATTTTATTGTGGGTACTAACCTCGCTAATCAGATTATGATGAGTTATGTATGAAGGGAGTTTTCAAGTGTGCGAGGGAAGATGATAAAAAGATTCAGGAGTGTCAAACGCTCAAGCTTGGGGATGCCCCCGTGCACCCCCAAGAAATATTCAAGAATACTCAAGCGTCTAAGCTTGGGGATGCCCCCGTGCATCCCCTTCTCCATCAACAATTATCAGTTCGTCTTTCGTTCCACTATATTTTAATCACTTCATGTGTTATGTGCTATGCTAGGAGCGTCTTGCTTTTAGTTTCCTTTTTAGTTTTCTTTAGCTTTGCTTGCTGTTCATAACGAGTTGGAACCCATCTTTCTTTGTGTGGGAGAGAAACACGCTCAACTTCAACCTAGAACATAACATGGGATTTTCATGTTTATCTTTGCTGTGTATGTTCTTTGTCTTTCAATAGCTACTGTCATGTTCAGCTCTTAGTTTTCATGCTTTACTTTTTAAAGAGCTTTTCTTTAGTTGGTCGCTGGAACTCTCTTGAGTTATCATGCTTATCTTGTTAAGAGAGTTGGCTTCTATTGCACTGGTTGATATGTCTATGATAAAAATACTATGTGCATAATGGTGCTTAGTAGTTCATGTTTTCTTATGGTTAGTCTCAAATAGCTGGGGGGTTCTTAATGTATTATTGAAGAACCAACATGATTTGTTTGCCTATGATGTGGTATGGTTTAGTGATATCTTCCTCCAAGAATTTATTTTGATTGACTTGGCGTATGCTCACGCATATTTAAGACTGTAAAGAAAGTCTATCAAGCCTTGATGATCTTTAATTTCTGAGTAGCGATATAACTTCCATGCCCGATTCAATGTTGCTTTGTCGCTCTGTATGATTATGACCGTCATTGCTCTCTTAGTTGGTCGCTCCCAGTCTTTTGCTAACCTTCGCCTATACTAAGCGGACTGACTGCTTGTGCATCCAAAATCCTTTAAACCCGTTATGCCATATGAGTCCACCATACCTTCCTATACATGGTATTTACTTGCCATTCCTAACAAAGACTTTCGTGTACCATCTCGAAATTAATCAAAAAAGAATTTCTCTTTTGTGCCTCTGTTTTAGCTCATGAGGAAGTAGTAGTTAATTCATGATCTTTTTAAGTTGGACAAGCTTCACCCCGGGATTGCATGTCTAATGTGCAAACCCCTAATACGAGAAGGAACTGGCAAAGAGTGCGCCCGGCTCATTAAAAAATATACAACAAACGAACCCTCCTTCACGCTTTGTTCATGAGAAATCAGAAAACTTTGGCAGTGATAAACAAAGGAGATTAAGGGGATGTGATCGTCCTCGTGCGGGAGCCATTCCTCGAAACTTGTCCAGCTCGAGAAGTAATTGAGTTATCTACTAGCATTCGTTGACGAAATATGCATCTCTAAAAAATAATTATTACTTTTGTTTTTAAAAACCAAGAGCTCTGGTACATGTTTAGTTTTTGTTTCCGACCACGGGTTTTCAACCTTGCCATCAAAAGCCACGGTTCGAAAGTCTCCACCTTCTTTCTTTAAAGCACCAACTATTGAGAGCATGATTGTCATTCTGAGTGTAATGTGCATTGTCCCAAAGTACCATTGTCTTCTGCATGATTATGATATCGTTTATTCTGAAATCATTGTATCTAGTCGTCACTTAAACCTTGGAGGTGCCCCTGCATTTATGTTTTGCTTCACTAAAGGGGGCAAGCGAGGTACCACTTTGTCATGTTTGCACACCATGCTCACTACAAATCTATTGAGTGTTTCAGTATCATATTGTAAAACTTTCAGTTCTTTGTGATATTCTCATGAGGCAACTTAATTACTAAAGATTCATTATCTCAGTAAGCATTTGTCATGTGACTGTGAAAGGTCCTTATATGGTTAATAGCATGTCACCATAGAAATTATGCTTGTTATCATTTACCTACTCGAGGACGAGCAGGAATTAAGCTTGGGGATGTTGATACGTCCAAAATGTATCTATAATTTCTGCTTGCTCCATGCCTCTTTTGTGTGATATTGCTATGATATTTATGCACTTCCATACACTTTTGATAATATTTGGACTAACCTATTAACTCAGTGCACCCTAGTGCCAGTTTCTGTTTTCTGCTGTTTTTGTATTTCAGGTTTTCCCATTACGTAAATTGCCAGAAAAATCCCGGGAAAAATATATAAAAAATCAGCGTTCCGGAAGCTTCCATGCGGCCAAAGTAGGGCCACAGGGGGGCCACCAGGGCTCCAGGTGACCAGAGGGGGCGGCCCCCCTCCTGGCCGCGCCGCCAGGGCGCCTGGGCCCCCCTTGCCTCTTCTGACGCCCCCCTTTGGCATATATTTACACCGCGTCCCGAAACCCTCGAGGACGGAACCCTTTTTCGCGATCTCATCTCTGTTCCGCCGCCGCCGCGCTTCCAAGATCGGGAGCACCAGGAGAACTCTTCCCGGCACCCTGCCAGAGGGGAGAACCACCACCGGGAGCTTCTCCACCACCATGGACGCCTCCCGGATGAGTTGTGAGTAGTCTCCCTTGGACCATGGGTCCATGACCAGTAGCTATGTGATGTTCTCCTCCCCTCTTTGTTCTTCACCGATTAGACCTCGTGAGCTGCCCTACATGATCGAGGCACATATGTAATCCTTATGTTGTTGCTATGATGAGTTTGCTGGGATCCGATGGATTATGAGATTATGTTCAGATTGTGTGTGAGTAATATATTTGATTTACCTCTTTTATATTTATGTTCTTGAGTAATTCTTGCATGTTCTCCATTGCTGTTTATTGCTTTGGCCAAGTAGTAGGTAGTAACTCCAAGAGGGAACGTTTTGCTTGATTGTGGGTTCATGCCCCTCGATGACTAGCTTGAGTGACAGAAACATGAGTCTAGGGGATGTGTTGTTGCCACAAGGGGGAAAACAGCGGTGCTTGTACTTGCGGGTGCAAGGATTGTTTACTTTACGCAAAGTTCTTTTAATGCAGTTGTCTGTTGCTTTGAGTTTACACTATGGGTGGGACTCGCAACTTAATACCAGCGAGATGTTCTGGATAGATATCTCAAGGTGGATGATTAGTAGTAGATGCAGATGGATTTCGGTCTACTTGCCTTGGCGTACCGCCCATGCTTTTGAGCCTCTACCTTTCTTTGCAGCATAGTTAGCATTGGTTTGCGCACATAATCCTGTCAATTGCCCAGCTGTAATTCGTTTACCTCGCTTAGCTGTTTTATCGTCTTTTGGGAGAGAAACATCACTAGTGAACATCATGGGACCCCGGTCCATATTACCATCACTGATCACACCCACTATTTACTTTCTGTTCTTACTTACTAGTTGCAGTCATACCCATCACTATTATCTCTTGCGTTTGATCCTTTGTAAACGACAAGGCCGGAGGGATTGACAACCTCTCTGTACTCGTTGGGAGCAAAGTTATTTGTATATGTGTGCAGGTCCTGTCAATCGCTAAGTTGCGCCGCTAGCAGTTGACACCTTCTTGTTGACCCTCGGAGTCTCACGGGATTCGATCCTTGGTATCTTTGCCAAGGGAGAACTGCCGCTACACTACATCTCAAACCTTCCACTTGGGGTAACCAACGAGGGGCGAGAAGCCATCAATGGTTAACTCCTACCAACCTCCCCCCTAGGAGCATGCGTAGTAGTAATTTGCTTCGAGGGCTAATAAATCTTTTTTAATAAGTATGTGAGATCTTTATGACTAATTTTGAGTCCATGGATTATACGCACTCTCACCCTTCCACCTTGCTAGCCACTTTAGTACCGCACAACTTTCCAGGTGCATAAATCTTCCTTATACCTTTGTGGGGACCCCGACTCATAAGTCGTGATCACCGAATGCACGTGTATAGTGATCCCAGAGATCAATGCTCACTGAACACACAGAAGCTGAATAACAAGAGTCTTACATCCATACATACCGTATTACACAAATAGGACCATAATGGTCAAGTCTTGAGTATAACATCGCAGCGGAAATCTTCAACATCAACTTGGACCCATGCCATCTGCCTTAACCCTACAGGCATTCTGACTGGGAAGCGTCCTAGCTCGCATGCTCGTCACCATGAAATCTTCATCATAACCTGTTCTCTCCTGTCTGGCCAATAAAATAACCAGTGGCAAGCCAATGAGTACATTGAATGTACTTGCAAGCAACCCAAGTGTGATGACAGAATAATTATGCAAGGCTCTACTGCTAAGTTGGTGGTTTTGCAGAAAGCTAGTTTTTCATATGCAAGTATGATCAACATATAACATGGACATGCATGTGTCTGCAACAAGTATCAGGAGGTCACAGACATTATTACCGAGAAATAGTTGTAATCAACTCATGCTCAAGCTCACTGTAACTTTCTCACAATCACATCAACAAATCCACCATACCGTGTTGTTTCCCAGAAACTTATGGACATAGTCTAAGTAGCACCACCCAACTGTCCTTGACCGCGGACACAGCTATTCCAATAGTTTGACACTCTGCAGAGGTTGCACACTTTACCCACAAGATCTGGGGAACTTCCGTGTCATCCACGACCCGCGGTACCTCAAGTACCCGGGGTAAGCACCCGATCACTATCTTTCCCTAGACGACACTAATATGGAGTCCACTCGATTGGTAACAGCCCCGTGCCCCACGTTTCACATCTCAAGATTTTTGGAGCCTCGCTCCGTATTCATCACATACCACAAGCACGGGGTACCAACGGTGTGTCCGGTGCCCTGTAAAGACAGTCATGGCCGCCTATCCAAGCGCGACCCCGTCCCGAGAGTGACCTCATGTCACCCCCGCCACTAGTAATGCGGGCACCATGCTAGTATCGACCTTGGTAATCAATAATGCCCTTTCCCATATAAGGGTAGAGTGGTTGCGCATGTTTGGTTGGGACGGTAGTCACACATAAATCTAATCCATCTCTATAAACAACACTCTCATCAAGCCTCGGCACACTACTTCTTCACCAAGTAGTGCCCTAGTTTCTCATTATCTCCCAGGGGCATTAATGGCACCCATTGGGTCATTTGCAAGTATGTCAGACCACACTTGTTTCACTCAATGCATAACCCTGACCCATTTTTGCGTAGCCAACTACTATAGTATACATCTATCTACTCCCACCCACATAACCCTCATAGGAAGGTAGGGTCATGTTTGATGCAAGTTTCAATAGTAAAGTAACAAAGGTAGCAACCAAAGTGGTTTCCACCTCAACATGATTCCGATGCATTTGATAATAAGGTGCTATGAGACATGCATAAAAAGTTTCTCGAACATGGTCAAAGGGCTGCTTGCCTTATTCTCCCGAGTCTTCAAACCTTCTGGTCCATCTCCGAGTATTCCGTTTATTTCGTCAACTAACGATGGAAACAATCATAATAAGCAACACAATCAAAGCAAAAATAAAAGTGCTCTAAAAATAGGAGTTGGACTTTTCTAGGATACCTCTAGTCATATGAAAAATAACCAAGGTGGTTTCATAGGTATTGGATCAATGAATAGCTTGGATCATTTCAATGTGATGGAACCAAGGGGTTTATGGATTTGGAAGAAGTATACAGAAATATTTTCTTGAATGAGGAGCCATGGCACCCATCAACAAGTCATGATTTTAGAAGCATCTAGGAGTTGGTTTCACTGGATTTGGAATTCAAATGAATTTCCTAGGATTTTGCAAAGCTGATAAATATGAAGAAATGGCTCAATACTTGGTGGGGTACAGAAAGTATTAATAAAAATGTTCCAAAACTAAGTTTGGATATGACAAGCATCTAGGAATTTGAACCACTGCATTTGGATCAAAAATGAGCTCTCTGTGATTTTCTAAAGTTCATCACAGAAAATGAAATATTGGCATTTGATAAATATTGGTGTAGGAAAAGTCTCTGGAATACTGTGCATGTTGCACCATGTGATAGAGCATGATTTATGGAGCCATAGGAAATTTGAATCATCAAGTTTGGAGTTCAAATGAATTATTTAGGCATTTTTGAAGTTCACAGAAAAAGAAAAGGGAAAGAGAAAAGGGCTTATACCCTTGCGCGCAGGGCGAAGAATAGCTGCACAGCAACTGGGCTGGCCCAACTGCACAGCCACCCGCAGAGGGCCAGGCGACGTCGAAGGCGCCATCGGGCCAGGCGTTTTCACCGCAGGGACGCGGCTCCCACGGAGGCGCTTCCACTTATGCGCGGGCCCAGCCCCTCGGTCGCCTGCAAGCGGGCCCCGCCTGGCAGGTTCGCCTTCCTCCTCCCGCTCGAACAGAGGCGAGGCAGGGGAGGCGCGACCGAGCGCTCGCCGGCGTGGCCCCGTCGACTCGGGCCTCCTCCGGCGACGCTCCGCCCATTGGTGTGCTCAGGAGGACACGCCGCACCCGCCCACGTACTTCACGCACGCCGGGGAGGGCTGAAACGGCGACGGCTTGGGTGGCCGCGGAGGCGACCGTCGGTGGTCTTGGCACAGCGAGGAAGAGTCGGGGAAAGGAGGGACTGGAGCTTGGGGTGAGTTGGCGGTGGTGAGGAGAGAGTGCAGGAGTGATCAGAGGGAAGAAAGAAGGGGCGAGGCCCACGGATTTAAACGGCGGCCGGCGGCCCTGCTCCGGCCGTAGAGATGGCTAGAGGGCACGGGGAGGGCATTTGGCCTGTCGGGGAGGTGCACTAGAGGGAGAGGGGGCCAACGGAGCCGCGAGGGGGCTCGGGGGCGGCCTATTTATAGGTGAGCGCCGGTCCACCGAAGTCGCATGCGTCGGCGAGGCCCTTGCTGTCGTTGCAAGCCACAGGGGCACCAGCGGGCATGTCCAGGGCATTCGTGGGGCTGGTCCACGCTTAGAGGAAGAGAGAGGAGGAGCGGGGAGGCGCCAGAGGTCTTGCGCGTGTGAGCGCGCCCATTGGGGTTCAGGGTCGGCCGGTGCGCGTGCGAGCAGGGGTGAGAGAGGAGGAGAGAGGAGGGGGTCGACCGCCCGGCGTGTCCCGGACGCCGAGGCAGCCTCGGGGGACACGAGGGGGAGGCCCTAGGTGGTCGGGGCCGGTGATTGGGGGCGGCTGTAGTGCTCCAGAGCACTATAGAGCGCTCCAAAGCATGCTTTTGGCTGCCATTGGCATTGCCTGGCGTCCAGGGTGTGGCCAACGGTGTCCAGAGGGTAGAGGGAGTAGTAAACAAATGCACTGTGGCCTTGGATGCTCTGGGGAAGCCATTGGAATGGGGAGGGAGGTGAAGAAGAAGGTGAAAACTGCTGTCCAGCAGTGTGAATTGGGGTTTTACCCCCTCCAATGATTGAGCTGAGGCCATAGAGAAGTTACTGGGGGTAGAAGATGATCAGGAGAAGCTGTGGTAAGAATTTGAGGTAAAGGGAAAAAGTAAAAGGGGTTCAAACACTGGTTTTGGTAAATTGGCAGAAGGTGTTTGATCATGTTTTGGGAAAGCAAATGACTTCCAATTGGCATGGGACTTAACAGGATCAAATGTCACATATAATTAGGCCCCTACACCAAATTTGAGCTCATTTGGGCAAAGTTGCCAATGTAACTTTGGTGAACCCTAGAAATCAACAGAAATGGTTTCACCTTGTTTGAGTTGAGCTATTCATCTCCCCTTGATGCACCACTTGGATTAGCATCATCATTTGGGGTTATGATCATGCTCACAAAGTTTGAAGCCCCAGGTAAAAAGTTGACAATGTAGAGTTGTTCAAATTTGAATTTGAACAGAAATGGTTTTGGGGCACTTAGACCAAGTTATGCTTCTCCAAAACTTGTGCCATTTGGGATAGATGCATAATTACATCATTTTAGCATGTGCACCAAGTTTGAGAGCATTTGGACAAGTTTGGCAATGTAAAGTTGCTCAAACTTCAAAATGGACAGAAAAGGTTTTGAGGGGATTAGATGATGTTTCCTTGATCTTAAAGGCATGAGGCTTTGCAAGATCATCAAATATGTCATATATGACATGATAGAATTTCCCTGGAATTTTTGGAGAATATTTCCTTTGTAAATATTTCAAAAGCTTGAAATATCCAGAAAGGGTTGTGGAAGGATTAGTCCAATATTTTGAACATGACCATGTGTTGAAACTCTTATATATGGACAATATATGTCCTATGAGTTTCCCTGAATTTTGGCAAATATTTTTGAAATAGTTAAATAATTTTTCCCTATTAAAGACCATTTCTGGCCTTAAGAAAAAGCTTTTAAATAAAATATAAAAACAACTTTTAAAATTATAATTTTGTGGTTTCTGGGAGTCCTATTCCTAATAGGATTCAAATATACTTTTTGAAAGATTTTTCACACCCTAAATAAGGTACTTGCAGTGCAAACCTCAATTCAGGGGTTTTTGGAAAACTAATTTTTAGAAAATCCTATTTGGCCAAAATATTTTTATAAGAAAATTCTATACTGGTCTATACACATGGCATGATCATTGGGAATAAGTTTTGGATCAAGGAGATGAAGTATAAGAGTTGGAGGATTTATTTGATTTTTAGAGCACTAGCAAGCAGCAAACAGAAAGTCAATCAAGCAAAGTCAAAAACACTCAAAAGTTTTTGTAAATCCACATTTTTAACATGATAATTAGCTTAAGCAAAGTGACATGAAAATTAGGGTGTGACAGACCTACCCCCCTTACAAGAATCTCGTCCCCGAGATTCCCAGACTAGGCGTGGAAAGAAAGGCGGAGTCTTGGATACGGGGTAGTCTTCACTTCTTCTTGTTGGTTCTGCTTCGTCCAGAATGCGGATGGGCTTCTCGCGGTAGGTCAAATCAGGCTGCAGATCAATGGCTTGGTGATCAACATCCTTGCAGAGATTAGGCTTGTCCGGAACTTGGAGACATTTCCGGAGTTGTGACACATGGAATACATTGTGCACACCGGATAGCTCGGGTGGTAGTTCCAACTGGTAAGCCACTTCTCCTCGTCGTGCAGTGATCTCAAAGGGTCCAATGAACCTTGGTACGAGCTTCCCCTTGACGTGGAAACGCTTGGTTCCCTTCAGAGGAGTGGTTTGCAGATACGCCCGGTCTTCGACGCGGAAGTTTACTTCTTGATGACGGTGGTCGGTGTAGATCTTCCTTCTTGACAGGGCGGTCTTCAAATGTCTTCTATCCAGCTGTCCGTCTCTTCTTTATCTTCGGGCAGACAAGTAGGCCATCAAATAATGATGTTACCCAACTTGTCCAATTACTCCATGAGGTCTATGGGGGTACGCAAGGTAAGCTGGGGTATTGGTGGTGGTCTCGGTTGAGTATTTGCAGAGGCCTTCCTGACTTAGAGCGAAGGCCCGTGGTCGGAATCTGACCGGGTTATGGCTTGGTGGGGCTTAAGGGTTTCAAGGATTCTAGTGAGTGAGTGAACGTTTATCATCTTATCCTTAAGCACAGTTTCTGAGATGCCAATAGCTCTATCTAGTACTCCGAACGAAAAAGCATAGACCAGCTTCAATCACCACTCATGCCATACATGTCCTCATGACTCTCAAGTGACGGTGTAACAAAATTATACTTGTCTACGATCCCCCAAATCCATATGTATGTCTACCCCAAAAATCCATGGGTAGGTCACACATGCTTATAAGCTTGAATTAACTCCATAATCCAAGCACTCAACCTATTCTTGCAAGGCTCACAATATTGCATTTCTATTCTAAGGAAACACGTCATATGCCACTCCAAGATTTTGTTTCCTTCCTATATATCAACTCCAATAGCCCGGTAATCTCCATCAATCACCACATAATCCAACAATTCTACAAATCTGATGTCTACGGTGTTCCACAAGACCTCAAGTCCCTATGATACCCAAATACTTGGAAGGATTATGCATTACGATAGTATGTCCACCAAATTCCCATCATCCGGGTCAAGTAAACTCCAAGGTCATGATTATATAGATCCCTAAATCAACTCCGACAAATAATCCAATCTCCTAGGTTATTGTCCACCGAGAAGCATGATATCATAATCAGGATCATAGGCCTAAATCCAATTTTACTCCAAACCATGCAGACATATCCTGCATTTATACCAACCAGAATCACCTACATAAATCCAAATCTTATGCCCAACGGGTACTCCTACATGCTTCCCCAAAGTCATGAACCCATCAATATGAAATCTCATAATCCACCAAGGTCTCAGATAATTCCTCGAAGTCACTGATATAAAGCCACCAAGTCATCTGTCCAATATCCTCGAACTGGTCTATCTATGGCATCGTCAGTTCTCGTGCTATATTAGGATGAAAATGTGCTCGTTCACTATGTCCACTAGTTCCATTACGAACCCAGTGTTGTGCAAGGTTATAAAGGCTTAGCTGGTTCTCTCGCTTTACCATGGGTTAGGCACATGGTTAAGGATTCGTGCTGGAGTGTCTCGTGAAGTCTCAAAGGGTCTAGGAATGGGGTTACTGGTCTGGAGGGTTAAACATAACGCTATGGGGTTGCAATTGATCGTGGACGTTGTAGCAGAAGTCTTCAGTGCCAGTTGGCTGCCGAGGTAGAATCCTTGGTGCATCTTGTCTTGCGGGTCTTCAGTTGGGGAGAGAGAGAATAGAGGGAAGAAGCAGCGTAGAGGAGGGAAATGCCTAAAGGGGGTTCTATAGTGCAGGTGCAACAAACAGGTGCAAAAAGGCCGAAACAAAAGAAACAAGGCAAGGAAGGTGATATAGCCATGCACTTGTTGCCTGGGGCAAAAGTGCGACTTATATCAAAACACAAACAAATAAAAGCAAGCAACTCACAATCATGGTTCTATTGGAACCATCATACGGACTCGACTGCGCATAGGGGGTACACGACTCATCCTACCCTAGGGGTTCTCAGACTCAGTGTCGTGACTTATGCCTCGTGCAGTCTTCTGAGCTTCCTCTGGTGTTGCTACGTCCCTTGTAGTTGCTTGATGAACGATCCAGGTTGAGCCTGAAGAATCTTCAACAACTTCTCGCCTGATGAGGTGAGGTGGTGAAGGTGCCTCCTTGTAGCTGGTGTTGACTTGGTCTTCTCTTGTCTCTTTAATCATGATGATCCCTTGTGCCTTCTGGGGAGTCGAGGGTACCAGGTAGGCAATCCATATGCAATGACAATAACAAGGCATAATAGAGGTCCAACATGTCGGTTTCGTTGATGACAACATCGACACCAAGAGCGGGGGACGAAGAGAACCGTTTTCCTGCTCACTATAGTGAGGCGGACCAAATGGCGAGGTTCTCATCCACCGGTGGTTGTCGATACAACAACGGTAGTGACAGGATTACTCTATTAGCGATGCATATCATGATTTTGCATAACCTATACCCTGGTCATCATAGGCCAAAATTGCACCATCTTGGGGGCTCTTGTCAAGGGTGTCCCCCATCTTCTGGGTATTCATGTCCTCGCTCATCGAGGATGTAGTTTCTGTTGGCACCGTCTTGTCGTGGTGTCGTCAATCTTGTGTGCTGAAGTGGTGGGTGAGTGTTTGGCAAGGTGCACTCCACGAGGATTACAGAAAATCCAGTGGTCTGGGGCATAAGGGTTCTGGCGACCAAAAGTTTTGAAGGGGAAGAGATCAAGTATAGCCTAGTTTTCGAAAAACTGAGAAGGGAAGAGAAGTATAGATAGTTTTGAAAACTAGTAATAGTTTTGAAAATAGTTTTACCCTAACTAACGACCATGCTAACTAAGGCTTCCAACAGTCAGGATGGCTCTGATACCAGCTCTGTGGGGACCCCGACTCATAAGTCGTGATCACCGAATGCACGTGTACAGTGATCCCAGAGATCAATGCTCACTGAACACACAGAAGCTGAATAACAAGAGTCTTACATCCACACATACCGTATTACACAAATAGGACCATAATGGTCAAGTCTTGAGTATAACATCGCAGCGGAAATCTTCAACATCAACTTGGTCCCATGCCATCTGCCTTAACCCTACAGGCATTCTGACTGGGAAGCGTCCTAGCTCGCATGCTCGTCACCATGAAATCTTCATCATAACCTGTTCTCTCCTGCCTGGCCAATAAAATAACCAGTGGCAAGCCAATGAGTACATTGAATGTACTCGCAAGCAACCAAGTGTGATGACAGAATAATTATGCAAGGCTCTACTGCTAAGTTGGCGGTTTTGCGGAAAGCTAGTTTTTCATATGCAAGTATGATCAACATATAACATGGACATGCATGTGTCTGCAACAAGTATCAGGAGGTCACAGACATTATTACCGAGAAATAGTTGTAATCAACTCATGCTCAAGCTTACTGTAACTTTCTCACAATCACATCAACAAATCCACCATACCGTGTTGTTTCCCAGAAACTTATGGACATAGTCTAAGTAGCACCACCCAACTGTCCTTGACCGCGGACACGGCTATTCGGATAGCTTGACACTTTGCAGAGGTTGCACACTTTACCCACAAGATCCGGGGAACTTCCGTGTCATCCACGACCCGCGGTACCTCAAGTACCCGGGGTAAGCACCCGATCACTATCTTTCCCTAGACGACACTAATATGGAGTCCACTCGATTGGTAACAGTCCCGTGCCCCACGTTTCACATCTCAAGATTTTTGGAGCCTCGCTCCGTATTCATCACATACCACAAGCACGGGGTACCAACGGTGTGTCCGGTGCCCTGTAAAGACAGTCATGGCCGCCTATCCAAGCGCGACCCCGTCCCGAGAGTGACCTCATGTCACCCCCCTCACTAGTAATGCGGGCACCATGCTAGTATCGACCTAGGTAATCAATAATGCCCTTTCCCATATAAGGGTAGAGTGGTTGCGCATGTTTGGTTGGGACGGTAGTCACACATAAATCTAATCCATCTCTGTAAACAACACTCTCATCAAGCCTCGGCACACTACTTCTTCACCAAGTAGTGCCCTAGTTTCTCATTATCTCCCAGGGGCATTAATGGCACCCATTGGGTCATTTGCAAGTATGTCAGACCACACTTGTTTCACTCAATGCATAACCCTGACCCATTTTTGCGTAGCCAACTACTATAGTATACATCTATCTACTCCCACCCACATAACCCTCATAGGAAGGTAGCGTCATGTTTGATGCAAGTTTCAATAGTAAAGTAACAAAGGTAGCAACCAAAGTGGTTTCCACCTCAACATGATTCCGATGCATTTGATAATAAGGTGCTATGAGACATGCATAAAAAGTTTCTCGAACATGGTCAAAGGGCTGCTTGCCTTATTCTCCCGAGTCTTCAAACCTTTTGGTCCATCTTTGAGTATTCCGTTTATTTCGTCAACTAACGATGGAAACAATCATAATAAGCAACACAATCAAAGCCGCTTCCACTTATGCGTGGGCCCAGCCCCTCGGTCGCCTGCAAGCGGGCCCCGCCTGGCAGGTTCGCCTTCCTCCTCCTGCTCGAACAGAGGCGAGGCAGGGGAGGCGCGGCCGAGCGCTCGACGGCGTGGCCCCGTCGACTCGGGCCTCCTCCGGCGACGCTCTGCCCACTGGTGTGCTCAGGAGAACACGCCGCACCCGCCCACGTACTTCATGCACGCCGGGGAGGGCTGAAACGGCGACGGCTTGGGTGGCCGCGGAGGCGACCGTCGGCGGTCTTGGCACAGCGAGGAAGAGTCGGGGAAAGGAGGGACTGGAGCTTGGGGTGAGTTGGCGGTGGTGAGGAGAGAGTGCGGGAGTGATCAGAGGGAAGAAAGAAGGGGCGAGGCCCACGGATTTAAAGGGCGACCGGCGGCCCTGCTCCGGCCGTAGAGATGGCTGGAGGGCACGGGGAGGGCATTTGGCCTGTCGGGGAGGTGCACTAGAGGGAGAGGGGGCCAACGGAGCCGCGAGGGGGCTCGGGGGCGGCCTATTTATAGGTGAGCGCCGGTCCACCGAAGTCGCATGCGCCGGCGAGGCCCTTGCTGTCGTTGCAAGCCACAGGGGCACCAGCGGGCATGTCCAGGGCATTCGTGGGGCTGGTCCACGCTTAGAGGAAGAGAGAGGACGAGCGGGGAGGAGCCAGAGGTCTTGCGCGTGTGAGCGCGCCCACTGGGGTTCAGGGTCGGCCGGTGCGCGTGCGAGCAGGGGTGAGAGAGGAGGAGAGAGGAGGGGGCCGACCGCCCGGCGTGTCCCGGACGCCGAGGCAGCCTCGGGGGACACGAGGGGGGAGGCCCTAGGTGGTCGGGGCCGGTGATTGGGGGCGGCTGCAGTGCTCCAGAGCACTGTAGCGCGCTCCAGAGCATGCTTTTGGCTGCCATTGGCATTGCCTGGCGTCCAGGGTGTGGCCAACGGTGTCCAGAGGGTAGAGGGAGTAGTAAACAAATGCACTGTGGCCTTGGATGCTCTGGGGAAGCCATTGGAATGGGGAGGGAGGTGAAGAAGAAGGTGAAAACTGTTGTCCAGCAGTGTGAATTGGGGTTTTACCCCCTCCAATGATTGAGCTGAGGCCATAGAGAAGTTACTGGGGGTAGAAGATGATCAGGAGAAGCTGTGGTAAGAATTTGAGGTAAAGGGAAAAAGTAAAAGGGGTTCAAACACTGGTTTTGGTAAATTGGCAGAAGGTGTTTGGTCATGTTTTGGGAAAGAAAATGACTTCCAATTGGCATGGGACTTAACAAGATCAAATTTCACATATAATTAGGCCCCTACACCAAATTTGAGCTCATTTGGGCAAAGTTGCCAATGTAACTTTGGTGAACCCTAGAAATCAACAGAAATGGTTTCACCTTGTTTGAGTTGAGCTATTCATCTCCCCTTGATGCACCACTTGGTGTAGCATCATCATTTGGGGTTATGATCATGCTCACAAAGTTTGAAGCCCCAGGTAAAAAGTTGACAATGTAGAGTTGTTCAAATTTGAATTTGAACAGAAATGGTTTTGGGGCACTTAGACCAAGTTATGCTTCTCCAAAACTTGTGCCATTTGGCATAGATGCATAATTACATCATTTTAGCATGTGCACCAAGTTTGAGAGCATTTGGACAAGTTTGGCAATGTAAAGTTGCTCAAACTTCAAAATGGACAGAAAAGGTTTTGAGGGGATTAGATGATGTTTCCTTGATCTTAAAGGCATGAGGCTTTGCAAGATCATCAAATATGTCATATATGACATGATAGAATTTCCCTGGAATTTTTGGAGAATATTTCCTTTGTAAATATTTTAAAAGCTTGAAATATCCAGAAAGGGCTTTGGAAGGATTAGTCCAATATTTTGAACATGACCATGTGTTGAAACTCTTATATGTGGACAATATATGTCCTATGAGTTTCCCTGAATTTTGGCAAATATTTTTGAAATAGTTAAATAATTTTTCCCTATTAAAGACCATTTCTGGCCTTAAGAAAAAGCTTTTAAATAAAATATAAAAACAACTTTTAAAATTATAATTTTGTGGTTTCTGGGAGTCCTATTCCTAATAGGATTCAAATATACTTTTTGAAAGATTTTTCACACCCTAAATAAGGTACTTGCAGTGCAAACCTCAATTCAGGGGTTTTTGGAAAACTAACTTTTAGAAAATCCTATTTGGCCAAAATATTTTTATAAGAAAATTCTATACTGGTCTATACACATGGCATGATCATTGGGAAAAAGTTTTGGATCAAGGAGATGAATTATAAGAGTTGGAGGATTTATTTGATTTTTAGAGCACTAGCAAGCAGCAAACAGAAAGTCAATCAAGCAAAGTCAAAAACACTCAAAAAATTTGTAAATCCACATTTTTAACATGATAATTAGCTTAAGCAAAGTGACATGAAAATCAGGGTGTGACAACCTTCCTCAAAACAGCCACCATACCTACCTATCATGGCATTTCCATAGCCATTCCAAGATATATTGCCATGTAACTCCACCATTCCGTTTTCTATGACATGCTTCATCATTGTCATATTGCTTTACATGATCATGGAGTTGACATAGTATTTGTGGCAAAGCCACCATTCATATTTTTCGTACATGTCACTCTTGATCATTGCACATCCCGGTACACCACCGGAGGCATTCATAGAGTCATATTTTGTTCTAGCATCGAGTTGTAATATCGAGTTGTAAGTAAATAAAAGTGTGATGATCATCTTTATTAGAACATTGTCCCATGTGAGGCTATCAAAAATAAAACAGGCCAAATTAGCCCAAAGAATAATTAAATAAAAGAGGCCAAAGAAGCCCACCAAAAAAGAGAGGCCAAAGAGCCCAAAATAAATAAATAAATAATGAGAGAAAAAGAGAGAAGGGACGGTGTTACTATCTTTTTCCAGACTTGTGCTTCAAAGTAGCACCATGTTCTTTATTATAGAGAGTCTCCTATGTTGTCACTTTCATATATTACTAGTGGGAATTTCTGTTATAGAACTTGGCTAGTATATTCCAGTGATGGGCTCCCTCAAATGCCCCAGGTCTTCATGAGCACGCAAGTTGATGAACACCCACTAGTTGTCTTTTTTTGAGCTTTCATATACTTATAGCTCCAGTGCTTCCATTACATGGCAATCCCTATTCACTCACATTAATATCAATTGATGGAAATCTCCATAGTCCATTGATTTGCTGACTTGATGTGAGACTTTCTCCCCACTTTTGTCTATTACCACCTTCTATTCCACCCATAGTGCTATATCCATGGCTCATGCTCATATATTGAGTGAAATATTGAAAAGGCTGAAGCGCGTTAAAAAGTATGAACCAAATGCTTGGCTAACACTGGGGTGGGCATGATCACCTTGTGTTGAAAATAGGGAGCATAATAAGGCTATATGATTTGTAGGGATAAATTTCTTTAGCCATGTTATTTTTGAAGCTTGCTGATTGACTATCTAGTATGCTTAAAATATTATTGTTCTCATGTCAACATAAAATTTTGCTTGAAGCTTATGGATCTGAACTTTCATACCACTTTAAAGAAGAATTGAATTGATAAATATGTTGGGTAGAATTCCACATCAAAAATTATGTTTTTATCATTTACCTACTCGAGGACGGGCAGGAATTAAGCTTGGGGATGCTTGATACATCTCCAATGTATATCTATTTTTTGATTGTTCCATGCTATTATATTACGTGACTTGGATGTTGTATATGCATTAATATGCTATTTTATATGATTTTTGGGACTAACCTATTAACCTAGAGCCCAGTGCCAGTTTTGTTTTTTCCTTGTTTTTGAGTTTCGCGGAAAAGGAATATCAAACGGGGTCCAAACAGAACAAAACTTTACGGAGATTTTTCTTGGACCAGAAGACATGAGATGGACTTGGAGTACACGCCAGGGGGTTTGCGAGGGACCCACAAGGGTGGAGGGTGCGCCCCCTACCTTGTGGGCCCCTCGAGCCTCCTCTGACCGACCTCCTTTGCCTACAAATTCCCACATATTCCAAAAACCCTAAACATGATATCAAAACCACTTTTCTGGCTCTGCAACTCTCTGTTCTCGTGAGATCCCATCTGGAGGCCTTTTTCCGGTACTCTATCGGAGGGGGAATCAACCACGGAGGGCATCTACATCAACACCATTGCCCTTACGATGAAGTGTGAGTAGATTACCACAGATCTACGGGTCCATAGCTAGTAGCTAGATGGCTTCTTCTGTCTCGTTGTTATTCCATACCATGTTCTCCTCATTGTTGAGATCTATCCGATGTAATCTTCTTTTGCGGTGTGTTTGTAAAGATCCGATGAATTCTGGGTTTATGATCAGATTATCTATGAATAATATTTGAGTCTTCTCTGAATTCTTACATGCATGATTTGATATCTTAGTAATTATCTTCAAACTATCGATTTGGTTTGGCCAACTAGATTGGTTTTTTCTTGCAATGGGAGAAGTGCTTTGCTTTGGGTTCAATCTTGCGACGCTCAATCCCAGTGACAGAAAGGGACATGACATGTATTGTATTGTTGCCATTGAGGATAAAAAGATGGGGTTTTCATCATATTGCTTTAGTTAATTCCTCTACATCATGTCATCTTGCTTAAGGCATTACTCTGTTCTTATGAACTTAATACTCTAGATGCAGAATTGTTTCGGTCGATGTGTGGAGTAATAGTAGTAGATGTAGGCAGGAGTCGGTCTACTTGTCATGGATGTGATTCCTATATTCATGATCATTGCCATAGATGTCGTTATAATTTTTTGCTTTTCTATCAATTGCTTGATAGTAATTTGTTCACCCACCGTAATAGTTGCTATCATGAGAGAAGCATCTAGTGAAACCAATGGCCCCCGGTTCTCTTTTACATCTTATAAGTTTCCAATCTACTATTTAGCAATCTTTTACTTTTCAATCTATGAACCAAAAACCCAAAAAATATTTACTTTACTTGTTTATCTATCTCTATCAGATCTCACTTTTGTGAATAACCTAGAAGGGATTGACAAACCCTTTATAGCATTGGGTGCAAGTTGTTTGATTGTTTTGTGCAGGTATTTGGTGGCTTGTGTGTGATCTCCTGGATTGATACCTTGGTTCTCAAAACTGAGGGAAATACTTACTTCACTCTTGATGCATCCCCTTTCCTCTTCAAGGGAAAACACCAATGCACCTCGGGAAAGTAGCGAGGAAGCAGGGCGCGCCCCCTAGGATTGTGGCCACCTGGTGGGCCCCCCTCTAGATTTTCTTTGCCCAATATTTTTTATATATTCCAAAATAATTCTCCGTTGATTTTCAGGACTATTGGAGTTGTGCATAATAGGCCACTCAGATTTGCTCCTTTCCGGTCCAGAATTCCAACTGCCGGCGTTCTCCCTCTTCATCTAAATCTTACAAAATAAGAGAGAAAAGGCATAAGTATTGTACCATAATGTGAAACAATAGTCCATAATGCAATGAATATCAACATAATAGCATGATGCAATATGGACGTATCAACTCCCCCGAGCTTAGACCTCACTTGTCCTCAAGCGAAAGCCGAAATCGTTAATCATGACTACATGTTTAGATATAGAGGTATCGATAAATAAAATAAAATATGGACATGAGGGTGATGTCGCTTGAGATGCGTCGGTGTTTCCCCAAGGAAGAACGGAGGATGCAGCACAACAATGGTAAGGTATTTCCCTCAGTGATGAAACCAAGGTTATCGAACCAGTAGGAGAACCACGCAACACTATGTAAATGGTACCTGCACAAAAATAACAACTACTTCCAACCCGACGCGTTAAAGGGGTTGTCAATTCCTTTCGGCTAGCGGTGCCAAAAAGTGACGTAAGGATAGGATAAATTTGTAGTAGATTGATAGATGCAAATAAAAGCAAATAAAACGCAGCAAGGTATTTTTGGGTTTTTGATAATATAGATCTGAAAGTAAAAGAAAAGGCAAAGGGTAATATAGATCTGAAAGCATATGATAGGAAAATAGACCCGAGGCCCGTAGATTTCACTAGTGGCATCTCTCGAGAAAATAGCATGCGGTGGGTAGACAAATTACTGTTGGGCAATTGATAGAAAAGCAAATAATTATGACGATATCCAAGACAATGATCATGTATATAGGCATCACGTCCAAGATTAGTAGACCAACTCCTGCCTGCATCTACTACTATTACTCCACACATCGACTGCTATCCAGCATGCACCTAGTGTATTAAGTTCATGGAAAAACAGAGTAATGCAATAAGAATGATGACATGATGTAGAGAAGATCTATTCATGCAGGAATATACCCCATCTTTTTATCCTTAATAGAAACGAACGATACATGTGTGTCTTGCTGCCCCTTCTGTCAGTAGGAAAGGACACCGCAAGATCGAACCCATTACAAAGTACCTCTTCACATTGCAAGATAAATAGATCAAGTTGGCCAAACAAAAGCCAAATATCGGAGAAGAAATACGAGGCTATAATAATCAAGATTGGATATTAAATCAAGGCAAATCTGATCATAAACTCACAATTCATCGGATCCCAACAAACACACCGCAAAAAGTCATTACAACAAATAGATCCCCGAGAGACCGTTGTATTGAGATACAGAGAGGAAGAAGCCATGTAGCCACTGCCAACGGACCCGTAGGTCTGTGGTAAACTACTCACGCATCATCGGAGAGGCACCAATGAGGATGATGAACCCCTCCGTGACTGTGTTCCTCTCCGGCGGAGTGCGAGAAAAGGGCTATAGATTGGATCTCGTGGTTCTGGAACTTGCGGCGGCTGGAACAAAATTTCGTCGACTCACCTAGGGTTTCTGTAGGAAGGAGGTATTTATACAGCGAAGAGGCAGTGCAGGAGGCCACCAAGGTGGGCACAACCCCCAGGTGCTTATCTAGCCCATATCATGTCTTCTAGTCCAAAAAAATCCACAAAAAGTTTCACTGCATTTAGACTCCGTTTGATATTGATTTTCTGCGATGTAAAAAACAAGCAAAAAACAGCAACTGGCACTTGGCGCTATGTCAATAGGTTAGTCCCAAAAAATTACTGTAAAATGATTGTAAAATATCCAAGAATGATAATATAACAGCATGGAACAATCAAAAATTATAGATACGTTGGAGATGTATCATCATCCCCAAGCTTAATTCCTGCTCGTCCTCGAGTAGGTAAGTGATAAAAACAGATTTTTTTGATGTGGAATGTTGTCTATCATGTTCATCACATATTCTTTTCTTGATAGCATGGACAATTGGACTTTTATATGGTTCAAGGCAATAGTCTAGTTTTGACATGAGGACTTTAATACTCAAGCATATCAACAAACAACTATCTCTTTTCAAAATATCAATACTAAAGCAAGTTATCCCTAGCCCATCATGCTCAATCATTTATCCATTTATGCAACACATCCAAATATTAGCTACATCCAATGCTCAAGTGTGATAATAGTGTTCCGTAATTGGTGCTTCATAAGAGAAGATGGAGAATCAAAAATAAAAATTGCATAAAGTAAAAGATAGGCCCTTTGTAGAGGGAAGTAGGGATTTGTAGAGGTGCCAAAGCTCAAAGTTTAATTTGAGAGATAAGATTATTTTGGTTGGTATGCTTTTCCTGTCAACGATAACGACTTAGAGTTCCCAACACTTTCCATGCTAGATATATCATAGGCGGTTACCAAACATAAAATAAAGTTTATTCTTTTTTCCACCAAACTTTCACAAGCCATGGCTAGCCGTATCCACGGTTGCCCTCCATACCAACACTTTCCAAGGAATTTATTATTTGACAACATAAATTAAATTTTCTTTTTCATTTCGGGACTGGGAATCCCTATTACCGACATACTCTCGTGCAATGACAAGTGAATAAACACACATCTTGAGAATAACACATCTAGCATGAAAAATATTAGCCACCCCTCTCCGCTTCATGAGCGATACGGGCACACAAAAGAGAAATTCATTTTGAAATTAGAGTTGGCACATACAAATTTGCTTAGAACGGCATGGAAATACCGCATATAGGTAGGTATGGTGGACTCCGTTGGCATAACTCGCGTTTTAGGATTTGGATGCACAAGTAGTATTTCTACTTAGTACAAGGTGGAGGCTAGCAAGAGGTTGAGAAGTGACCAACCAAGGAACGAAAACCATCATAAGAGAACATTAAGCGTAACTAACACTGAATAATGCAACACAAGTAGGATGTAATTTCATTACATGACTATTCACTTTCGTTCTTGTATAGGGAATCATGAACCTTAACATCAATATTCTTACTAAAACACAATTACTCATTAACATGTGAGAGGATCAATATGATTGACTAGAGGGGGGTGAATAGGCAACTAACAATTTTTAGCTTTTCTCAACCAAATTAAACTTAGCAACAAAGTAGGTTGCCTAGATATGCAACTACATGGACAACCTATATGATGCAACACTAGCAAGCACACAAGCAATCAAGCTAGGATATACAAAGAAAGCTTGCACAAGTAAAGGTATGAAATAACCACAAGTGGAGCCGGTGAAGACGACGATGTGTTACCAAAGTTCCTTCCCTTTGAGAGGAAGTATGTCTCCGTTGGAGCGATGTGGAGGCACAATGCTCCCCAAGAAGCCACTAGGGCCACCGTATTCTTCTCACGCCCTCACACAATGCAAGGTGATGTGATTCCACTAGTGGTGCCCTTGAAGGCGGCGACCGAACCTTTACAAACAAGGTTGGGGCTATCTCCACAACTGAATTGGTGGCTCCCAACGACACCACGAAGGTTCACCACAATGGACTATGGCTCCGCGGTGACCTCAAACATCTAGGGTGCTCAAACACCCAAGAGTAACAAGATCCGCAAGGGATTAGTGGGGGGAATCAAATCTCTCTTGGTGGAAGTGTAGATCGATGCCTTCTCAAGCAATCCCTAGGAAATCAACAAGTTTGATTGGCTAGGGAGAGAGATCGGGCGGAAGTGGAGCTTTGAGCAACAATGGAGCTTGGGAGGAAGAGGTGAGTCTTCTTGAGGAAGAAGACTCACCTTATATAGTGGAAGAACAAATCCAACCGTTATCCACCAACTCTGCCCGCAACATGCGGTACTACCGCGCGGCCCTGCGGTACTACCGTTCCAGGTGCGGTACTACCGCTGGCGCGGCATGAGCCAGATCTAGCCCCTGTAGCGTAAAGCAACGGACGGTAGTACTTCCAGAGCGGTACTACCGCACTTCCTTGCGGTACTACCGCAAGGCAGGGTCAGACCGGTCGGGGAAGAGCGCGGACTAAATAAATTACATCCGCGGCTACTTCCGTAGAGTTTCGATCGATGCAAAAACACGACATGATACTACCGCTTGCTCGGAGCAGTACTACCGCGTAGGATGCGGAAGTAAAATTTTACTTTCCGTACTAGTTACGACGTTGGGGACGGTCACACGGTACTACAGTGTCCTTGGTACAGTACTACCGCAAGGTCAGGTACTACCGTAACCCTGGAGCGGTACTACCGCTTTCTTTGAGCGGTACTACCGCATGCCTCAGAGTGAAAGTAGTAGAATGCCACTGTTTTTACAAAGACAAGGAAAACAGTCGGAGCTCCAATGAAGCGAAGGAAAGGTGGTGCGAGTGAATAGATGTGTACATGTTGATTCCACCCTAACCTTTCTGAAGCGTACCCCCTCTTAATAGTACGGCTTTCCTATGACTCAATACCACCAAAAAGAAACAAAAGGAAACACCATGTTCAATAGGTTCCGAGGGGCACTTAATCGTCTTGTGCCTAGGCATGAGATATCTGAAATGCTCAATGCACATGATTAGTCCGCACAAGCATTGTCATCAATCACCAAAACTACTTAGGGAGAAATATGCCCTTACAATCTCCCCCTTTTTGGTGTATTGATGACAATACGGGATTTGCACATAGATATAAAAAGTAAGATAATAAGCAAACCCAACATGTATATAAAATATATGTAAGCCCCCCCTAGATGTGTGCATTCTTATGAAGATGCTTTGGACTGCACATCGCACATACTAGGATCAACACTCACCCTATATTTTATAAACAATACACTCCTACAACTAAGAGTATAACACTACGCAAGAATGCAAGGAGGATATCGTGAGCACAGAGTAACAGGGCAAGTGAAGCATAAGCTCACAACTTACTAGATAGCATAGACATAGTGACGAAATAAGGAGTAGAGTGCATATGTCTCACACCATATGATAGGTCTCACACACACGACACAAACCAACAAAAAGCAAGCGATAAACAAGGTTCAACCAAACGAAAGCAAAAGACACAGCACAAGACACATGCAAATCCTACACTATCTCCCCCTTTGGCGTCGAGACACCAAAAGGGCATAGAGGACTCCTATGACATAAGTGGCAGCTCAGGCGGAAGTGACCAGTCGTCACGCGCCTCGTCAGTCTCCTTCTGCTCCTCCTCGGAATCAGACCACTTGTATCCCTGCTTGGCAATCCACTCAGCCTCTGGAGTAATGTTCTTCTCAGAACCACTAGACACATCCTCGCCAAAAGTCCTTAAGATCTTCTTATCGCATCGACGAACCTGCTTCTGAGCAACATGTGCCTTGTATTGCCCATTGGCCTGCATACAGAACATAGCCTTCATCTTGCTCTCAGCCTTTTAGCCCACGAGGGCTCAAACTATGGGGGAGCATATCCTCCAGAACTGTCCTCATCAGCTGCCTCCTCCTCAATTTCCTCCTCATCCACATCCATCTTAGTCGCATCAGCCTCTGCACGGGTAGTGGTGTTAGCCCATAGGCTCTTGATGTGAAGCTTGATAGGCTCATGACGAACCCAGTGAGGAGCCTCAAACTCTTCATCAGGATAGAGCTTTTCCCAAGTCTTGGTGATCAGCAAAAACAGATATGGACCACAGATAGGCAGTTTGCGGGTGAACACCGCAAAGCGTAGCTCACACCACATGATATGTGAGATATCAAGTGGTTGAGTCTGAGCATGACGTGCCTCCTCACAAATGAGCATCATGTCCACGAGATATGCATGTACCTTGTCCTTGTCCCCAATGTGAGGAAACAGAGAATTTCGGAAGATCTGATCCATAATATCCAGAAAAGGGTTCATAACCCAAGTCTTCTAGCCACTTGCGAGCGTCTTCTCCACATAATAGGGCAGCAGCTGGTTCTTGTTGGCAGACTCTTGATTGGCATGAGGGTGATACGTCTCCAACGTATCTATAATTTTTTATTGTTCCATGCTATTACTTATGAAGTCTTGGATGTTTAATGGGCTTTATCATTCACTTTTATATCATTTTTGGGACTAACCTACTGACCCAAAGGCCCGGTCCAGATTTCTATTTTTTTGCCTATTTTAGGGTTTTGCAGAAAAGGAATATCAAACGGAGTCCAAACGGAATGAAACCTTCGCGAGAGATATTTTTGGAGAAAATCACGCTCGGGAAACGTCAGGACCAAGTCAGGGGACAGAGGGCCTGCCCTCAAGGGTGGGGGGCGCGCCCCCCTTCCCAGGGCGTGCCCCCTGCCTCGAGGCTGGCCCGTGTGGCCCCGGTGCCCTCCTTCTTCCTATATATACCTACGTACCCCAGAAACTCCATACGCAGAGAGAAAACCCTAATTCCACCGCCGTAGCTTCTGTTCCTGTGGAGATCCCATCTTGGAGCCTGTTCCGGGAGGGGGATCCATCACGGAGGCCTTCATCATCATCATCATCATCGCCCTCACCATGAGTTGTGAGTAGTTTACAACAGAACTTCGGGTCCATAGCTAGTATCTAGATGGATTCTTCTCTCTCTCCGGATCTCAATACAAAGTTCTCCTCGGTCTTTGAGGAGATCTATTCGATGTAATCTCTTTTTGCGGTGTGTTTGTCGAGATCTGATGAATTGTGAGTTTATGATCAAGGTTATCTATGAAAGATATTTGGTTCTTCTCTGAACTTTTTATGCGTGCTCATAATATCCTTGCAAGTCTCTTCGAATTATTGGTTTGGTTTGGACTACAAGATCTATAGTTCTTGCAATGGGAGAAGTGCTTGGCTTTGGGCTCAATCTTGTGGTGTCCTTTCCCAAAGACAGTAGGGGCATCAAGGCACGTATTGTATTGTTTCCATCGAGGATAAAAAGATGGGGTTTTCATCATATTTCTTGACTTTATCCCTCTACATCATGTCATCTTGCTTAATGCATTACTCTGTTCGTATGAACTAAATACACTAGATGCATGCTGGATGGCGGTCGATGTGTGGAGTAATAGTAGTAGATGCAGAATCGTTTCGGTCTACTTGTCTCGGACGTGATGCCTATATACAATGATCATGCCTAGATAGTCTCATAATTATTCGCTTTTCTATCAATTGCTCGACAGTAATTTGTTTACCCGCCGTAGAATATCGCTATCATGAGAGAAGCCACTAGAGAAAACTATGGCCCCCGGGTCTATTCTCAACATATCAATCTACATCTACTTTACTTTTACCGCTTTTTTTGCTGTTTTATTAAACCAAAAATACCAAAAAATATAATTATCATCTCTATCAGATCTCACTCTCGTAAGTGACTGCAAAGGGATTGACAACCCCTTATCGCGTTGGCTGCGAAGTTCTTATTTGTTTGTGCAGGTGCGAGGGACTCGCGCGTGGTCTCCTACTAGATTGATACCTTGGTTCTCAAAAACTGAGGGAAATACTTACGCTAATGTGCTGCATCTCCCTTTCCTCTTCGAGGGAATACAACGCAAGCTCAAGAGGTAGCAAGAAGAACTTCTGGCGCCGTTGCCGGGGTGGCTTACATAAAATTCGTATACCAAGTACCTATCACAAACCCTTATCCTTCGCATTACATTTCTTTGCCTCTCGTTTTCCTCTCCCCTACTTCATCCTTGTCGTTTTATTTGCCCTTCTTCCGCCGTGTGTCTATCGTTTGCTTGCTTCTTGTTTGCTTGTGTGTGTTGGATTGCTTCCTTGTCACTATGGCTCAAAACAATACCAAATTGTGTGACTTCTCCAATACCAACAACAATGATTTTATTAGCACTCCAATTGCTCCTATTACCGATGCTGAATCTTGTGAGACCAATGGTGCTTTGCTGAATCTTGTCATGAAAGATCAATTCTCCGGCCTTCCTAGTGAAGATGCCGCTACCCATCTAAACAACTTTATTGATTGGGTGATATGCAAAAGAAAAGGGATACGGATAACGATATTGTTAAATTGAAGTTATTTCCATTTTCACTTAGAGATCGTGCTAAAACTTGGTTTTCCTCTTTGCCTAGAAACAGTATTGATTCATGGAATAAGTGCAAAGATGCTTTTATCTCTAAGTATTTCCCTCCTGCTAAGATCATCTCTCTTAGAAACGATATTATGAATTTTAAGCAACTAGATCATGAGCATGTTGCACAATCTTGGGAGAGAATGAAATTGATGATACGTAATTGCCCTACACATGGTTTGAATCTATGGATGATTATTCAGAACTTTTATGCTGGCTTGAATTTTGCTTCTAGAAATCTTTTAGATTCAACCGCCGGAGGCACTTTCATGGAAACCACCTTAGGAGAAGATACCAAACTCCTAGATAATATTATGGTTAATTATTCTCAATGGCACACCGAAAGATCTATTAGTAAAGAAGTGCATGCTATCGAAGAAATTAGTGTTTTGAGTGGAAAGATGGATGAACTTATGAAATTGTTTGCTGCTAAGAGTGCTTCTTCTGATCCTAATGATATGCCTTTGTCCACTTTGATTGAGAATAACAATGAATCTTTGGATGTGAATTTTGTTGGTAGGAATAATTTTGGTAACAATGCTTATAGAGGAAATTTTAATCCTAGGCCTTTTCCTAGTAATTCCTCTAATAATTATGGTAATTCCTACAACAACTCTTATGGAATGATGCCTTCTGAATTTGAAACTAGTGTTAAAGAGTTTATGATCTCGCAAAAGAATTTCAATGCTATGCTTGAAGAGAAATTGCTTAAAGTTGATGAATTGGCTAGAAGTGTGGACAGAATTACTCTTGATGTTGATTCTTTGAAACTTAGATCTATCCCACCTAAGCATGATATCAATGAGTCTCTCAAAGCCATGAGAGTTTCCATTGATTAATGCAAAGAAAGAACCGCTAGAATGCGTGCTAAAAGAGAGAATTATATTAAAACGTGTTCTTCTAGTTATCATGGAAATAAAGATGAAGATCTGAAAGTTATTGATGTGTCTCCTATTAGATCCTTGTTTTCTAGTATTAATCTTGATGAGAATAGGATTGGAGATGATTATGCTTTAAGGTGTCCCAGTGATTCGGAGTTTTTAGATCGTGATGCTAAAATTGCTAAAAGTGGGAGTTAAGATGAACCCACTACTTTGGATTTCAAGGGATTCAATTATGATAATTGCTCTTTGGTTGATTGTATTTCCTTGTTGCAATCCGTGCTAAATTCTCCGCATGCTTATAGACAAAATAAAGCTTTCACTAAGCATATAGTTGATGCTTTGATGCAATCTTATGAAGAAAAAATTGAGTTGGAAGTTTCTATACCTAGAAAGCTTTATGATGCATGGTAACCTACTATGAAAATAAAAATGAAAATAAAAGATCATGAATGCTATGATTTGGGTGATTTGGGTGCAAGTGTCTCCACTATCCCAAAAACTTTGTGTGATTTGCTAGGGTTCCATGAGCTTGATGATTGTTCTTTAAATTTGCATCTTGCGGATTCCACTATTAAGAAACCTATGGGAAGAATTAATGATGTTCTTATTGTCGCCAATAGGAATTATGTGCCCGTAGGTTTCATTGTTCTTGATATAGATTGCAATCCTTCATGTCATATTATTCTTGGTAGACCTTTCCTAAGAACGATTGGTGCACTTATTGATATGAAGGAAGGAAATATTAGATTCCAATTTCCATTGAGGAAAGGCATGGAACACTTTCCTAGAAATAAAATCAAATTACCATATGAATCTATCATGAGAGCCACTTATGGACTGCCTTCCAAAGATGGCAATGCCTAGATCTATTTTGTATCGTGCCTAGCCAGGGGCGTAAAATGATAGCGCTTGTTGGGAGGCAACCCAATTTTATGTTTTTTGTTTTTGTTGCTGTTAGGGAATAAATATTGCATATAGCCTCTGATTAGATGTGTTTTCATGCTTTGTTTAGTGTTTGTGCCAAGTAGAACCTTTGGTAAGACTTGTGTGAAGTTTATATGATCTTGCTGTGAAAAACAGAATCGTTAGCGCTCGCTAAAGTAGTCGTGGGATTTTACTGGAGCGTTCTTTTTAGTTGATTATTTTTTATGCTGATTGGTAGACAAATTGCGCAAATTTACCAATTTAGTTTGAATTTTTTGGAGTTCCAGAAGTTGGCGAACCCTGCAGATTACTACAGACTATTCTGTCTTTGACAGATTCTGTTTTGCGTGTGTTGTTTGCTTATTCCGGTGCATCTATGAGTAATATTGGAGGATATGAACCATAGAGAACTTGGAGTACAGTAGGTTTAACACCATTATAAACAAAGAATTAATTCCTTGCTGTACCTTTGAGTAGTGGTTTGCTTTCTCTTACTAACGGAGCTCACGAGAATTTTTTTCTAAGTTTTGTGTTGTGAAGTTTTCAAGTTTTGAGTATTGCTTTGATGGACTATGGAACAAGGAGTAGAAAAGGCCTAATATTGGGGATGCCCATGGAACCCCAAGTAAATTCAAGATAATCAAAAGCCTAAGCTTGGGGATGCCCTGTAAGGCATCCCCTCTTTCGTCTTCATCCATCGGTAATTATACTTGGAGCTATATTTTTATTCGCAACATGTTATGTGTTTTGCTTGGAGCGTCTTGTATAATTTGAGTCTTTGCTTGTTAGTTTGCCACAATCATGCTTGATGGACACACCTATTTGAGAGAGTTAAACATGGCCTAGAAATTATTAGAACACTCTAAGTGCATCACTTATATCTTTTGAGTTCAATAGTTTTTGCTCTAGTGCTTCACTTATATCTTTTAGAGCATGGTGGTGGTAATATTTTGTAGAAAATGTTGAACTCTCATGCTTCACTTATATATATTTTAGAGTCTATTAAAACATCATGGTAAAGTGTTTAGGCTAAAGAAACTAGTCTTCACATGATAAACATCCAATGTCAATGTAGTAAAAAAATCGCACCAAGTGCATTGAATAGAATGAGATGTTGGATGCTTGATAATTGTTTTGAGACATGAGGATAGTGATATTAGAGTCATGCTAGGGGAGTTATTATGAAATTGAGAAATATTTGTGTTAAGGTTAGTTATTCCCTTAGCATGCACGTATGGTGAACCGTTGTGTGACTAAGTTAGAGCATGAGGTATTTGTAGACTGTCAACCTTTGTGTGGAGGTCGGGGGCGCGCGATGGTTAACTCCTACCAACCTCCCCCCTAGGAGCATGCGTTGATTGCTTTGTTTTGATGACTCGTAGATTTTTGCAATAAGTATATGAGTTCTTATGACTAATGTTGAGTCCATGGATTATACGCACTCTCGCCCTTCCACCATTGCCAGCCTCTCTTGTACCGCGCAACTTTCGTCGGTGCCATAAACCCACTATATATCCTTCCTCAAAACAGCCACCATACCTACCTATCATCGCATTTCCATAGCCATTCCGAGATATATTGACATGCAACTTTCCACTGTTCCGTTTATATGACACGCATCATATTGTCATATTGCCATGCATGATCATGTAGTTGACATCGTATTTGTGGCAAAGCCACCATGCATAATTTTTCATACATGTCACTCTTGTTTCATTGCACATACCGGTACACCGCTGAGGCATTCATATAGAGTCATACTTTGTTGTTGTAGTATCGAGTTGTAATTTCGTGTTGTAATGAAAGTGTGATGGTCATCATTATTAGAGCATTGTCCCATGGGAGGAAAGGCTGAATCTATAAACCCCTCCGCAAAAAAAAAGAAAAAAAGAAAGGCCAAAGAAAAAAAGGCCCAAATAAAAGAAAAAAAGAAAAGGGGACAATTGCTACTATCTTTTTCCACACTCGTGCTTCAAAGTAGCACCATGTTCTTCATTGTAGAGAGTCTCATGCTTAGTCACTTTCATATACTAGTGGGAATTTTCATTATAGAACTTGGCTTGTATATTCCAACGATGGGCTTCCCCAAATTCCCTAGGTCTTCGTGAGCAAGCAAGTTGGATGTACACCCACTAGTTTCTTTCGTTGAGCTTTCATTCATATTTAGCTCTAGTGCATCCATTGCATGGCAATCCCTACTCACTCACATTGATATCTATTGATAGGCATCTCCATAGCCCGTTGATACGCCTAGTCGATGTGAGACTATCTCCCTCCTTTTTGTCTTCTCCACAACCACCTCTATTCCACCCATAGTGCTATATCCATGGCTCACGCTCATGTATTGCGTGAAAGTTGAAAGGTTTGAAAATATAGAGGATGAAAACAAATGTTTGGCTAAAATCGGGGTTGTGCATGATATGAATATTTTTGTGTGATAATAAGGGTGCATAGCCAACACTATATGATTTTGTAGGGATAACTTTCTTTAGCCATGGTATTTTGAGAAGACATGATTGCTTTGTTAGTATTTCTTGAAGTATTGTTATTTCTTATGTCAACATAGACTTTTATCTTGAATCTTTCAGATCTAAACATTCATGCCACAATTAAGAGAATTACATTGAAAAACTATATTGGTTAGCATTCCACATCAAAAATTCTTTCTTTATCATTTACCTACTCGAGGATGAGCAGGAATTAAGCTTGGGGATGCTTGATACGTATCCAACGTATCTATAATTTTTGATTGTTCCATGCTATTATTTACGAAGTCTTGGATGTTTAATGGGCTTTATCATTCACTTTTATATCATTTTTGGGACTAACCTACTGACCCAAAGGCCCAGTCCAGATTGCTGTTTTTTTGCCTATTTCAGGGTTTTGCAGAAAAGGAATATCAAACGGAGTCCAAATGGAATGAAACCTTCGCGAGAGATATTTTTGGAGAAAATCACGCTCGGGAAGCGCCAGGACCAAGTCAGGGGACAGAGGGCCTGCCCTCGAGGGTGGGGGGCGCGCCCCCTTCCCAGGGCGTGCCCCCCTGCCTCGAGGCTGGCCCGTGTGGCCCTCGGTGCCCTCCTTCTTCCTATATATACCTACGTACCCCAGAAACTCCATACGCAGAGAGAAAACCCTAATTCCACCGCCGTAGCTTCTGTTCCCGTGGAGATCCCATCTTGGAGCCTGTTCCGGGAGGGGGATCCATCACGGAGGCCTTCATTATCATAATCATCGCCCTCACCATGAGTTGTGAGTAGTTTACCACAGACCTTCGGGTCCATAGCTAGTATCTAGATGGCTTCTTCTCTCTCTCCGGATCTCAATACAAAGTTCTCCTCGGTCTTCGAGGAGATCTATTCGATGTAATCTCTTTTTGTGGTGTGTTTGTCGAGATTCGATGAATTGTGAGTTTATGATCAAGGTTATCTATGAAAGGTATTTGGTTCTTCTCTGAACTTTTTATGTGTGCTCATAATATCCTTCCAAGTCTCTTCGAATTATTGGTTTGGTTTGGCCTACTAGATCTATAGTTCTTGCAATGGGAGAAGTGCTTGGCTTTGGGTTCAATCTTGCGGTGTCCTTTCCCAGTGACAGTAGGGGCAGCAAGGCACATATTGTATTGTTGCCATCGAGGATAAAAATATGGGGTTTTCATCATATTGCTTGAGTTTATCCCTCTACATCATGTCATCTTGCTTAAGGCGTTACTCTGTTCGTATGAACTCAATACACTAGATGCATGTTGGATAGCGGTCGATGTGTGGAGTAATAATAGTAGATGCAGAATCGTTTCGGGCTACTTGTCTCGGACGTGATGCCTATATACAATGATCATGCCTAGATAGTCTCATAATTATTCGCTTTTCTATCAATTGCTCGATAGTAATTTGTTTACCCGCCGTAGAATATCGCTATCATGAGAGAAGCCATTAGAGAAAATTATGGCCCCCGGGTCTATTCTCAACATATCAATCTACATCTACTTTACTTTTACCGCTTTTATTTGTTGTTTTATTAAACCAAAAATATAATTATCATCTCTATCAGATCTCACTCTCGTAAGTGACCGTAAAGGGATTGACAACCCCTTATCGCGTTGGCTGCGAAGTTCTTATTTGTTTGTGCAGGTGCGAGGGACTCGCGCGTGGTCTCCTACTAGATTTGATACCTTGGTTCTCAAAAACTGAGGGAAATATTTACGCTACTGTGATGCATCTCCCTTTCCTCTTCGAGGGAATACAACGCAAGCTCAAGAGGTAGCAGAGGGCGAACTCCAACAGGAGTGTGGAGCCCCTCATCAGCAACCTGAAGCATATCCATGAAATCCTTCCAAGTATCAGTCATCTTCTATCCATTGGTCATCCAAGTCATGTTGTGTTCCTCCTTAGGATGGAAGTGGACTAAAGCAAAGAACTGGGCCACAATCTCTGGGTCAAAGTCCATATGAAACGACATGACATGCTCAATGCCAAACTGCTCCACGAGGTCTAGAGCCTCGGCAAAATAGGCCCGGTGCTCCTACTTTATCATGTGATTCATGTCAATCCAGTGTGCATCCACATATAAGTTGTGTTTTCTCTTGAGCACCTCTGTGAAGATAAGATACTGCTGCTTGGTCTAGAACAAATCATCTCCTCTGAACTGAGCCCGGGGATTCACATAGGGATTGATCTTCCTCCTAGCGATGAACTTAGCTGATGGAATCTTGTCCATGCCCATTGTTGGTTCCTTGTTCTTGGTGGTAGTGGACTTGGTTCGGCGTTGTGGTGCATTGGAGCCCTCGGGAACATCATCTTGGTTGCGCAGACGCTTTGACCCTGTGTCACGACTGGGATTCGAGCGACGGACATTGGAACCGGAGCCACCACCTATGACACAAACACAAGAACACACAAGAGACGCAAAGAGAATCAATGCAAAAGCCGCAACAAAGCATAAGAAACATGTAAAAATGATAATAAGTATTGGATACGAAGAAGGTGTGGAGTGAACGGTAGTACGGCTCGAAGAAGCAGAAGTAAAATTTTAGTGCCGCTCCTTGTGCAGTAGTACCGCGCCGGGGTGGTACGGTAGTACCGCATCTGGAGCGGTACTAAAAATTTACTTCCGCGTCGAGGGCGGTAGTACCGCATTAGAGAAGCGGTAGTACCGTGCTCGACATGCGTCTGAGTGGTAGTACTGCAGGCGACCTGCGGCAGTACCGCTCAGGGTCAGATCCGAATGCGGATCCGATCTATGAGCGTGTGAGACAACTCGAGCGGTACTATGGTCGATCACAACTCCTTGGTAGCAGCATACTAACTAGCATCTCTATAGCACAACTACTCTCCTACACCCTAATCTTGTAAGGAAAAGGCCTAAGAGATCTCAAGAACCACATGCAACTCCCCAAAACCTAGAGAGAAAACAAAAGGGCAAAAGAAGAAAGGATTCGGGGAGTGACCTTGTTCCATGGCAAGAGGGCGAGGTGGGGAACGATCCCATCGGTCGGAATGCGAGAAGAGTGGCCGGAGACGGAGAACAGGCGAGGTCCTCCGGCGCCGTTCTTGGACGAGAGAGAGAGAGAGAGAGACGGCGTGGGGGAAACGAGTTGAATGGGTCTGGGGGAGTTAGAACTCCCCCTTCCTGCTTATAGCCCCCACCCGTTCATAACGACACGGTAGTACTACACATCATCGTGGTAGTACCGCCCGAGCGGAAGTACTGCACACAGGGAGGTAGTACCGCTCGCCAGCGGTAGTAAAAATTTACTGCCGTGCAGTTTGCGGTAGTACCGTGAGGCTCTCTTGCGGTAGTACCGTGCCAGACCATGGTAGTACCACTCCCCCAAGAAAGTGCAAGTTTCGAAAAAGAAGGCTTATGCAAACAACTACCGACCAAGACACACAAACACGGCAACAGGAAAGAAGGACAACAAATAACTAGAACCACACACAAGACACCCCTCTTCAAAAAGAGGTGATGGGACTCTAACCCCTCGTTGGTTACCCCAAGTGGAAGGTGAAAGATGAAGTGTTGTGGAAGTGTTTTCCCTTAGCAAAGATGCCAAGGATCAAATCCCCAGAGACTCCTAGGTTCAACAAGTAGGTGTCAACTGCTAACGGCGCGGATTAGCAATCAACGTGGACCTGCACACAGATACAAATAACTTTGCTCCCAACGAGTACAGAGAGGTTGTCAATCCCTCCGGCCTTGTAGTTCACAAAGGATTAAACGCAAATGATAGTAGTGATAGATAGTGTTTGCAATAGTAAATAAAAGCGAAAAGTAAATAGCGGATGTGATCAATGATGGTAATATGGACCGGAGTCTCATGATGTTCACTAGTGATGTCTCTCTCCCAAAAGACGATAAAACAACTATGTGAGGTAAACAAATTACAGCTGGGCAACTGACAGGACCACGAACGCAAACCAATGCTGATTACATTGCAAGAAAGGTTGAGGTTCAAAGCATGGGCGGTACGCCAAAGTAAGTAGACCGAAATCCATCAATATCTACTACTAATCATCCACCTTGAGATATCTATCCAGAACATCTCGCTGGTATTAAGTTGCGAGTCCCACCCATAGTGTAAACTCAATGCAACATACAACTGCATTAAAAGAACTTTGCGTAAAGTAAACAATCCTTGCACCCGCGGGCACAAGCACCGTTGTTTTCCCCCTTGTGGCAACAGCACATCCCCTAGACTTATGTTTCTGTCACTCAAGCTAGTCATCGAGGGGCATGAACCCACAATTGAGCATAACGTTCCCTCTTGGAGTCGCTACATATTACTTGGCCAAAGCAATAAATAACAACGGAGAACATGCAAGAATTACTTATGAACATAAATATAAAAGAGGTAGATCAAATATATTACTCAAGACCAGTCTGAACATAATCTCATAATCCATCGGATCCCAGCAAACTCAACATAGCAACAGCATAAGGATTACATATGTGCCTCGATCATGTAGGGCAGCTCACGAGGACTAATTAGTGAAGCACAAGAACGGGAGGAGAACATCACATAGCTACTGGTCATGGACTCGTGGTCCAAGGGAGACTACTCACAACTCATCCGGGAGGCGTCCATGGTGGTGGAGAAGCTCCCGATGGTGATCCTCCCCTCCGGCAGGGTGCCGGGAAGAGTTCTCCTGGTGCTCCCGATCTTGGAAGCGGCGGCGGCGGCGGAACAGAGATGAGATCGAGAAAAAGAGTTCCCGTCCCGAGGGTTTCGAAGGACGCTCTAAATATATGCCAAAGGGGGGCACCAGACGGGGCTCGGGGGGCCCAGGCGCCCCCCCGGCGCGGCCCAGGGGGGTGCGCCGCCAGGGCGCCTGGAGCCCTGGTGCCCCCCCCCCGGCTGCCCTTCGGGCGCAAGGTAGGTTCTGGAACGCTGATTTTTTATATAATTTTTCTGGATTTTTCCTGGCAGTTCTCGTAACGCGAAAACCTGAAATACAAAAACAGCCGAAAACAGAAACTGGCACCGGGGTGCACTGGATTAGTAGGTTAGTCCAAATATGATCAAAAATGTATGGAAGTGTATGAATATCATAGAAATATCACCCAAAAGTGGCATGGAGCAAGCAGAAATTATAGATACGTTTTGGACGTATCAACATCCCCAACCTTAATTCCTGCTCGTCCTCGAGTAGGTAAATGATAACAAGAATAATTTCTGTGGTGACATGCTATTAACCATATAGGACTTATTCATAGTCATATGACAAAAGCTTACTGAGACAATGGTTCTATAGTAATTAAGTTGCCTCATGAGAAAATCACAAATGATTGAAAGTTTTACAACATGACATTGAAGCATCAAAAAGATTTGCAATGAACATGATGTGCGAATATGATAAAGTGATATCTAGCTTGCCCCCTTTAGTGAAGCAAAACATAAATGCAGGGGCACCTTCAAGGTTTAAGTGATGACTAGATACAATGATTTCAAAATAAACGATATCACAGTCATGCAAAAGACAATGCTACTTTGGGACAATGCACATTACACTCAGAATGACAATCATGCTCTCAGTAGTTGGTGCTTGAAGAAAGAAGGTGGAGACTCAACATAAAAGTAAAAGAATGGTTATGTGCTAGAGCTTTTTATTTTGAAAACATGGAAGCAATTTTGTCAACGGTAGTAGTACTTCATATGTCATGCATAAGACATCCTATAAGTTGCAAGCCTCATGCATCAAATACCAATAGTGCTCGCACCTTGTTCTAATTAGCTCGGATTTCCATGGGTTATCATTGCATTACATATGTTTTAACCAAGTGTCACAAAGGGGTACCTCTATGCCACCTGTACAAAGGTCCAAGGAGATAAATCGCATTTGATTTCTCGTTTTTGATAGATCTCAACTTGAGGACATCCATACCGGGACAACATAGAAAATAGATGATGGACTCCTCTTTAATGCATAAGCATATTCTCATAAGAGATTGAGGATTAATGTCCAAGCTAAAACTTCCACCATGATACATGGCTTTGGTTGGCGGCCCAATGTTCTTCTCTAACAATATGCATACTCATTCAACCCATGGCAAATCACCCTTACTTCAGACAAGACGAACATGCATAGCAACTCACATGATATTCAACAAAAGTGTGACAGTTGATGGCGTCCCGAGAAACATGGTTACCGCTCAGCAAGCAACTTATAAGAAATAAGATACATAGACAACATATTCTTTACCACAATAGTTTTTAAGCTACTTTCCCATGAGCTATGTATTGCAAGGTTAGTCTGCTTAGTACAGGTGGAGGTTAGCAAAAAGACTGGGAGAGACCAACTAAGAGAGCAATGACGGTCATAATCATGCAGAGCGACAAAGCAATATTGAATCAGGCATGGTAGTTATATCGCTACTCAGAAATAAAAGATCATCAAGGCTTGACAGACTTTCTTTACAGTCTTAAATATGCGTGAGCATACGCCAAGTCAATCAAAATAAATTCTTGAAGGAAGATATTACTAAACCATACCACATCATTGGCAAACAAATCATGTTGGTACTCCTATAACACATTGGGAATCCCCCAGCTATTTGAGACTAACCATAAGAAAACCTGAACTACTAAGCACCATTATGCACGTAGCATATTTATCATAGACATATTAACCAATGCAACGGAAGCAAACTCTCTTAATAAGATAAGCATGATAATTAAAGAGAGTTCAAGCAACCAACTAAACAAAAGCTCTTTGAAAAGATAAGCATGAATACTAAGAGCAGAGCATGATAGTAGTTATTAAAAGACAAAGAACACACACAGCAAAGATAGACATGAAAATTCTATGTTATGTTCTAGGTAGAAGTGGAGCGTGTTTCTCTCCCACATAAAGAAAGCTGAGTTCCGGGTCGTTATGAAAAACTAAAAAGAAAACTAAAAGCAAGACGCTCCAAGCATAGCACTTAACACATGAAGTGATAAAAATATAGCGGAACGAAAGACGAACTGATAATGTTGATGGAGAAGGGGATGCACGGGGGCATCCCCAAGCTTAGACGCTTGAGTCTCCTTGAATATTTCTTGGGGGTGCACGGGGGCATCCCCAAGCTTGAGCGCTTGACACTCCTGAATCTTTTTATCATCTTCCCTCGCACACTTGAAAACTCCCTTCATACATAACTCATTATAATCTGATTAGCGAGGTTAGTACCCTTAATAAAATAATTATACCTTGCTGGAAATAAAGATATTCTTGAATTTCTACTGTTTCTCAAGATTCCCAAAAGGTTTTTGCAAAGAAAAAGCAAGCTCTTAATTTGCAAAATGAAGGAAAGGCAAAACAGGACAGAATCTGTGAAAAACAGAACAGCAGGTAGTAATTGATTTGTTCGGGGCACTTCTGCAACTCAAATAAAAAAACTCAGAACAGATGCATGAAAGACAATTATATAGAGAACGCTGTCGAAAAAATTCAGACCAAAAAGATGATCTGGTGATTTTATACGAATTTTTCTATCCAAGGACAGAATCTGTTTCCTGGACAGCACCTCACAACTTTTGAACTTTCTAGCAATCAGAGGCTATACTTGGCACAAATATGAAAAGCAAAGATACAATGATGATGCTACAGCAGTAAACAACATCAAGACACAAGAAAAGCAAAATATAAAAATTTATTCATGTGGGCTGCCTCCCAAAAGCGCTTTCTTTTATGCCTTTAAGCTAGGCATAATGCATATAGATCAAGTTGTATCAATTGAACCATCATCAAGATCATCAAAAAGCTCTTCAATAATACAACTAGTCTTAAGAGGACTCTCAAATAAAGGCCTCATAGAGATACTCCTAGGTAGAAGACCAAAAGGATAAAAGTCAAGGGAAGATTCATTTATAAATTTATCAAAGACAGGTGTTTCTTCCAAGGTCTTTACAGTTTCAACCCCTTTTGCAATAGATGGATTACTTATAGAACGGGGAGCCTTTGGAACGTGAACGAACTTAGGATCCCTCTTTGCCGGAGTTTCTACCTTTTTGGTTTTGATTGAGGAGAAGGTGGTTCCTAGAGTGTCAAAGATATCCTCAATCTTGTCTATCCTAGAAGAGTCCAAGTCATGGAATTTGACGGTCTCCAAAATTTTAAAAAAATTATGCATGGAGCTATCAAGTCTATTCAAATTCCCTTGGATCTTGCGATCCAACTCATTTATCTTATTAATGCTTGGCATCTCTAGCTCTATCTTTTCAAGTTTTTTCATAATGTGAGCTAGGGTGATGTCCTCTCGAATGCTAACAACAGGGAGATTCCCAACAAGATTTTCAATAATACTAAGAGACTCCCAAACTGGGGCCTCTAGGAAATTCCCATTGATAGCAGTATCTAGAATAAACCTATTCCAAGAAGTAATTCCAACATAAAAATTTCTAAGCAAGATAGTAGTAGGTTGCTTCTTGGTGGCTCTTTTTTGTGAATCATTAATTCTATACCAAGCATCTTTCAAACTTTCCCCACCTCTTTGTTTAAAGGTGAGAACTTCTGCCTCGTCAAAGACAAAAGGACCCGACATAATGACAACTAAAGAACGAGATAACTGTTTTTCTGATTTTCGATAAAAGGTACTAAAGCAAAAACTGAAAGGTAAACTAACAAGACTAAAAAGCAAAGGTAAAAGATAGCGTGCAACTCCCCTATCCTGAAGAGTGGAGTCCCCGGCAACGGCGCCAGAAAATACTCCTTGATGGGCCTCTAACCCCTCGTTGGTTACCCCAAGTGGAAGGTGAAAGATGTAGTGTTTTGGAAGTGTTTTCCCTTAGCAAAGATGCCAAGGATCAAATCCCCAGAGACTCCTAGGTTCAACAAGTAGGTGTCAACTGCTAACGGCGCGGATTAGCAATCAACGTGGACCTGCACACAGATACAAATAACTTTGCTCCCAACGAGTACAGAGAGGTTGTCAATCCCTCCGGCCTTGTAGTTCACAAAGGATTAAACGCAAATGATAGTAGTGATAGATAGTGTTTGCAATAGTAAATAAAAGCGAAAAGTAAATAGCGGATGTGATCAATGATGGTAATATGGACCGGAGTCTCATGATGTTCACTAGTGATGTCTCTCTCCCAAAAGACGATAAAACAGCTATGTGAGGTAAACAAATTACAGCTGGGCAATTCACAGGACCACGAACGCAAACCAATGCTGATTACATTGCAAGAAAGGTTGAGGTTCAAAGCATGGGCGGGACGCCAAAGTAAGTAGACCGAAATCCATCAATATCTACTACTAATCATCCACCTTGAGATATCTATCCAGAACATCTCGCTGGTATTAAGTTGCGAGTCCCACCCATAGTGTAAACTCAATGCAACAGACAACTGCATTAAAATAACTTTGCGTAAAGTAAACAATCCTTGCACCCGCGGGCACAAGCACCGTTGTTTTCCCCCTTGTGGCAACAGCACATCCCCTAGACTCATGTTTCTGTCACTCAAGCTAGTCATCGAGGGGCATGAACCCACAATCGAGCATAACGTTCCCTCTTGGAGTCGCTACGTATTACTTGGCCAAAGCAATAAATAACAACGGAGAACATGCAAGAATTACTTATGAACATAAATATAAAAGAGGTAGATCAAATATATTACTCAAGACCAATCTGAACATAATCTCATAATCCATTGGATCCCAGCAAACTCAACATAGCAACAGCATAAGGATTACATATGTGCCTCGATCATGTAGGGCAGCTCACGAGGACTAATTAGTGAAGCACAAGAATGGGAGGAGAACATCACATAGCTACTGGTCATGGACTCATGGTCCAAGGGAGACTACTCACAACTCATCCGGGAGGCGTCCATGGTGGTGGAGAAGCTCCCGATGGTGATCCTCCCCTCCGGCAGGGTGCCGGGAAGAGTTCTCCTGGTGCTCCCGATCTTGGAAGCGGCGGCGGCGGCGGAGCAGAGATGAGATCGCGAAAAAGAGTTCCCGTCCCAAGGGTTTCGAAGGACGCTCTAAATATATGCCGAAGGGGGGCACCAGACGGGGCTCGGGAGGCCTAGGCTCCCCCCGGCGCGGCCCAGGGGGGGCGCGCCGCCAGGGCGCCTGGAGCCCTGGTGCCCCCCCCCCTCGGCTGCCCTTCGGGCGCAAGGTAGGTTCTGGAACGCTGATTTTTTATATAATTTTTCTGGATTTTTCCTGGCAGTTCTCGTAACGTGAAAACCTGAAATACAAAAACAGCCGAAAACAGAAACTGGCACCGGGGTGCACTGGATTAGTAGGTTAGTCCAAATATGATCAAAAGTGTATGGAAGTGTACGAATATCATAGCAATATCACCCAAAAGTGGCATGGAGCAAGCAGAAATTATAGATACGTTTTGGACGTATCAAGAGGTCAGTGGCCGGAGCCACCTATGTTTGAGTTACTTGGTATGGAACCGCGAAGAATTATCGTTGGGCCCATGACCAACACTCGTCTTTGAAGCACTAGTACCATCTAAAATGGCAAACAATAAAGACTAAATCGATTTATGCATAATGGGGAAGGAAGAGTTCATTGAGAGAACATTACTCCCCCTATGTCCATGCCTACACCTAGACAAGATAATCATGTTGAGCGGGAGGAGTGTGTGCAAGGTTTCAATCCACATTACTCAAATCTATGATATTTAGCTCATGCCTTAACTCGCAAAATCTTGCTTCATCCAATGGATTCGTGAAGATATTTGCAAGTTTATCATGTGTGTTGACATAATGAAGATCTATTTCTCCTCGCCGAATATGGTCCCGGATGAAGTGATACCGAATCTCAATATGCTTCGTCTTGAAGTGTTGCACCGGGTTGAGAGAAATATTGATGGCACTTTCATTGTCACACCAAAGAGGCACTTTGTCACAAGTGACACCATAATCCTTTAAAGTTTGCCTCATCCATAAAATTTGTGCACAACAACGGCCGGCCGCCACATACTCTGCTTCGGTGGACGAGAGATACACACAACTTTGCTTCTTAGACGACCAACTTACCAAAGAGCAACCAAGGAATTGGCACCCTCCAGAAGTGGACTTCCTATCCACTTTGTCTCCCGCCCAATCCAAATCCAAGAAACCTACAAGGTTGAAGTTTGCTCCTCTTGGGTAGCATAAGCCAAAGTTTGGCGTATGAGCCAAATAACGAAAGATTCGCTTGACTGCCACAAAGTGACTTTCCTTAGGTGAGACTTGAAACCGTGCACACATTCCCACACTCAACATAATATCCGGTCTAGATGCACAAAGGTAAAGCAAGGATCCAATCATAGAACGATATACCTTTTAATCCACTGCTTTACCATTGGGATCAATCTCAATTTGGCACCTGGTAGGCATTGGAGTAGTAGCCGTCTTGACATCACTTAGGTTAAACTTCTTGAGCATGTCTTGAGTGTATTTGGCTTGTTTGATGAAGATTCCTTCTCTTCTTTGCTTGATCTCGAACCCAAGGAAGAACTTCAACTCTCCCATCATGGACATCTCAAATTGTGCGGTCATGAGTGCGGCAAACTCATTATTGAAAGCTTTGTTAGGTGAACCAAAGATAATATCATCAACATATAGTTGGCAAACAAACAACTCCCCTTTGACCTTCTTAGTAAAAAGAGTGGGGTTGATTTTCCCAATTTCAAACCCACGACCTTGCAACAACTCGGTAAGATGCTCATACCACGCACGTGGGGCTTGTTTAAGGCCATAAAGTGCCTTATCGAGTTGATACACGTGATTGGGGAACTTAGGATCCTCAAACCCCGGGGGCTGTTTGACATACACCAACTCATTAAGTAGACCATTTAGAAAGGAACTTTTCACATCCATTTGTTGCAATTTAAAGTTATGATGAGAAGCATAGGCAACCAACAAACGAATAGATTCAAGGCGAGCAACGGGGGCAAAGGTTTCACCGTAGTCAATACCCTCGACTTGGGAGTAGCCTTGAGCCACCAAAAGAGCCTTGTTGCGAATGACAATGATGTGAGCATCTTGCTTGTTCTTAAAGATCCACTTGGATCCAATGACATTATGGTTCTCCTTTGTCCTTGTCACCATACGCCACACCTTGTTGCGCTCAAAGTTATGGAGTTCTTCATGCATGGCATTGAGCCACGGGGTCTTCGAGCGCCTCATAGACACAAGAGACAAAAGCTTGATGAGCACAATAGTTTGCTAATTGTCTACGAGTGCTTACCCCCTTTGTGATGCTTCCAAGAATATTCTACATGTGATGCTCTCTAGAAGCGATCTTGGAAGCAACTTTAGCAGCATGACGCTCCAATTGCTCTTTAAGTGATAATTGAGGAGCTATGAGTTGATAATCTTGAGCGTCGTCAAGAGCTTGATCTTGAGCTTGAGCTTGCTCTTGACCTTGAACATGCTCAGAAGAGGGAACTTGGCCTTGTGCATCACTTGGTGGCTCACCACCATATTGTGGTTGATCTTGCACTTGGCCTTGTTCATCCAGTTGAGGGCCTTCACTTTGTTCTTCGGAAGCGTGTGGGTCTTGGGTTGATGATGGTTCCACTTTAGTGGAACATTGTCCTTCTCCTTCGGCCACAAGGGGTTCCTCAATGGGTAGGATATAACTAACACCCATTCTTCTTATGGCTTGAGGAGGAATTTCATCACCAACATCACAAGTACCACTTTGCTCCACTTGGGAGCCGTTATTCTCATCAAACTCTACGTTACACATCTCCTCAATGAGTCATTAGATTTGTTGAGGACACGGTAAGCATGAGAGTTTGTAGCGTAACCAACAAATATGCCCTCATGAGCTCTAGCTTCAAATTTAGACAAACGAGCACCTTTCTTGAGTATGAAACACTTACACCCGAACACCCGAAAGTACTTGAGATTGGGCTTGTTACTGGTAAGAATCTCATACGGAGTCTTGTTCATGCCTTTGTGGAGATAGAGCCGATTGGATGCATGACAAGCGGTGTTTATGGCTTCGGCCCAAAAGTTGTATGGAGACTTGAACTCCGCCATCATGGTCCTCACCGCGTCCATCAATGTCCGGTTCTTTCTCTCCGCTACACCATTTTGTTGAGGGGTATAAGGTGCGGCATATTGATGTTTGATCCCCTCATCACTAAGAAACTCATCCAAGGTGTAGTTCTTGAACTCGGTGCCGTTGTCACTTGGAATCATCAAGATCTTTGCATCATGTTGACGTTGACCTTCATTTGCAAAGTTGATGACGGTTTATTGGGTCTCACTCTTCCTCTTGAAGAAGTATACCCAAGTGTATCTTGAATAATCATCAACAATCACCAAGCAATACTTTCTACCCCCAAGACTATCAAAGGATGGAGGCCCAAAGATATCCATGTGAAGGAGCTCTAACGATATTTTTGAGTAGATGATAGTCGTGGGAGGATGAGCCTTCTCATGTAACTTTCCTTCAATACAAGCACTGCAAGCACGATCTTTGGCAAAGCTAACATTTGTTAGTCCACGAACGTGGTCCCCCTTGAGAAGACTTTGCAAAGACCTCAAATTTACATGGGCTAAACGGTGATGGCAAAGCCATCCCACATCAACTTTAGCCATTAGGCAAGTCGCGGCCTTAGTGGGTTGCTCCGAGAAGTTAACCACATAGAGACCGTTCTCGACATGCCCAACATAGGCTACTTTAAGAGTCTTGCTCCACAAGAGGGCCACAGTATCAATATCAAAGAATGTGGCAAAGCCCATGAGTGCAAGTTGACGAACAGAAAGTAAGTTGTATGCAAGGGACTCAACAAGCATGACTTTCTCGATCGTGAGATCATGAGAAACAACAACCTTGCCAAGCCCCAATACCTTAGAAGATGAAGCATCACCCCATTGGACATTGGTGGCCATAGATGAACCTTGGTGCACGTCGACCGCCAAGTCTTTGCTTTCGATCATATGATTTGTGGCTCCACTATCGAGCAACCATGATCCCCCACCGGAAGCAAACTCCTACAAGAGATCAATGCTTGGATTTAGGTACCCATTTTGTAATGGGTCCTTTAAGTTTAGTAACAAGGGCCTTAGGAACCCAAATAGACCATTCAATGTACTCATAAGAAGAACCAACAAATTTAGCAAAAACATGTCCATCACTAGCACTACATAGAACATAAGAAGGGTTAAAGTTGCCGCCTATGTTGGATGGCATGGCGGGGTTTTTCTTGACTCCACCACTCTTCACATTGTTCTTCTTCTTAGGAGCACCCTCTCCCTCTTTTACAAAGTTTTTTCTTGAGAGGAGGAGGTTGCTTGGTCTTGTCGTTCTTCTTCTTCTTGGGCTTGGGAGCAAACCCAATTCCTTCCTTTGCCACAACTTCCTTTTGATTGCTCAAAAGATCATTGAGGTTCTTCTCACCTTGTATATATGACACAAGGCCTTTCTCAAGTTGCTTCTTCAACTTGGAATTCTCTTCAACAAGATGCACATGCTCGCAACATGGGTTAGTAGCATTTGCATTATCAATTAAACCCATGCGAGGAAAGGTAGCTTTCTATTTAGTTAGCAAAACTTGAAGTTGATCATGAGACTCTTTGAGACTAGTATGTACACTCTTTAAGACCTTGTGAGCCTTGTCAAGCGTGACAAACTCCTCCTTGAGTCTAGCATGGTCAACCACAAGCTTTGCCATCTCGGAGTTGAGCACATGAGAGACAACTAAAGCATGATCAAGATCTTTTCTCAATTTAGCATGATCATCGTTGTGTGACTCCTCAAGAGACAAACGAAGACCACACTCTTCCTCAAGAGCATTAGAGAGATCCGATATCTCATCGGCATAGTCTTGACTATGACCCTCCATTTTAGAAATGGTCTCCTCGTGAGCCTCGATCATGTCATTGGGTTCACCGAGTTGTTCCAAGAGAGCAACGAAGTGCTTCTTGGGTTTGCCCTTGAGTTTACACATAAACAACTAAAATTCATTTTCTTCCTCCTCTGCCCCCTCACTCTCATCAATACAATCCGTCAAAAAAGGATTAAGAGTGATGGTAGAATTGATGTTGGGGGTTACCTTGTTGGCGGCCTTAGCCATGAGGCACTTGGCGGTGATGTTCTCATTTGGTGAGTCAAAGAGAGATGATCATTGAAAGGATCGATATGGTTGACTAGAGCGGGGTGAATAGGCAACTAACAATTTTTAGCTTTTCTTAACCACTTTAAATTAAACGTCAAAGTAAGTTGTCTAGATATTCTACTAAGATGACAACTAAAGGAAAGAAGGATAACAACTACACAAGCATGCTATAGGAATTAAACAAGTAAAGCATGCACAAGTAAAGGTAAGAAATAACCACAAGTGGAACCGGTGGAGACGAGGATGTGTTGCCGAAGTTCCTTCCCTTTGAGGGGAAGTACGTCTCCGTTGGAGCGGTGTGGAGGCACAATGCTCCCCAAGAAGCCACTAGGGCCACCGTATTCTCCTCACGCCCTCACACGATGCAAGGTGTCGTGATTCCACTAGTGGTGCCCTTGAAGGCGGCGACCGAACCTTTACAAACAAGGTTGGGGCTATCTCCACAACTTGGAGGCTCCCAACAAAACCACGAAGCTTCACCACAATGGAATATGGCTTCGAGGTGACCTCAACCGTCTAGGGTGCTCAAACACCCAAGAGTAACAAGATCCGCAAGGGATTAGTGGGGAGAATAAAATATCTCTTGGTGGAAGTGTAGATCGATGCCTCCTCAAGCAATCCCGAGCAAATCAACAAGTTTGATTGGCTAGGGAGAGAGATCGGGCGGAAATGGGGCTTTTGGAGCAACAATGGAGTAGTGGGGGAAGAGGTAAGTCTTCTTGGGGAAGAAGACCCCCTATATATAGTGGGAGAGCAAATCCAACCGTTATGTGCGTTTTCAGCCCGCAGAGCGCGGTAGTACCGCACGTAAGTTGCGGTACTACCGCTGGCTGAGCGGTACTACCGCTTTGGGAGCGGTACTACCGCTAGGCAAAAACATGCGAGATGATTGACAACCACGGATGAAATAAATTACATCCGCGGCTACATCCGCAGAGAAAACGGTAGTAGCAAAACGAGACACGGTACTACCGCTTGGAGTAAGCGGTACTACCGCTTGGAGTAAACGGTACTACCGCATAGGATGCGGAAGTAAAAAATTTACTTCTGCACCTACTTCTGCACTTAGAATCAGTGCCGGGCCAGATACACGGTACTACCGCTCTGGAGCCGCGGTACTACCGCTGGTGCGGTACTACCGTGTCTTCAGGCGGTACTACCGTGTGGCTGTGCGGTACTACCGCTTTAAGAAGCGGTACTACCGCTTGCCAGGCAGATGATTTAGTTAAGAAGTCGTGGTTTGCATATACGATAATAAACGGTTGGAACTCCAGAGAAGCAAGGGAAAGGTGGTGAGAGAGAAGATGTGTACGTGTTGATTCCACCCAAACCTTTCCGAAGCGGACCCCCTCTTAATAGTACAGCTTTCCTATTACTCAAAGCCACAGACATGGAGCAAAAAGAAAACACCGTCTTCCATCGAATCCGAGGGGCAATCAATCGTCTTGTGCCTAAGTGAGATATACCTGTAGGAGCTTAGAGCACACGATTAGTCCGCAAAAGCATTGTCATCAATCACCAAAACTACTTAGGGAGAAATATGCCCTTACAATCTCCCCCTTTTTGGTGGATTGATGACAATACGGGATTTGCACAGGGAGAAAATAAGAGAGTATGCAAACCTAAAACTAGAATATAGGTGAGCTCCCCCTGGATGTGTGCCTACACAAGATTGTGCTTTGGACTGCACAACACACATACAAGGTTCAGTGCTCCCCCTATATTCTACACATAATATGCTCCTTATATATACCGCAGAGCACATAAACAAGGGAAAGTAAACTAACTGCTCACGATACAATAATAAAGACATAACGACGAGTTCAACGATAGAGAAGCATATGTCTTACACCATACGATAGTCTCACGCACACGACACAAAAGCACGCAAACAAACAGAGTTCAACCAACAAAAAGAAACAACTGGCACAAGACGCAAATCACTCTCCCCCTTTGTCATCGAGACACCACAAAGGGAAAAGAGGACACTAAGAAGGGTGGCAGCCCCGGAGAAACTCAATCATCGTACTCGTCATCAGACCCCTGCTGCTCCTCCTGACGCTCCTCATCAGACTCGGGCCACTTGTACCCCTGACGGGCCATCCAAGTAGCCTCAGGGGTGATGTCATCTTCGGACCCGTTGGACACGTCCTCTCCATAGACCGCCAAGAGCTTCTTGTTACGCTGGCGAGTCTTCTTGTCAGTCACATGAGCCCTGTATTGACCTTTAGCCTGCATGCAGAAGAGGGCCTTCATCTTTTCTTAAGCTTTTTAGCCCAAGAAGGCTCTGAGGAGGAAAAAGGAGCAAATCTTCCAGGGCCTTCCTCATCAGCCTCCTCCACAGGCTCCTCATCAGTGCCCATCTGAGCTGCAGCAGCTTGCGCACGAGTGGTGGTGTTGGCCCATCGAGTCTTGATGCGAAGACGGATGGGATCATGACGGATATAGTCGGCCTCGAACTCCTCATCAGGGTATAGCTTCTCCCAAGTCTTGGAGATCAGCAGAAACAAGAATGGACCATAGATGGGTACCTTGCGAGTGTAGATCGCAAAACAGAGCTCACACCACATGATATTGGATATGTCAAGTGGTGGAGTCTGCGTTGTGCGAGCCTCTTCACACATCAGCAGCATGTCAATCAGGTATGCATGGACCTTGTCCTTGTCTCCAACGCGAGGAAACAGAGAGTTGTGAAAGATCCGATACATGATGTCCAAAAATGGGTTCAACACCCATGTCTTCTTGCCACTAGCAAGAGTCTTCTCCACATAGAATGGTAGCAGCTTGTCTTTGTTGGCAAATTCTGGATTGGCGTGAGGCCGAGCTCCAACTGGGTTGTGGAGTCCCTCGTCAGGAATCTGGAGAAGATCCATAAACTCCTTCCAAGATGAGGTCATCTTGTGACCATTGGTCATCCATGTCATTGGGCGATCATCCTTGGTGTGGAAGTGGACTGACGCATAGAACTGAGCAATAATCTCCGGATCAAAATCATTCTGAAAGGTCATGATGTGCTCAAGTCCCAACTGCTCGACCAGATCCAGAGCCTCGGCAAAGTAGGCCCGGTTGGTGTCCTTCCGCATGTGGGCCACATCCACCCAGTGAGCATCTACGTACAGGTTGGTCTTGCTCTTGAGCACCTCCTGGTAGATGCGATACTGCTTCCTGGTCCAGAAAAGCTCATCTCCAGGAAACTGAGCACGGGGTTCTCCATAGGGGTTGTGCTTCCTCCGTGCCATGAACTAATTAGCTGGCATTTCTTCCATAGTCATCGAGGATTCCTTTTGCTTGTTGGCGGCAGTCTTGAACCTGCGCTGGGGATTGGAGCCCTTTGGCACATCACTGGGGTTGCGCAGACACTTGGATCCGGTGTCGCGGACAGGGTTGGTACGACGAGCATCGAAACCGGAGCCACCACCTAAAGCACAAACACAAGAACACGACAAAAGCACAAAGAGAATCAATGCAAAAGCCTCAAAAAGCACGAGAAACAAGTAGAAATGGAAATATGTGCATGGTACGAAGGAACTATGACCAAAGCGGTAGTACTGCCTGACAGATGCGGAAGTAAAAAATTAGTACCGCTTAGTGAGCGGTAGTACCGCTTGGGAAAGCGGTAGTACCGCACACTATGCGGTAGTAAAAATTTACTTCCGTGAACAGCAGCGGAAGTAAAAAAACTAGTACTGCTTACGGAGCGGTAGTACCGCGTTGGGGTTGCGGTAGTACCGCTCGGTAAGGAGTAGTAAATTTTTACTTCCGCTCCAGAGCGGTAGTACCGCTGAGGACAGCGATAGTACCGCTCTGGTCAGATCTGAAAACGGATCTGGACCAGATCGGGCGGTAGTACCGCGGTTCACCAGCGGTAGTACCGCACGGAACGGATCTGAAAGGTGCGGATCTAGATGAGGCCATGTAGATCGAAAAACGGTACTACGGCTGATCATAGTAACTTGGTAGCAACATACATAATAGCATTTCTAGAGCAAGAACACTCTCCTACATCCTAAACTTCCATGGATAAGAACACGAAGAACACACGAACACTAAGCATCTCCCCTAACCCTAAAAACAACAACAAGGCAACAAGAAGAGGGGAAAAGGGGAGAAACCTTCATCCATGGCAAGAGGGCGAGGTGGGGAGCGATCCCACCGGTCGGAATGCGAGGAGAGTGGCCGAGGGAGGAGATCCGGCGAGGTCCTCCGGCGGCGTTCTTGAGAGGGAGAGATAGGGACGACGTGGGGGTTAGGAGTGAATGGGTATGGGGGAGTTGGAACTCCCCCTGCCTGCTTATAACCCCCACCCGTCCGAATATGTGCGGTAGTACCGCGGTCATCGCGGTAGTACCTCTTGAGCGGTAGTACCGCTCGCCAAGCGGTAGTACCGCTCCTCCAAGAGCTTGCACGTTTTGACAAGAGGCTTTTAGCAAAGAAGAGAGAAAAGCAAACGAACGCACAAGCAAAGCAAATAACACAACTCCACAGAGGATGGCGGTGGCCGAGGCCACCTATGTTTGAGTTCATTGGTATGGCACCGCGAAGAATTATCCTTGGGCCCATGATCAATACTCGTCTTGAAGCATTTAAACTAACTATGTATGGCAAATGATAAAGACTTGATTAGTTTATGCATAATGGGGGGAGGAATGGTTCATTGAGAGAACAATACTCCCCCTATGTCTATGCCTGCATCTAGACAAGATAACTATATTGAGTGTGAGGGGTGTGTGCACAGACTCAAACCACATTGCTCAAATCGATGATATTTAGCTCATGCCTTAACTTGCGAAATCTTGCTTCATCCAATGGCTTCGTGAAGATATCAGCAAGGTTATCATGAGTGTTGACGTAGTGAAGCTCGATCTCTCCTTGCCTTATGTGATCCCGGATGAAGTGATACCGAATCTCAATATGCTTCGTCTTGAAGTGTAGCACGGGGTTGAGAGAAATCTTGATGGCACTTTCATTGTCACACCAAAGAGGCACTTTGTCACAAGTGACACCGTAATCCTTTAAAGTTTGCCTCATCCATAAGAGTTGAGCACAACAACTGCCAGCAGCCACATATTCTGCTTTTGTGGACGAGAGAGATACACAACTTTGCTTTTTGGAAGACCAACTGACAAGAGAGCAACCAAGAAATTGGCACCCTCCCGAAGTGGACTTCCTATCCACTTTGTCTCCCGCCCAGTCAGAATCAGAGAAACCTACAAGGTTGAAGTTTGCTCCTCTCGGGTACCATAAGCCAAAGTTTGGGATATGAGCCAAATATCGAAAGATTCGCTTGACAGCCACAAAGTGACTCTCCTTAGGTGAGGCTTGAAACCGTGCACAAATTCCTACACTCAACATAATATCTGGTCTAGATGCACAAAGGTAAAGCAAGGATCCGATCATAGAGCGATATACCATTTGATCCACCGCTTTACCATTGGGATCAATGTCAAGTTGGCATTTGGTTGGCATTGGAGTAGTAGCCGGCTTGACATCACTTAGATTGAACCTCTTGAGCATGTCTTGAGTATACTTGGATTGTTTGATGAAGATGCCTTCTCTTCTTTGTTTGATCTCAAACCCAAGGAAATACTTCAACTCTCCCATCATGGACATCTCAAAATGTGTGGTCATGAGTGCGGCGAACTCATCATTGAAAGCTTTGTTAGGAGAACCAAAGATAATATCATCAACATATAGTTGGCATACAAACAACTCCCCTTTGACCTTCTTAGTAAAAAGAGTGGGGTCTATTTTCCCAATTTCAAACCCACGATCTTGTAACAACTCGGTAAGATGCTCATACCATGCACGTGGGGCTTGCTTAAGGCCATAGAGTGCATTATCGAGTTGGTACACGTGATTGGGGAACTTAGGATCCTCGAACCCCGGGGATTGTTTAACATACACCAACTCATTAATAGGACCATTAAGAAATGCACTTTTCACATCCATTTGTTGCAATTTAAAGTTATGATGGGAAGCATAGGCAAGCAACAAACGAATGGATTCAAGACGAGCAACGGGGGCAAAGGTTTCACCGTAGTCGATACACTCGACTTGGGAGTAGCCTTGAGCCACCAGACGCGCCTTGTTGCGGATGACAATGCCATGAGCATCCTGCTTGTTCTTAAAGATCCATTTGGTTCCAATGACATTATGGTTCTCCTTTGGCCTTGGCACCAGACGCCACACCTTGTTGCGCTCGAAGTTATGGAGTTCTTCATGCATGGCATTGAGCCAATCAGGGTCTTCGAGCGCCTCATACACCTTCCGAGGTTCAACACAGGAGACAAAAGCTAGATGAGCACAATAGTTTGCTAATTGTCTACGAGTGCTTACCCCCCTTTTGATGCTTCCTAGAATGTTCTCGATGTGATGTTCGTTGGAAGCAAGCCTGGAGGCAACTTTTGCAGCACGACGCTCTAATTGCTCTTCAAGAGTTAACTGAGGAGCACTGAGTTGATCATCTTGAGCGTCGTCAGGAGCTAGATCTTGATCTTGAGCTTCCTCTTGACCTTGATGTTGCTCGGAGGACAGAACTTGGCCTTGTGCATCATTTGGTGGCTCTCCACCATCTTGTGATTGATCTTGCACTTGGCCTTGTTTGTCAGGTTGAGGGCCTTCACTTTGTTCTTCAGAAGCATGTGGGTCTTGGGTTGATGATGGTTCCACTTGAGTGGAACATTGTCCTTCTCCTTCGGCCACAAGGGGTTCCTTAATGGGTAGGATGTATCCAACACCCATTCTTCTTATGGCTTGAGGAGGAATTTCATCACCTGCATCACAAGTACCACTTTGCTCCACTTGGGAGCCGTTATTTTCATCAAACTGTACGTTACTCGTCTCCTCAATGAGTCCATTGGACTTGTTGAGGACATGGTAAGCATGAGAGTTTGTAGCATAACCAACAAATATGCCCTCGTGAGCTCTAGATTCAAATTTAGACAAGCGAACACCTTTCTTGAGAATGAAACACTTACACCCGAATACCCGAAAGTACTTGAGATTGGGCTTGTTACCGGTAAGAATCTCATACGGAGTTTTGTTCAAGCTTTGTGGAGATAGAGACGATTTGATGCATGGCAAGCAGTGTTGATGGCTTCGTCCCAAAAGTTGTATGGAGATTTGAATTCAGCCATCATGGTTCTTGCCGCATCCATTAGAGTACGGTTCTTTCTCTCCGCTACACCGTTTTGTTGAGGGGTATAAGGGGCTGCATATTGATGTTTGATCCCCTCATCACCAAGAAACTCATCCAAGGTGTAGTTCTTGAACTCGGTGCCATTGTCACTTCTGATCATCAAAATCTTTGCTTCATGTTGTCGTTGAGCTTCATTTGCAAAGTTGATGACGGTTTGTTGGGTCTCACTCTTCTTTTTGAAGAAGTATACCCAGGTGTATCTTGAGTAATCATCCACAATCACCAAGCAGTACTTTCTACCCCCAAGGCTATCAAAAGATGGAGGCCCAAAGAGGTCCATGTGGAGGAGCTCTAGGGGTCTCTTTGAATAGATGATAGTCGTGGGAGGGTGAGCCTTCTCATGTAACTTTCCTTCAATGCAAGCCCTGCAAGCACGATCTTTGGCAAAGCTAACATTTGTTAGTCCACGGACATGGTCCCCCTTCAGAAGACTTTGCAAAGATCTCATATTGACGTGGGCCAACCGGCGATGCCAAAGCCATCCCACATCAACTTTAACCATTAGGCATGTCGCGACCTTAGTGGGTTGCTTCGAGAAGTTAACCACATAAAGGCCGTTCTCGACATGCCCAACATAGGCTACTTTAAGAGTCTTGCTCCACAAGAGGGCCACGGTATCAATATCAAAGAATTTAGCAAAGCCCATGAGTGCAAGTTGGCGAACAGAAAGTAAATTGTATGCAAGGGACTCAACAAGCATGACTTTCTCGATCGTGAGATCATGAGAGACAACAACCTTGCCAAGTCCCAATACCTTAGAAGATGAAGCATCACCCCATTCGACGTTGGTGGCCATAGATGAACCGAGATGCACGTCCACCACCAAGTCTTTGCTTCCGGTCATATGATTTGTGGCTCTGCTATCGAGCAACCATGATCCCCCACTGGAAGCAAACCCCTACAATAGATCAATGCTTGGATTTAGGTACCCATTTGGTAATGGGTCCTTTGAGGTTAGTATCAAGGGTCTTAGGAACCCAAATGGACCATTCAATGTATTCATAAGAAGAACCAACAAATTTAGCAAACACATGACCATCACTAGCACGGCATAAAACATATGAAGGATTAAAGTCGCCGGCCATGTTTGATGGTACGGTGGAGTTTTTCTTGACACCACCACTTTTCTTCTTCTTTGACGTGCCCTCTCCTTCTTTCACAATAGATTGTCGGAGAGGGGGTGGTTGCTTGGTCTTGTCATTCTTCTTCTTCTTGGGCTTAGGAACAAACACAATTCCTTCCTTTGCCACAACCTCCTTTTGATTGCTCAAAAGGGTGTTGAGGTTCTTCTCACCTTGTATGCAAGTCACAAGGCCTTTCTTAAGTTGCTTCTTCAACTCGGCATTTTCTTTAACAAGATGCACATGCTCGCAACAAGGGTTAGTAGCATTTGCATTATCAATTAAAACCATGCGAGGAAAGATAGCCTTTTCCTTGGTTAGCGAAACTTGGAGTTGATCATGAGACTCCTTGAGAGTAGCATGCATACCTTTCAAGGCCTTGTGAGCCTTGTCAAGTATGTTAAACTCCTCTTTGAGTTTAGCATGGTCAACCTCAAGTTTTGCCTTCTCGGAGTTAAGGACACGAGAGACAACTAAGGCATGATCAAGATCTTTCTTTAATTTAGCATGACCATCGTTGTGTGACTCCTCAAGAGCCAAACAAAGACCACGCTCTTCCTCTAAGGCGTTAGAGAGATCCGATATCTCATCGGCATAGTCTCGACTATGTCCTTCCATTTTAGTAATGGTTTCCTCGTGAGCCTCGATCATGTCATTGGCCTCACCGAGTTGTTCCAAGAGAGCAACAAAATGCTTCTTGGGTTTGCCCTTGAGATTTTTCATGAACAACTCAAATTCATTTTCTCCCTCCTTAGCACCCTCACTCTCATCAATACAATTCGTCAATGAAGGATTAGAAGAGATAGTAGTATTGATGTTTGGGGTTACCTTGTTGGTGGCCTTGGCCATGAGACACTTGGCGGTGATGTTCTCATTTGGTGAGTCAAAGAGAGATGAGTGCGGAGTAGTTGCAATTGCAATTGTGGCCATTGTGGTCACCTCATCGTCTTCATCATTATCATCATCCTCCACATATTCTTCTTGGGCCACCAACACCTTCGGAGGAGTCTTCTTGATGAAGTTGTTCTTGTTGGGATAGGACTTTGACTTGTCCTTCCGAATAAGCTTGCCTCCAAAGTCTTCTCTCTTCTCATATGGGCAATCCACAACGAAGTGACTTACATTTCCATAGTTGAAGCATGTCCTCACTCGTTGCTTCCCCTTGTTCCCACTAGAGTTGTTCATGTTGAAGTTGGATCTTGTGTTCTTCTTGCCCCAGAATTGCCTTGAAGCAAGAGCCATGTGCTCATGATAGGCATATTTGGTGTCCTCGAGGCTACACTCATCATCATCTTCCACTTCCTCCTCTTCCACACAAGCCTTGGCCTTCAATGCGAGATTAGGCTTCTTTGATCATTGAGCTCTTAAGACCGCATTGTCGGCGGTCACGTCCAAGATCCTCATGGCAACAAACTCATCCAATACTTCATTTGAGGATAAGTGGTGGAATTCCGGTCTCTGACGTATGACAGAGGACATGGCCTTATGGTAGGGCATCATGGCCTTGAGGAACTTGCGCTTGATCCAATTGTCATCCGTATCCTTACTGCCATGATCTCGAAGAGAGACCGCAAGGATAGTTAATCTTCGATAAAGTTCACGAGGATCTTCATCTTCGATCATAGCAAACTCATCAGCTTCATCTTGCACCACTTCATAGTTGGAGCGCTGAATGCTGGTGCTTCCCTTGTAAATCATGCCAACATGCTCCCAAGCTTCCTTGGCCACAGTGAAGGGTCGAAGGTGTGCAATGTATTCCGGAGGGATGGAATCTTGAAGAATGCAAAGAGCGGACTCGTTGAACTGATGATCTGCAGTTTCTCTTGGAGTCATGTTGTCGGGATCATGCGGATAAAAACCTTGCTCAATGATTCTCCAAAGGTTAGTAGAACAATGATTAATATGACATTTGAAACGAAACACCCAAGTAAAAAAATCAGATTTTTTTTGATAAACTTGGGAGGGGGACCAACGGAATTTAAATGCGGAGTGGGAACGGGTCCTCCATAGTGAGTAGGAGGAGCGGATTGGGCAAATTTCCCACTCCCATTCTTAGTAACTGGGGCTTGATCACTACTAGCTTCTCCCTTGTCGGGATTAGCCTCCGACACGTTGGTAGCGGGATGAGCCACTTCCAACGGTGTGGTGGATAATTTAAGCCCCTCAAGCAAATCTTTAAACATGCCTTTGACCTCGCTCGCTAGTGATTCTTTCAATGTGGTCAAGGCCACATTGAACTCCTCACGAGAGACCGAGGCTCCCCCATCTGACGTAGGCAAGGACGGAGTTCCACCGGAATGGTCCTCCGTCTCGACTACGTTGTCACCCATACTCTTTGGATGGTAAAGTCCTTAAAAAGAGACGAGGCTCTGATATCAATTGAAAGGATCGATATGGTGACTAGAGGGGGGGTGTATAGGCAACTAACAATTTTTAGCTTTTCTTAACCACTTTAAATTAAACGTCAAAGTAAGTTGTCTAGATATTCTACTAAGATGACAACTAAAGGAAAGAAGGATAACAACTACACAAGCATGCTATAGGAATTAAACAAGTAAAGCATGCACACGTAAAGGTAAGAAATAACCACAAGTGGAACCGGTGGAGACGAGGATGTGTTGCCGAAGTTCCTTCCCTTTGAGGGGAAGTACGTCTCCGTTGGAGCGGTGTGGAGGCACAATGCTCCCCAAGAAGCCACTAGGGCCACTGTATTCTCCTCACGCCCTCACACGATGCAAGGTGCCGTGATTCCACTAGTGGTGCCCTTGAAGGCGGCGACCGAACCTTTAAAAACAAGGTTGGGGCTATCTCCACAACTTGGAGGCTCCCAACAAAACCACGAAGCTTCACCACAATGGAATATGGCTTCGAGGTGACCTCAACCGTCTAGGGTGCTCAAACACCCAAGAGTAACAAGATCCGCAAGGGATTAGTGGGGAGAATCAAATTTCTCTTGGTGGAAGTGTAGATCGATGCCTCCTCAAGCAATCCCGAGCAAATCAACAAGTTTGATTGGCTAGGGAGAGAGATCGGGCGGAAATGGAGCTTTTGGAGCAACAATGGAGTAGTGGGGGAAGAGGTAAGTCTTCTTGGGGAAGAAGACCCCCTATATATAGTGGGAGAGCAAATCCAACCGTTATGTGCGTTTTCAGCCCGCAGAGCGCGGTAGTACCACACGTAAGTTGCGGTACTACCGCTGGCTGAGCGGTACTACCGCTTTGGGAGCGGTACTACCGCTAGGCAAAAACATGCGAGATGATTGACAACCACAGATGAAATAAATTACATCCGCGGCTACATCCGCAGAGAAAACGGTAGTAGCAAAACATGACACGGTACTACCGCTTGGAGTAAGCGGTACTACCGCATAGGATGCGGAAGTAAAAAATTACTTCCGCACCTACTTCTGCACTTAGAATCAGTGCCGGGCTAGATACACGGTACTACCGCTCTAGAGCCGCGGTACTACCGCTGGTGCGGTACTACCGTGTCTTCAGGCGGTACTACCGTGTGGCTATGCGGTACTACCGCTTTAAGGAGCGGTACTACCGCTTGCCAGGCAGATGATTTAGTTAAGAAGTCGTGGTTTGCATATACGATAATAAACGGTTGGAACTCCAGAGAAGCAAGGGAAAGGTGGTGAGAGAGAAGATGTGTACGTGTTGATTCCACCCAAACCTTTCCGAAGCGGACCCCCTCTTAATAGTACGGCTTTCCTATTACTCAAAGCCACCGACAGGTAGCAAAAAGAAAACACCGTCTTCCATCGAATCCGAGGGGCAATCAATCATCTTGTGCCTAAGTGAGATATACCTGTAGGAGCTTAGAGCACACGATTAGTCCGCAAAAGCATTGTCATCAATCACCAAAACTACTTAGGGAGAAATATGCCCTTACAATCATGGTGTTGTTGCAATAGCAATGGTGGCCATAGTGACCATCTCATCATCTTCATCATCATCCTCAACATATTCTTCTTGGGCCACCAACCCTTTGGGAGGGGTCTTCTTGTTGAAGTTGTTCTTGTTGGGATAAGACTTGGCCTTGTCCTTTCGGATAAGCTTGCCTCCATTGTCTTCTCTTTTCTCATATGGGCAATCTACAACAAAGTGACTCACATTGCCACAGTTGTAGCACATCCTCACTCGTTGCTTACCCTTGTTTCCACTTAAATTGTTCTTGTTGAAATTGGGCCTTGAGTTCTTCTTGTTGCCCCAAAATTGTCGTGATGCAAGAGCCATGTGCTCATGATAGGCATATTTGGTGTCTTCGGGGCAACTATCATCTTCATCCTCTTCTTCCACACAAGCCTTGGCCTTCAAAGCAAGGTTGGGCTTCTTTGATCATTGAGCTTGCAATACCACATTGTCGGCGGTCTTGTCCAAGATCCTCATGGCAACGAACTCATCCAACACTTCACTTGATGACAAAGTGTGGAAGTCCGGTCTTTGGCGGATGATAGAGGACATGGCCTTTTGATAAGGCATCATGGCCTTGAGAAACTTGCGCTTGATCCAATTGTCATCCGTGTCCTTGATCCCATTATCTCGAAGCGAGACTGCAAGAGTGGTCAGTCTCCGATAAAGTTCACGAGGATCTTCATCTTCGATCATGGCAAACTCACTGGCTTCATCGTGCACAACTTCATAGTTTGAGTGTTGTATGATTGCACTCCCCTTGTAGAAGGAGCCAACATGCTCCCAAGCTTCCTTGGCCACGGTGAAGGGTCGAATATGTGCAATGTCTTCGGGAGGGATCGCTTCTTGAAGAATGCAAAGAACGGTCTCGTTGAATTGATGATCTGCAACTTCTCTTGGATTTAAGTTGTAAGGATCATGCGGGTAGAAACCTTGCTCAATGATTCTCCAAAGATTAGTAGAACAATGATTTAAATGATGTTTAAAGCGAAACATCCAAGTAGCAAAATCAGAATTTTTCACAAACTTAGGAGGAGGGCCAACCGAATTTAAATGTGGAGTAGGGATGGGTCCTCCATAATGTGTAGGAGGCGCGGAGTGAGCAAAAATCCCACTCCCATTTTTAGTCGCCGGGACTTGCTCACTACTAGATTCTCCCTTGTCGAGAATAGCATCCGACACGTTGGTAGCGGGACGAACCACTTCCAACTGTGCGGAGGGCAATTTAAGTCCCTCAAGAAATTCTTTGAACATGCCTTTGACCTCGGTTGCTAGTGAGTCCTTCAATGTGTCCATAGCCGCATTGAACTCCTCAAGAGAGACCGAGGTTCCCCCATCCGACGTAGGCAAGGAAGGAGTTCCACTGGAGTCTACCTCCGTCTCGACTACGTTGTCACCCATACTCTTTGGACGGTAAAGTCCTTAATAAAGAGACGAGGCTCTGATACCAATTGAGAGGATCGATATGGTTGACTAGAGGGGGGTGAATAGGCAACTAACAATTTTTAGCTTTTCTTAACCAAATTAAACTTAGCAACAAAGTAGGTTGTCTAGATATGCAACTAGATGGACAACCTATATGATGCAACACTAGCAAGCACACAAGAAAGCAAGCTAGGATATACAAAGAAAGCTTGCACAAGTAAAGGTATAAAATAACCACAGGTGGAGCCGGTGAAGACTAGGATGTGTTACCGAAGTTCCTTACCTTTGAGAGGAAGTATGTCTCTGTTGGAGCGGTGTGGAGGCACAATGCTCCTCAAGAAGCCACTAGGGCCACCATATTCTCCTCAAGCTCTCACACAATGCAAGGTGCCGTGATTCCACTAGTGGTGCCCTTGAAGGCGGCGACCGAACCTTTAAAAACAAGGTTGGGGCTATCTCCACAACCGAATTGGAGGCTCCCAACGACACCACGAAGCTTCACCACAATGGACTATAGCTCCGCGTGACCTCAACCGTCTAGGGTGCTCAAACATAAGATCTGCAAGGGATTAGTGGGGGGAATCAAATTTCTCTTGGTGGAAGTGTAGATCGATGTCTTCTCAAGCAATCCCTAGGAAATCAACAAGTTTGATTGGCTAGGGAGAGAGATCGGGCGGAAATGGAGCTTTGAGCAACAATGGAGCTTGGGGAGGAAGAGGTGAGTCTTCTTGAGGAAGACGAGTCACCTTATATAGTGGAAGAACAAATCCAACCGTTATCCACCAACTCTGCCCGCAACATGCGGTACTACCGCACTTAACTTGCGGTACTACCGCACGGCCCTGCGGTACTACCGCTCCAAGTGCGGTACTACCGCTGGCGTGACATGAGCCAGATCTAGCCCCTGTTGCGTAAAGCAACAGACGGTAGTGCTGCCAGAGCAGTACTACCGCACGTCCTTGCGGTACTACCGCAAGGCAGGGTCACACCAGTCAGGGAAGAGCACAGACTAAATAAATTACATCCGCGGCTACTTCTGTAGAGTTTCGATCGATGCAAAAACACGACACGGTACTACCGCTTGCTCGGAGCGGTACTACCGCATAGGACGCGGAAGTAAAATTTTACTTCCACTCCTACTTCCGTACTAGTTACGACGCTGGGACAGGTCACACGGTACTACCGTGTCCATGGTACAGTACTACTGCAAGGTGCAGTACTATCGTAACCCTGGAGCGGTACTACCGTGAGGCTGTGCGGTACTACCGCTTTCTTTGAGCGGTACTACCGCATGCCTCAGAGTGAAAGTAGTAGAATGCCACTACTTTTTACAAAGACAAGGAAAACAGTCGGAGCTCCAATGAACCGAACGAAAGGTGGTGCGAATGAATAGATGTGTACGTGTTGATTCCACCCTAACCTTTCCGAAGCGGACCCCCTCTTAATAGTACGGCTTTCCTATGACTCAATACCACCGAAAATAAACGGAAGGAAACGCTGTCTTCAATAGGTTCCGAGGGGCACTTAATCGTCTTGTGCCTAGGCATGAGATATCTGAAACGCTCAATGCACATGATTAGTCCGCAAAAGCATTGTCATCAATCACCAAAACTACTTAGGGAGAAATATGCCCTTACAACATGGATCACATATCACTATCATCATATATCAAAACTATTAGAAAGAATCAAGTTTATTTTGTGCAATGATCTTAATGAAAGTTTTTATTATATCCTCCTTGGATATCTATCACTTTGGGACTAGTTTTATATGTTGCTTTTGATAAGCTCAAACAAATATAAGTGAAGAACATGAGCATCATATTTCTTTCTCTCAAATTAATCTAAGTGAAGTAAGAGATAATTTATTCAAAAATAACAAAGCACACCGTGCTCAAAAAGATATAAGTAAAGCATTAGAGCAATTCAAAAGCTCAAAAAAATTAAGTGAAGCATGGGAGCAAGCATGGCATAATTTGTCTCTCCCTAATAGGTGTGTACAACAAGGATACTTATTGAAAATAAAAAATAAAAAACAAGCAAAGGCTCATATCATACAAGACGATCCAAGCAATACTCATAATATGTGACGAATAAAAATATAGTTTCAAGTAAAATACCGATGGCCATTAGAACAAAGAGGGTTGCCACTCGGGGGCATCCCCAAGCTTAGTTGCTTGATACTTCTTGATTATTATCTTGGGGTGCCTCGGGAATCCCCAAGCTTAGGCTTTCGCTACTCCTTATTCCTTTATCCATCGCGATCTCACCTCAAACTTGAAAACTTCAATCACACAAAACTCAACAAAACTTCATGAGTGTAATTGTATTATATCTACAGTATTCTAACTTTTCTATGGCAAAAACTCATCAAAGGAAACCATAGAATCATCAAAACAAGCACATAACACAATGAAAACAGAATCTGTCAAAAACAGAATAGTCTGTAAAGATGCGAATTTTTACCATACTTATGTAGCTCTAAAAATTCTGAAAAATAGGATAACATGGAAAATTTGTATATTGATAACGCCAAAAAAATTCAAGAGTTTATCACGCTCCAGTAATCCCCAGAAATTCTAACTCTAGACGCAAAAGTTTCCGAATTTCCAATGCGATGAAATCAACTATCAACCCAATCATCCCAAAGGCTTTGATTGGCACAAACATTTATTTAAACCAAAAAAACACATCAAACCAGATGTATTATTGGGTATTTGATTGAAAACGGTAATAAAAACAAAATTAAAAAATATACAAGTTGGGTTGCCTCCCAACGAGCTCTATCATTTTACGCCCTTAGCTGGGCATGAAAAAAAGATCTCAAGTGTTGTCATCCTTGTTGGATGTTCCATAGGTTGCCCACATTATAGATTCATAAGGAAATTTGATCTTTGTTCTAGGGAAGTGTTCCATCCCCTTTCTCAAGGGAAATTGAATTTAATATTCCCTTCTTTCATATCAATCACTGCACCAATAGTGCGAAAAATGGTCTACCAAGTATTATAGGGCAAGACAGATTGCAATCAATATCAAGATCAATAAAGTCTATGGGTACATAGTTCCTATTTGCAAAAATAAGAACATCACCGATCCTTCCCAAACGCTTTAATAGTAGAATCCGCCAAATGCAAATTAAGAGAACAATCTTCAATATTGGTAAGACCAAGAACATCACAAAGAGATTTCGGAATTGTGGAAACACTAGCACCCAAATCACATAAAGCATTGCACTCATAATTTTTAATCTTGATTTAGATAGTAGGTTCCTATTCATCATGTAATTTTCTAAGGATTGATACTTCCAATTCCAACTTATCTTCTAAAGCTTTCATCATAACATCAACAATATGTTTAGTAAAATCTTTATTTTGTTCATAAGCATGAGATGAATTTATCATGGACTGCATCAAGGAAATATAATCACTAGTTAAAGTTTTGACCTCTCCAAACCCACTTTTATCAATTTTCTCAAATAGGTTTTCACCCTCTGAATCATCGGGACGCCTTCTCACTAAAGTTGACTCTTCTTCAGTCCCTTTATCATCAAGTTGAACTTTACTAAACAAGGAATCAATAGAAGAAACACCAATCATTTTAAGATCTTCATCATTTTTATGAAAGCAATCGCTAGCAAACGTTTTTTTTTTCTAAAAATTCTCTTTTAGCTCTAAGCATATCGGTTCTTTTCTTACTCTCATCCATAGAGACATAAAGGGCCTTCATTGATTCCTCAACCTTAGGCCCAAAAAATTTCAACTTGAGATTTTCCACATCATGAGAAATTATATCAATACTCCTAGACATATCATCAATCTTACTCAATTTTCTTCTATAGAAGCATTGAAAACCTTTTGAGTATTGACATATTCTTTATTATTGTTCTCTAGATCAGAGGCATTCCTATTTTTATTATAAGAAGAATTACCATAATTATTAGAGGAATTTCTCGAGAAAGGCCTAGGATTAAAATTACCTTTATAAGCATTGTTGTTGAAATTATTTCTAGAGATAAAATTCACATCTATGGCATCACTATTTTGCTCAATCAAGGTAGACAAAGCCATATCATTAAGATCAATAGGAGCATTCTTGATAGCAACCATTTTCATGAGAGCATCAACTTTTTCACTCAAAGAATCAATTTCAACCGAATTAACTTTCTTATTGGTAGGCGCCCTTTTAGTATGCCATTGCGAATAGTTCGCCATAATATTATCAAGCAATTTGGTGGCTTCCCCCAAAGTAATTTCCATAAAAGAACCACCCACGGCAGAGTCCAAAAGATTTCGAGAAACAAAATTCAACCCCGCATAAACTTTTTGTATGATCATCCAAAGATTTAACCCATGAGTTGGGAAATTCCTTACCATCAATTTGATCCTTTCCCATGATTGTGCAACATGCTCATGTCTAAGTTGCTTGAAATTCATGATCTGGGTTCTAAGGGAAATAATTTTTGTGGGCGGAAAATACTTAATAATAAAAGCATCTTTGCACTTATCCCAAGAATTGACACTATTTCGAAGCAAAGACGAGAACCAAATTTTAGCGTGATCGCGCAAAGAGAATGGAAATAGTTTCAACTTCACAATATCATTGTCCACATCTTTTTTCTTTTGCATATCACATAACTCCACAGAGGTGTTAAGATGGGACGCGGCATCCTCATTAGGAGTACTAGAAAATTGATCTTCCATGACAAGATTCAACAAAGCAGCATTAATATCACAAGATTCCGCACTTGTGGTGAGAGCAATCGGAGTGCTAATGAAATCATTGTTGTTGGTATTGGAAAAATCGCACAACTTAGTGTTATCTTGCGTCATCTTGAGCAATTGTAAACAAGAACACAAGTGGGCAATAGACCCGACCGAAAAATGGCGGATGAAAAAGAGGACGAATAGAAACGGCAATTTTTTGTGAAGTGGGGGAGATGAAACGGAGAGGCAAATGGAAAATAATGTAAATTGTAAGGAGATGAGATTTGTGATTAGGAACCTGATAGATGTTGGTGATGTCTCCCCAGCAACGGCACCAGAAAGTTCCTTTGATGTCGCTTGGGATGCGTCGGTGTTTCCCCAAGGAATAAGGGAGGACGCAACACATCAACTGTAAGGTATCTCCCTCAGTGATGAAACCAAGGTTATCGAACTAGTAGGAGAACCACGCAACACTACGTAAATGGTACATGCACACAAATAACAATTACTTGCAACCCGACACGTTAAAGGGGTTGTCAATCCCTTTCGGATAGCGATGCCAAAAAGTGACATAAGGATAGGATAAAATTGTAGTAGATTGATAGATGCAAATAAAAGCAAATAAAATGTGGCAATGTATTTTTGGGTTTTTGATAATTGCCATTTGTCTTTTCTTTTAGTTGCTTCTTTTTTCATATATATATATATATATATATATATATATATGAAAAAAGAAGCAACTAAAAGAAAAGACAAATGGCAATATATATGTATATATGAAAGTATATGGTAGGAAAATAGACCCGGGGTCGTAGATTTCACTAGTGGCTTCTCTCGAGAAAATAGCGTGCGATCGGTAGACAAATTACTGTTGGGCAATTGATAGAAAAACAAGTAATTACGACGATATCCAAGACAATGATCATTTACATACGCATCACGTCCAATATTAGTAGACCGACTCCTGCCTGCATCTACTACTAGTACTCTACACATCGACCGCTATCCAGCATGCATGTAGTCTATTAAATTCATGGAAAACGGAATAATGCAATAAGAACAATGACATGATGTAGACAAGATCTATTCATGTAGGAATAGACCCCATATTTTTATCCTTAATAGGACTGATACATGCGTGCCTTGCTGCCCCTTCTGTCACTGGGAAAGGACACCGCAAGATCGAACTCATTACAAAGCACCTCTTCACATTGTGAGATAAATAGATCAAGTTGGCAAAACAAAACCCAAATATCGGAGAAGAAATACGAGGGTACAATAATCAACATTGGATATTAAATCAAGGCAAATCTGATCATAAACTCACAATTCATCAGATCCCAACAAACACACCGCAAAAAGTCATTATATCAAATAGATCTCCGAGAGACCGTTGTATTGAGATACAAAGAGAGAAGAAGAAATCTAGCTACTGCCTACGGACCCGTAGGTCTGTGGTAAACTACTCATGCATCATCGGAGAGGCACCAATGAGGATGATGAACCCCTCCGTGATCATGTTACCCTCCGGTGGAGTGCGGGAAAAGGGCTATATATTGGATCTCGTGGTTTTGGAACTTGCGGCGGTTTGAACATAATTTCATCGACTCCCCTAGGGTTTCTGGAGGAATGAGGTATTTATAGAGCGAAGAGGCGGTGCGGGAGGCCACCGAGGTGGGCACAACCCACATGGGTGTGCTTAGGGGCCCAGGTGTGCCCTGGTGAGTTGTGCCCCCTCGGGGCACCCATTAGGTGCTTCTCTGGCCCATCTGATGTCTTCTGGTCCAAAAAAATCCACAAAAAGTTTCGTTGCATTTGGAGTTCGTTTGATATTTATTTCTACGATGTAAAAAACAAGCAGAAAACAACAACTGGCACATGGCACTATGTCAATAGGTTAGTCCCAAAAAATGATATAAAATGACTGTAAAATGATTGTACACCATCCAAGAATTATAATATAACAACATGGAACAATAAAAAATATATAGATATGTTGGAGACGTATCAGGGGCATCATGATCATCTTTAGAACATCAATATATTGTCATATAATTTCTTATATCAAAGTGATAACTTGTTCACAATGTAAAGTATGAATCACAAACCTTATTGAAAACTAACAAACTAAGGTCTCAGTCATTGAAGCAATTGCAATTTATCATAACATCGGAAAGAGTCAATGTAAGAGTTTTGTATAGCAAGTTTCACATACTCAATTATCTCTTAGTCTTTAGTAATTGCTAACACTCATGCAATACTTATGAAATCAAAGCTTCAATCGAACACAAAGAAAGATAGGGGTATATATATATATATATATATATATATATATATATATATATATATATATATATATATATATATATATATATATATATATATATATATATATATATATATATATATAGCCAAAGGGTAAAAGTAAAAAGGAAAGGTGAAAATCACCTTGACTCAGTTATTAAGGCAGACATTAAAATAAAAGATGGGCCCTTCGCGGAGGGAAGCAGAGGTTTCCATGCACTTTTTAGTTGGATGCACTAAATCTTAATGCAGAGGACCGTCACTTTGTATTGCCACTTGTGATAGAGACCTTTATTATGAAGTTCGTCGCTTTTATTTCTTCCCCATCACAAGATCGTACAAAATTTATTTTCCTCACACTAATAAGTAGCACATATTTAAAGACCAATTTTTATTGCTTGCACCGATGACAACTTACTTGAAGGATCTAACTCAATCCGTAGGTAGTTATGGTGGACTCTCATGGCAAAACTGGGTTGAAGTGGCACTCCTTGAAGTCAAGTGTGAGTAGTCGTGCTTCAAGAGTCTAGGTGATTTTGGTTCTTTTAATGGAAAATCTTATGACGGCCTGATACAACAGAGTGAATCATGTACGTTGGTGACTCAGGAAATCCAAAAAAGGCACATGGTCTTGGTTGTAGATTCATGGCATAACTTGAAATCATGTTCTTTTTTTTACTGCTCGGGCATGTAGATGATACATTTTTGGCAACTAGACCAATAACCATGTCATTACTATGCAAAAAGGTTATAGATCCATGGACTAATACTCCTATATTGGTTTGGTTTCTTAGGCATTTATTACCCCTTCGCACATATAACTTGTGTCTCTTGCTTCTTAAAATTATTGCCTGGTATGGTGTTCATTAAATTTAGAGATTACCCTTGCAGTGGTCTATAGCTACAAGGATGATAATTTAGAAAAAACATAGATGATGACTAGCCATTGAGAAGCATGATAATATCTTCATGTTTATAATAATGAAATTAAATTGATGGATAGTGCCACCCCATTGATATTTTCTTTTTCATTTTCTTTTTTTCTATATTAAATAATTTGTGACTTCACAAAAGTTCCGATTTTTCAAAAAAATGTGAATTTTGAAATAAACGGTTTAATAAATTATAAAATATTTGTGGATTCAAAAAATGTTCATGGTTTGTAAAAAATGTTTGCTTATTCAAAAAATGCCCAAAATTGTGAAAGAAAATATTAGGGAAATCAGAAAAATATTTATGATGCTTCTAAAAGGTCGTGTATGAAAAGTACTAATGAAATTGAACAAAATTTTGCTAATTAAAAAAATGGTTATGAATGAAAAAATATCCTAAATTTGAAAACTATTTGACGCTTACAAAATAGTTTATTCATTCATAAAATGTTTGTTGATTTAAGAAAATGATCATGCATTTGGGGAAATGTTCGTTAAATAAAACAATGTTCATGAATTTCAAAAATTGCACTACATATTGACACAAAAAATGTTTGTCAATTCAAGAAATGTTGGTTGATTCAATAAAATTGTTTAAAAAATGTTCACAATTTTTTAAAATATATTTGCAAATAGTATAAATGTTAATGAATTCGAAAAATGTTCTTGATTTTTTAAAATGTCTCAAAATTATTAAAGTGTTCATGAATTTGAAAAATGTTCACGATTTCAAAAATGTTCATGGGTTTAAAAATATATTCATGATTTCAAAAATTATTCATGATTTCATGGAATTGGGAGTGATGGTGTGTCTCAGCAATGTGGCAAAATTTGATCATAGTCATTGGAGATCATGATTTTTTTTCTCGCTGCAATGCACGGAATGTTTTGCTAGTAAGGCAAAAATAGCTATGGATTATATAGTAGTACGCCTATGCTTTTGATGATTCCACGAATACATGTGTCATGCCTCATAGTTAGGCGATTCCGAAGTCAAACGAAGAAGGCGGCAAGTGCACTATACGTGCCGTATTGTTTGGCACGAATAGGAGGGGTCAGATTCAAAAATAAGTTCATCGAGGTCATAAAAAGATTAAGTTTCGAAAAGGACCATTCAAAATAAATAATACTACTCCAAACGAGTCATCAGAGCACCCCACGAACGCATGGCTTGTTTCTCTAGCTTCCAAAAGTGGAATAAATCTTTGAAGCGCGTTCAATTGATTCATTATCCCTGAATCTCGAAAAGAGAATTGAGGATTGAAGTGATAATTTAAATTGAATGGGCCAAACCCCAGCAGAGACATCAAAATTATCCTTAGCCGAAGAATCTGGATTGATTGCAGCCAAAACAGAAACGAAACTACAATCGAATGGGTGTTTTGGTGGCCCAAATGTCACGCCAAAATTGAATTCTACTCTCATCCCCAAGCACAAAGACATCTCCCCATGTGAACCCATTTTCCACATGCTATCAGAGCATCTACAGTCAGATTTGGCAAATCCGGCGATCTATATGCCCACGGGCGCTGCCGGACGTGTCCGCGGACAGCCCCATCGACCTCGTATATATTGTGCCAAGCATCCACATATCTTAAATCCAAACTCTTAAATCAATGCAAATTCATGCACACCCATCATGCACCCCACTGTCAAACGTAAATACCAAATGTCAGTATCAAAAATACATATGTACATAAAATTTATTTAAATGCACGACTCAAACATTAGCTCTTTAATTTTCATTCTGGGTCCACATATACTCCATAAGATCATTGACTAGCTGCGCATGCACCTCATAATCTCAGAGATTCTGATGCATTTGCAGAAAGTTCATAAGCTGAGCTGCATTTTGATCTTCCGAAATTTCAGCTTGTTCTCCAAGTGCTTCAATATCATTGGTTTGGGCTACACCATCACTCTCATCCTCGATAATTATTTCGCGTAAAATAACACAACATGTCATGAGTTTCCACAAAATTTCTGATTCCCACATCATTGCAACTTCACGAACAACTCCCAACGAGCTTGAAGCACTCTGAATGCCCTCTCCACATCCTTCCTAGCTACTTCATGCATTGTTGCAAAGTGGCTTTGTTTGTTGCCCTGTTGTTCGGATATGGTCTTCACAAATGCCGCCCACTAAGGATAGATGTTGTCGGGCAAGATAGTCTGCCATGTTGTACTCATGGTCGTTGACAGTGTAATTGCACGGCGGCGATTCCCCATTGCAAAGCCGCCTGAACACTGGAGATCATTTAAGCACGTTGATGTTGTTGTGATATCCCGTCATTTCAAAGAAAGCATGCCAAATCCATAAGTCATGTGATGCCACCACTTCTAGTATCATGGTGGCCCATTTTATCTTGCATGCTCATGAGCATGATCATGTACACTTCTTGGTCCGAATCCGGGGAATCGAAGAACTCATCTTGAATCATTTCATCAAATTCCGTCAGTCCATATTCCTCGTTCGACGAGGCATCCAAATTCATCATTTTCCAAATAAAATCACAAAAAATCCGGCAGACAATGTGTCAAACACATAGAGCACAAGGCAGCGCTAGAGAGTTGTCGGACGTACCACGGTGGCGTCCGGGCCAGCGATGATGTCTCCGACAGAGAAGACGAGAGAGAGGACTGCTCTACCAGAGCTAGTGGTCCAGAGGCTAGGGACGGTTGCGAAGCGCGGGCGGCGGTGGAGTGGTGAGACGGACGTTGTCGTGGAAATGACACGGCAGATGTCCGGTTTAGCGGACTTGATGATGGAACCATCGCACGGGTTAGCTTGAAAGGATTCATGGCACACAAAGGACACAAAGGATTTATACTAGTTCGGCCCCTTCGAGAAGGTAAAAGCCTACGTCGAGTTGGTTTGGTATTGCTTGGGCGTCGGTTTACAGGGAGCGGATTCGCTTTGCCTGTGTCTCGACGGGTTGATTGTTGCTTGTCCTTGAACCGTCGCCGGGTCGTCCCTTTATATGGAGGTGACGCCTGGTCCGGTTTACAGAGTCCCGAGGCTGGCTCATAATCGTGTCCGCCTCGGTCTCTGCCTTTTCTTTCCTATCTCTCAAGTTACATCTCTTGGCGGTTTACAAACCGTACTTCTATACATGGCCTTGAAATCTCATGGGCCGTAGTTTCTACTAAAATAGTAAAACCAAGTACAATATAACTAAGCCGGTTTACAATATCCGGTTTATACCTACTAACCATATCCCTGACATTAGGCCCCAGAATGATTTGAACTTGTTCATATCAGTCTTCGTCGTCTCGTATAATTCTCTTCTGTCTTCATCTTTTTGTAAACCGGCTCTGACGTCATCATCCGAAATCATTAAAGTCTGACAATGACATCATCTCCGCATTTAACGCTGTGAGCTGTACTGTAGCGTATTTTAAGGGTTATCCCGAAGATCGAGGCATCACGGGATCTTTATCCGATTTCTGTCTCCTCGATTCTCGCTCCTGTCGTTTCAGATCTGACCTCTGGCTATAAATACTGCCACGCTCCATTCATTATCTTCTTCTCCCTTCATCCTCTTCCTGCGTCTTCTTCCTCCATTGCTGCCCGAGCTCAAACCGCCGCCGACGACCGCAGGATCTTCAGTCCTCGCCCGGCCGCCGCATCAACCTGAGCCTCGACCAGATCAATCTCCGCCGCCGATTCTCTCTGTCCCAGGTATGTTCATCCTCCTTGCTGTTGATCTGCATCCGCCATTGCTTCGCCTTGTTCTTCCGCCATTAGGGCTTCCAGTGAAGCTTCGTCTCTTCGTAGATACGTTTCTCATAGAAGTCTTGTGACCTTTAGGCCCTAGTCTGTAGATCTTCCGCTTAGTATTAGATTAGATCTTACCGTCATAATGCTGTAGATTTATCCGTTCCGCCATTAGAGCTCTCAGCAAGCTTCGTATTGTACGTTCTTTGAACCTGTGACTTGTAGTAGCCTTACTTTTCGATCTTCTTCCATTTTTACTCTGCTGTAGATGCGTCGAATCTTTATTGCATCTGTCTGACATGTAAATTCGTCTTTTTGGTATGAAGTCTGCGTAGCTTTCCCCCTTAGCAATTATTTCTCCGCTGTAGATTAGTTTCTTTTCCTCAGCATACTCAGATCTTCCCCCCTTAGCAATTATTTAGAAACCTGTTTTCCTCCTCGGTAGATTTGCTAAGTATGTTCCGGTTTAAATTGTCATGCCATAAACCGGAAATGATATAAACTGATGCAACGATTTAAACTGTTCCTCTTCAACTGCCATTTAAACCGGAAATGATATAACTTGTTTTATGATTGCCGGTTTTAACCTTGCCGGCTAGTTCTCCGTTTCAACCATTGTATAACATGAATAGATCCCGTATCATTGTACGTTCATAATCCGTCTCTGTACTCTCCCTTCTTCAGCACTTTGTTCAAATGGCTAAGCAGTATGTTTCGTGCGATTGGGTCCGTTCTGTCGTGACCGAGGATGACTTAGTCAAGCTGTCGAGCATCGGCACCTTAGGCCCTCAGGCTGAGCTAAAATGGCGTGCTCCGGGTAATGAGTGCCCTCCTACTCCTAGATCCGGGGAAGTCATCGTATTTCTGGACCACATCTCCAGAGGCTTCTCTCCCCCCGGTTCAAGATTTTTCCGGGATGTTCTTGCCACCTTTCAGCTGCACCCACAGGACATCGGACCAAACTCTGTTTCCAACATTTGCGATTTCCAAGTATTTTCTGAAGTGTATCTGCAAGAGGAGCCTTCAGTTGATTTATTCCGGGATTTCTTCCATGCAAACCGGCGCACTGAATTCACCAGCGGACCTCACCAAGAGCTTGGTGGGATTAGCATTTAGAAAAGGAGGGATGTAGTTTTTCCTCACGCCTCCTTACACACTCATCCTAAGGATTGGAACAAGTCCTGGTTTTATTGTGTAGACACCTCTCCTGAAGGTGAAAATCCTTTGTCGGGTTATCGCGAAACTCGTATCCCGGCGAATCACCCCTTGCCACAACGGCTAAGTGCTGCTGAACGGACCCGGTTTTCACCACAGCTCTCCAAGCTGAGAGCTTTCATGGCAAATGGTCTGATTGGCACTGATTTCCTTCGCTGCTGGCTATCCTGGAGCATCCTTCCCTTAAGCCGGCGCCCTAAGCTGATGTGTAAGTACTCCGGTAAACCGGATGATCCTCAGAGGTTTACTAAGGAGAAGCTTTCTGAATCGGAAGTAGTGGAGTCAGCCAAGAAGATTGTCAATCCTGCCTTAACAGATTGCTCTAAAGTTGGCTTGGCCCCATACTTTAAGAAGAATAAGCTGCCTGAAGTAAGTTTGTCTTTAACTTGTACTTTATAAACCGTCCTCTTTGAACCGTCTTTCACTTGCCTTTGCTTTTTTCATTTAGGCTGATGACCCCTTCTGGAGGAGAAAACCTCAAGAAAAAACTGTAAAGCAGGCTCGCCGGAAAACCCCTGCAAACAAGAAAAGGAAAGCAGCTGTTGATGCCGGTTCTCCTTCTGAGGATGATGATCCGGACTCCGAGGTATGCCTTACTCCGGTTTAAGTTTCGCTCTCATGTACTTGTACTCATATCTAATGATACCTTTTCGCAGGAACCGCTTGAAGGTGATAACCCGGCTGAGATTGAGGTAACCCTTATTTCTTCTGATTCAGAACCTCCTCCTCAAAAAATCCGTCGGACCGTTAGAAAATATCAATTTTCTCACCCTTATGCTAAGTTGGATCCTAATTTTACTTTGAAGAAGCAACAGCACGAAGCTTTTCGCCGGACCACTCGCCATAGTGGCCTGGCGGTGGAGTCCTCTGGAATCTCACTAACTCCGGTTCGAAAGCGCCGTGCTGAGGTGATACTCTCTCCGACCCTTCTTCATCCCAAGGCCGGACTTATCCGAAAACCGCTTAAACCGTCTGATCCTCACTATCAGGAAACTCCGCTGTCTTCTTCCGGCGAGTCGACCGCTACACAGCTTCCTCCTTTGAAGACCGTCCCGGGGTAACTTTCTTCAGCTCTTCCGGTTTATAACACCCCTTTCTTTTTATAATACTAACTTGTCTTTCTTGTTTTTCAGCAAACCGAAACCTAGCAAAAAGGCCAAGGAGAATAAGCCTGTTGCTGATCCTTCTGTTGATGAACCGGTGATTGGTCCGTCTACAGCTGTTCCTCCAGAAGGTACCCCTGCAGCTCCGGTTGAAGAACCTGCTCTTGAAACTCCTATCACTGAAAATGTCCAAGACCCACCAAGTCCGGCCCGGGTTAATTCTCCTCAAGTTAACCCGGCGTCTCCTGATCCGGCTCAAGTCGAAGTTACTCCTCCCAATGCACCCACTTCCCCTGATGTTGTGGTTACTGGCACTGCTTATGTTGCGCCAGCTGAACCCACCGTTTTGGCAAAACATACAGCTAAAGCGGAAAAGATAACTCAGGAAAAGGGGAAATGGAATACTGATATATCCAGTCTTTCGAGTATGAGTGCTCAAGATATCTATTCCGGATATTTGAACCGGCTCCACAGCAGCCGGGATTACGAAGCCAGCCTGGTAAATCTGATGAGAGAGAAATATGAAGTAAGTTTTCCTCTTCTGACTTTGCTTTTTTGACGCGTCTTTATCTCATAGCAGCCCCCAAGTTCCGGTTTATCTGCTTTACTGAAGGTAATCCGGAACTTTGTAGTTTGAACTGCTGATCCGTATATTAGCCCCCAAGTATCAAGTAGATAACTTGGTTATGTAGTTGATACTTGTAATTTCCAATTGTCTGTGGTGCATTGCTTCAACTGCCATTAGCCCCCAAGTGTCAAGTATACAACTTGGTTGTGTGCTTGAGACTTGTATTTTCAAATTGTCTTTGCTGTATTACTTCAACTGCCATTAGCCCCCAAGTGTCAAGTAGACAACTTGGTTGTGTGCTTGAGACTTGTAATTTCTAACCTTGTTTTTGAACTTTTTTCTACAGGCTGAGCTGAACCGGAATGCTCTAGAAATAAGTGAGCTTCGAAGCCGGCTTACAGAGACTGAGTCAGCCGCTTCAAAGGCTAAAAAAGAACTTCAAGTGAGTTTAAAGACTGCCGAAGACTTGAAGAGGTTCTTTGACGAGGAACGGACTACTTTTGAAGTCCAGAAAAAAGATCTTGAGAAACGTGTTCAAGATGCCGAAGGAGCACTTAACCCGGTTACTGAAGAATTGACCGGGTTAAAGCGCCAAATTGACTTGATGACTTCTGCTATTTTTGGTAAGCATAATCTGAACTCCTGTCTTTATCTTTGTAACTTGTGACTTGCACCGGTTTAACTTTCATTGTTGTATGTAGGACGCCGTGTCTCCCATCTTGGGGATGATGTACGGAAGAAGCTGAAGGCCTGCTATACCTTGGTTGAACAATTGTACTCTGGAGCACAAAGGATTATCAGCGCCACTTCCTTTGGTAAACCGGCTCCTTCAACTATCAAAGATACTTTGAATAGTTTGTCCATTCTGTCGGCTCGTCTTGAAGAGGTTAAGAAATCGGCTGCTCAAGGAGGTGCTCTTCTGGCCCTTACGAGGGCTAAAGCTTGGGTCCCGGATCTTGATCCGGAGGAGGTGTTAACCGGATTTCCTGATACCAAGGAGGACGGTTCAACGTTTAATGAAAAGGACCTTTATGCTCTGACAAAGGAGATGCGTCCACTCGCTAGCAAGATTGCGGTGGAGTCTGACTTGTCTCGATACCATCCATCATATAACCTGCAAAATGAGCGGGTGGAGCGACCGGTTTATGATATTGTAAACTTAATCCCGCCGGTTCGTCCTCACACCTTTGCTCCTGATATTGATCTTGCTCAGCTTATCAACGATGAAGTATATTTCCGTGCCTTGGCCAAGATTGATTGGCGTGCACCAGATTTCCCGCCGCTTCACGAGGAGGAAGACATTCCGGAACAAGACGGTGGCCAACCATCTCAGCAAGGAGAAGCACAATCTTGAATGCTACTGTTGTGATCATGATTGTTATTCCGTCAAACAATGCTTCCAACTATTTGGCTTTTATGCCTTGTAATAGGTTTAGCTGAAACTTAATGCGCTGCGATCCGACATTTGGTCTTTATGAAATATTCGTTCGTTGACTTGTTGATTGATGCGGATGCCTTGCTCTGTTCATAAAAAATATCAAAAAACATGTCCTAGTGGCTTACCACTGGACGGATTAACTTGTTCTTTTGATACATCTAATAAGCATATCTTTAAAAAATAACTGTGATACCTGAATTGTATGTAACCAAAATACCTTAAACCGGTCAGGATGTTAGAATCACCTTAATCGGTCTTCATCAATTCTAATAAACCCTTGAAACTCTTCGGTTCATCTTGTCGATAAATCTTTCTCATCTTGGTTCAGAAATTTGTAACTTGTACCTGATCGTGTACTGCCAACTTGTCGGTTCATCATGAAGTCGATCCGGGTTATGATGAACGCCGGTTTAATTCTCGCTGGTGTTCATGACCCAGACTTATAACATTATAAATAGGTGGTCAACTTCTGGAGTTGTTCCCCTTGGTTTAAAAGGTTATGGAACACAAAAAACATCAAGAAACACACAATTCTTGTAAATCAAACCATGTAGTCGAGGCTTTTTCAAAGAGCTGCCAAGCTCAAAACAAGGTTCAGCCAATCAATGGGACGTGGGCAAACCGGACTGTCCCAAGGGGCCTAGCCAATCATTGAACGTGAGCGTATCAACTGTTCAAGGGGCCGATAAAACTGTAAACATAGCCAATCATTGGGACGTGGGCAAACCGGACTGTCCCAAGGGGCCTAGCCAATCATTGAACGTGAGCGTA
>LR738712.1:152946402-153033943 GCA_902687465.1 Secale cereale | reverse complement strand
CATCCCTGAACGTGAGTGTATCGACTGTTCAGGGAGCCCAAAGAATCATAATATAGCCAATCAATGGGACGTGGGCAAACCGGACTGTCCCAAGGGGCCGGGTCATCCCTGAACGTGAGCGTATCGACTGTTCAGGGAGCCCAAAGAATCATAACATAGCCAATCAATGGGACGTGGGCAAACCGGACTGTCCCAAGGGGCCTCTGACGTTCCTCCTGACCCTGCCGGTTTTTTCTTTTTATGGGGTTTTTCTCTTCTTGAACCGGACATAATCTCTTGTTCCCGAGAGTTCTACCGCTCCTTCACATACCCTGCAGAGATTAGTTTCTAAAACCAGCCAACATTGAAATATGATCCTTGATAACAAACTGATATGGTTATTTGCCGCAAAATTTATGTATATGGAGAAAAGGCTGAGCCCCCGGTTTACCGAGGGTGCCGGTTTATTCATTATTCATAATATATACATAGGATACATTGGAGCCCATGGCTCAAGTGTAGTATGGCCGTAGATGAGCAATGTTCCACGGCCTTTTCGTCTCCTCTTCTGATGTCCGTGAATCCTTGTGTTCTCGAATGTCCACCAAATAATATAACCCGTTGTGTAAATTTTTGCTGATCACAAAGGGCCCTTCCCATGGCGGGGATAGCTTGTGCATATCTGTTTGATCTTGGATAAGCCGAAGTACCAAGTCACCCTCCTGGAATGTCTTGGTTCTAATCCGGCGGCTGTGATATCTGCGCAGATCTTGCTGATAAATCGCCGACCGTGCTGCAGCTATATCACGCTCTTCATCCAACCGATCCAAACCGTCTTGTCTTGACTCCTCGTTAATGGCTTCCACATAGGCCGCTACCCTCGGTGAATCATGGCGTATGTCACTTGGAAGAACTGCTTCTGCGCCGTAAACCATGAAGAAAGGTGTATAACATGTAGACCGGTTGGGTGTAGTGTTAATACTCCAAAGGACAGACGGTAATTCTTCAACCCAACACCCTGGGGTTCTCTGCAAAGGTGTCATAAGCCGGGGTTTGATTCCTCGTAAAATCTCCTGATTCGCCCTTTCTGCCTGACCATTGGATTGGGGGTGAGCCACAGAAGACACGTCCAAACGAATATGCTCACGTTGACAGAATTCTTCCATCTCACCCTGAGATAAGTTGGTGCCATTATCTGTGATGATGCTGTGTGGAAAACCAAACCGGAATATTACTTTTTTGATGAACTTAACCGCTGTTGCCGCATCACACTTGCTTATAGGCTCCGCTTCAACCCACTTCGTAAACTTGTCTACTGCTACTAGTAGATGAGTTTTCTGATCTTGGGATCTCTTGAAAGGACCAACCATGTCAAGCCCCCAAGTTGCAAAAGGCCAAGTTATTGGTATCATCCGGAGTTCCTATGCAACAACAAGAGCACGTCTTGAGAACTTCTGACAAGCGTCACACCTGCGGACCAGGTCTACCGCATCTGCATGTGCGGTTAACCAATAAAAGCCATGTCGGAAAGCTTTAGCCACTAAAGATTTTGATCCGGCATGATGACCACAATCCCCTTCATGAATCTCCCTTAGAATCTCACAACCTTCCTCAGCTGAAACACACCGTTGAAATACTCCAGAAGTGCTACGATGGTGCAGCTCCCCGTTGGCAATTGTCATAGATTTGGAACGCCGGATTATCTGCCGTGCTTCATCTTCGTTCTCTGGTAACTCTCCTCGGCTTAAATATGCCAAATAGGGTAACGTCCAATCCGGAATAACATGGGTTGCTGCAACCAACTGTGCTTCTGGGTCCGGAACAGCTAGGTCATCCTCTGAAGGTACTTGAACCGAAGGATTGTGCAATTCATCCAAAAAGGTGTTTGGTGGTACCGGTTTACGTTGCGACCCTAGCCGGCTTAAAGCGTCAGCTGCTTCGTTCTTCCGCCGGTCTATATGCTCCACCTGATATCCTTTGAAATGTCCTGCGACCGCTTCAACCTCTCGTCGATAAGCCGCCATGAGGGGATCCCTTGAATCCCACTTGCCCGAAACTTGCTGTGCCACTAGGTCTGAATCGCCCAGGCACTTAACCCGGCTCAAATTCATCTCTTTTGCCAATCGCAAACCATGAAGCAGCGCCTCATATTCCGCTGCATTATTAGTACAAGGAAATAATAACCGGAGTACATAACAAAATTTATCACCTCTGGGGGAAGTTAAGACAACTCCAGCCCCCGAGCCCTCCAACTGCTTCGAACCGTCAAAGTGAATCGTCCAATAAGTAAGATCCGGCTTCTCCTCAGGAGTCTGCAATTCTGTCCAGTCATTGATGAAGTCGACCAATGCCTGAGATTTTATAGCAGTACGTGGTACATACTTCAACTCATGCGGACTGAGCTCAATGGCCCACTTGGCTATTCTGCCTGTAGCTTCTCTATTCTGGATTATGTCTCCCAACGGAGCTGAACTAACCACAGTTATTGGATGCCCTTGGAAATAATGCTTCAGTTTCCGGTTTGCCATGAATACTCCATATACCAATTTCTGCCAATGAGGGTATCTTTGCTTAGACTCGATGAGCACTTCACTCACATAGTAAACCGGGCGCAGAACCGGATGTTCCTTCCCTGCTTCCTTGCGCTCAACCACAATCGCAACGCTGACTGCCCGTGTGTTTGCAGCAACATATAACAGCAAAGGCTCCTTATCGATAGGAGCAGCTAAAACCGGTGGTTTCGCTAGTTGCTGTTTCAGATTCTCAAACGCTGTATTTGCCTCATCACTCCAAATGAACCGGTCCGTTTTCTTCAACATTTGATAAAGCGGAATCGCCTTTTCTCCTAAGCGACTGATAAACCGGCTCAGCGCCGTGATCCGGCCAGCTATGCGCTGAACATCATTGATGCAAACCGGTTTTGTCAAAGATGTGATGGCCTTGATCTTCTCCGGGTTGGCTTCTATTCCCCTGTTCGAGACCAGGAATCCCAGAAGCTTACCAGCCGGGACACCAAAGGCACATTTCTCCGGATTAAGCATCATCCTGTAAGCCCGAAGATTATCAAAGGTTTCTCTGAGGTCTTCTATCATTGTTCTTTCCTCCTTTGATTTAACCACGATGTCATCCACATAAGCATGCACGTTTCTTCCTATCTGCCCCTTCAAACAATTCTGAACACAACGCTGATAAGTTGCCTGTGCACACTTGAGCCCAAAGGGCATAGATACATAGCAAAAAGCACCAAAAGGAGTTATGAAAGCTGTCTTCTCTTGATCTTCAACTGCCATCTTGATCTGGTGATAGCCTGAATACGCATCCAGAAAACTCAGCCGCTCACACCCTGCTGTGGCATCAATAATCTGATCAATGCGAGGTAGAGCAAAAGGATCAGTCGGGCAAGCTTTATTGAGGTCTGTGTAGTCCACACACATCCTCCACTTCCCATTCTTCTTTAGAACCAGCACCGGATTAGCCAACCATTCCGGATGAAAAACTTCCACTATGAACCCTGCCGCCAAAAGCCTGGCCACTTCTTCTCCTATAGCTTTGCGTCTCTCTTCATTAAAGCGGCGCAGATACTGTTTTACCGGTTTAAACTTCGGATCGATATTCAACTTGTGCTCAGCGAGTTCCCTCGGTATACCTGGCATGTCAGAAGGTTTCCATGCAAAGATATCCCGGTTCTCACGGATGAACTCGATGAGCGCGCTTTCCTATTTAGGATCCAGGTTAGCACTGATGGTGAATTGCTTAGATGAGTCTCCAGGCACAAAATCGACCTGCTTAGTCTCTTCCGCTGACTTGAACTTCAAAGCCGGATCATGCTCGGTCGTTGGTTTCTTCAGCGGAGTCATATCTGCCGGATCAACATTATCCTTATAAAATTTTAACTCTTCCGTGGCACATACTGCTTCTGCATAAGCTGCATCACCTTCCTCACATTCCACTGCTATCTTACGACTGCCATGCACCGTAATCGTGCCTTTATGACCCGGCATCTTAAGCTGTAAATAAACATAACATGGCCTAGCCATAAATTTAGCATAAACCGTCCTTCCAAACAAAGCATGATATGGACTTTTAATTTTGACAACTTCAAAGGTGATCATCTCCGATCTGGAATCATGCTCATCCCCAAAGGTAACTTCTAAGTCAATCTTACCAACTGGATAAGCTGATTTACCTGGGACCACCCCGTGAAACACTGTGTTTGATGTCCTTAACTTTTTATCTGTCAGACCCATGCGGCGAAAGGTCTCGTAATACAATATATTGATACTGCTACCTCCGTCCATGAGAACTTTAGTAAATTTCTATCCTCCCACCTGAGGTGCTACCACCAAGGCTAAATGTCCCGGATTATCTACCCGTAACGGGTGATCCTCTCTGCTCCATACAATGGGCTGCTCTGACCATCGCAAAAATTGAGGCGTCGCCGGTTCTACTACATTAACAACCCGCTTTAAAACCTTCTGGTCTCTCTTACATAAACTTGTGGTGAAAACATGATATTGACCGCTGCTCAACTCCTTCGGATTACTCTGGTATCCGGATTGCTGCTGTTGCTGCGGACGCTGTTGCTACTGGTTTCCTTGGTTATTGTAACTCCCTTGGCCCTGCTGCTGATTATTCTGATTGTTATAACCACCTTGATGATGCGATTGATTTCCCTGACCGTGATAACCACCTTGATGATGTGATTGGTTTCCCTGACCATTGTAGCTTCCTTGACTACTTTGGCCGCCTGGCCGGGATTGATAACCGCCGTTGTTCCCTTGATAACCGCCGTTGCCCCTATATCCTGATCCGGAGTTGTTTCCTTGATAACCCAGACCATAAAACCCGGGCCCTGAACCGCCGTTCGGGGGCCGGTTAGGAGGATTAAAACGGCCGTTCCCTGCTTTCATAAAGGACAGGCATTCTCTTATAGAATGCCTTGCAATCCTCCCTCTTCCACTATGCTTTAGACAGGGTTGATCCAAATCCTGCTCCCAACCCGGGTTTCCTCCGCCGGTTTGGAGAGTGGAACCCTGCTGATTAACCTGAAGACCGCCTTGAGCCTGCGTATTAGCAACAAAATCGGAGCTATTTTCTGCCTTCCGTTTGCCCAAAAAGCTTGAAGTAACCGGATTAACCGGCGCCGGTTTACCAGGCTTGCCGGCCTTCCCCGTTTTATCTCCTTCTGACTCCGGATACTTGGTATTATCTGAGTCTCCGTACTTCACCAGGGCGCTCATTAAAGTCCCCATGTCATTGCACTCCCTTTTGAGCCGTCCGAGTTTTAATTTCAAAGATTCAAACCGGCAATTGTTCTCCAATGTTACAATTGCTGTGCTTGGGTTAATGCCATTTGAGGAGTGCAAGATCTCTGCCACTCTGCGTACCCAAGCTGCTGTAGACTCCTGCTCTCCTTGCACACATGCTGCTAAATCTATCACCGACATCGGTTGCTTGCATGTATCCTTGAAGTTTTTGATGAACTGACTGCGCAGCTCCCCCCATGATCCGATAGAATTCGGAGGTAGTGCCTTTAGCCAAGTCCGGGCCGTGCCCTCAAGCATCATAGTGAAATATTTGGCACAAGACGATTCATCCACGTCCGGCATCTCCATGGCCATCTCGTAACTCTCCACCCAAGCTTCGGGCGGTAAATCGGCTGTATAATTAGGCACCTTGCGAGGTCCTTTGAAATCCTTGGGCAACTTAACGCTCCGCAGGGCGGGGACGAGACATTGTATTCCAAAACCGCTCGCTGTAGCTCCTGTCCATGTAGTGGCTGTGTGAACCGGCGTCGACTGACGAATTTCCTCCCTGGCCTCCGATCTAGGCCGGTTTAGGTCCAGGGCTGGCATCTCCGCCCTTGCCGGATTATCCTGCCTGTGCTGATGTCTCCTACGTTCACTGCTAGACACTTCTGGCTCCTCCCAATGTCTAGAGTAACTTCGGTTGGGACGTGGTGTTGAATGCAACCTTTCCCTGCTATGAGAGTACGCTTGCTGCTGTATTAACGCCGTATTAAGCAGTTTCTGGGCCCTGCGCGCCTCTATCGCCACCGGGGATGTTTCTTCCACAAGTAAAGCGGCCAACCGTGCTGCCGCTGCAGCAATATTATCCAAAGGGTTTGAGTAGTGTCCCGGAGGGACAGGAACATAAGGCACCGATGTAATCCGACGCTCCCGTTCTGCGGCGGGCTGCTGAACCGGTTCATCCCGAGCCGGTGGGCTTCTCCGGTTTAAGGCCGGATTATTACTGGCCCCCACCCCAGGTGTTTTGAACAAATTCGTAGATTCGTAGCCCGGCGGTAAACGGGATCGATACTTTCGCCCCCTTACTCCTTCCACAGAGGCCTGCTCCATCCTCAAATGAAAAGCTTGATCATCCAACTCTGCTTGTCTTATGGCTAACATCTCTCCTTCTGCCTTTAAATCCTCCTTTAACTGATCGATCCGGGCTTTCAACTGAAGAAGCGCTGCATCATGTTGCTCCTTATCTGCCGGAGCTACGACCTCCACTGCCTTAGCTGTGAACTCCTCGATCAAGGTGGATAGAGCTTCAGTAAGGGAGGGATTTGAACCGCTTCCCCCTGCACCAGCCTCTGCTGTTGTTCCGATCGTCGGGGGTTGTGAACTGGCCATGAAGACCGCCACCCGGTTTGGCGGGCCGAAGGGATCCGGAATACTGTTTCCATCGGACTCGCCCTCAGACCGGCCGTCCCGCAACTGATACAGAGATTCAGTTTCCCCGGATGAAGACTCGTCATCTGAGTAGACGACGGTTGCACCATCAGATTCCGATCCGTCCTCGGCTTGACCTCCGTGAATCGCTCCAACGAACACATGCTTCATGGCAGGCTGAATCCGGGCTGATCTCGCACGCTGAGCCGGCTCGACGATGTTGGGGAGGGTGTCCGGCTCAGGTCCCGGTTCACCAATTTTGCCAATGAAGACTTGGATGCTGCCGAAGGGGACCCGGTACCCGTATTCGATCGAATCGGCCTCCGGTCCCCAACCCGCGTCGTCGATGTAGATCCGGCCGCGGCGACTCTTGGTCATCCGGCCGACGGCGTAACCCTTTAACCCTTCGAAGCCGCCTTTCAAGAACTCGAAACCATCGTGCGCAGGCCCCACGGTGGGCGCCAACTTTCGTGGAAATAACACGGCAGATGTCCGGTTTAGCGGACTTGATGATGGAACCATCGCACGGGTTAGCTTGAAAGGATTCATGGCACACAAAGGACACAAAGGATTTATACTAGTTCGGCCCCTTCGAGAAGGTAAAAGCCTACGTCTAGTTGGTTTGGTATTGCTTGGGCGTCGGTTTACAGGGAGCGGATTCGCTTTGCCTGTGTCTCGACGGGTTGATTGTTGCTTGTCCTTGAACCGTCGCCGGGTCGTCCCTTTATATGGAGGTGACGCCTGGTCCGGTTTACAGAGTCCCGAGGCTGGCTCATAATCGTGTCCGCCTCGGTCTCTGCCTTTTCTTTCCTATCTCTCAAGTTACATCTCTTGGCGGTTTACAAACCGTACTTCTATACATGGGCCTTGAAATCTCATGGGCCGTAGTTTCTACTAAAATAGTAAAACCAAGTACAATATAACTAAGCCGGTTTACAATATCCGGTTTATACCTACTAACCATATCCCTGACAGACGTCGAGGAGGAGGGCGAAGAGAGAAGAAGAGCGAATGGATATGGTAGGTTGATTTGGTGGATTTTGTGCAATTTGCAGTGGGGTCGGGCTGTCGGGTCCGACGTGGCCAACGTGCTCGGGCGACCGCATATCCACTTCGTATTTGGGGTGGATATGAGGGGTGATGGCCAGCCCCGATGTTTTAGGCCCGTTTAAGGCGCCCGTGTGGGTTAAAATTTCGTGACTGTTCAGTGATCGGGTTGTCCGCCCGGGCGTGTTTGATGCGTCCGGCTGTAGATGATCTAAGTCATTCCAAAACTGTGTGTAATCCTCTCACTTATGGTAGCAAAATGGATCCACCCTGAGCTGAGCTCAGATATTTCTTGGTGATGATATGATGACATATAGCAAAGAAATGTTTGTAAATCTGGTAATATCCATATAGGATTTGGCCATGTGCGCCAAAGCTTAGAGCATCTCTAGCGGACCCCTTATATTGTGATGCACTGTAAAATAATCATTAATTTACGGTTTTGCGTGAATAAAGTGGCATGAACAAACACAGTATCGGACCACGGCCTGTAAAAATACTTGCGGGGCATGGCAAATCTTCGCCCTCAACATTTAGATACACGGGGTGGGAGCCGACCCGAGCTTGACCCATATCGGCGGGGATATTTGACGGGAGGGTCGTTTCCCCATGGCAGTTCCCGCTTCCCCTCTCCCCCCTCCCCTGCTCCGGACCACCTTCCTCAGCTTTGTATCGCCGCCATGGAAGCCTCCCACCCGTCGCCCCTCACCATGGATATCATCGATGCGGAAAACCCTCCGACAGATCTTGTCACCTTCCATGTCGCGCCTGTCGCCGTTCGAGGCTCCATTGTGCAACCCCGCAAGCGGCAGGGCAACGTCGTCGTCCAGGGCGACGCTCCCGCAGCCCCCGTCGGGAAGACACGCGCGCCCGCCGCGGCCGCGAATCCTGTATGCCCTGCACAGTGAATAAAGGAAAGGTTTCGAGTGTGAAATGCAAGAAGGCCACCGCAAGAGCTACCCCGCTGACACCTCCTTAGATTGCCCTGGCAAGAGCTACCCCGAGGATGCCGCCAACGATGTTGCTGCTGCCGCCACCGAGGTGTTCGACTAAATGGGCGCAAGGTATGATGCTTCACTTTCTTTTAGTTGTTTCACTTTTCGCCATTACGCTTGTTCATGACTTATTGAGCGAAACTGTAGCCCCAATTTGCATAATGTGACTGCCAAGTTTGTGCACCTGTTGGATGACAACACCATCAACATCAATCAAGCCCCAATCGATGATTACTGTTACAATGAGATGGATGGTGGCATGCATGGTCATGGTGAGGAAGATGATGAGGTGGAGGAGGGGGTGTTCAACAAAGCGCAAGCAAAAGTGCAGACAAGATCAAAGAACTGCACGCAATTGGAAGATCAAATCTTGATCAATGCTTGGGCATCGGTGTCTCTTGAAGCGTGCACCGGCACTGACCAAACCGCCAAGCGGTATTGGAAAAGGGTAGAGGATCAGTTCTTCCACATGATGGCAAAGTATCCCAACAGGTTGCCACAGACCTTTAGGCCACTCCAAGGTCGTTGGACATGGCCAAGCCGATTTGTAGTCGTTGAGCTGCTTGCTTGCAGCAAGTCTGCAATGCACCTCCAAGTGGCACCGTTGAATCTGATTATGTGAGTTAGTTTTCACGTCTCAATTTGTATAAACATTTGTAGCCATCGGAGTGGTTGCATAATTTGACATTGTTTTCAATTTGTAGTACAAAATTGCACAAGAAAGGTACAAGGACATGGAAGCTTCCGGTCGCAAGTCATTTCAACTAGAGCATTGTTGGAAATTACTTCAAAATAGCGAGAGGTGGAAGTTTATTGATAAAGAATACCCACCAAAGAGAGGTGTACTCACCAAGATGGATAATGATGATGGCCCAAGAAACAAGAACAAGCCCGATGAAAACAAGAAGGCCAAGGACAAGATTAAGAGGGAAGCAGAGGCATTAAACTTGCGGGACAAGATGCCATGGTGCAATCAAATGTTGATGGTGGCCAAGACATTGGACGCAAAGAAGAAGTTGGGCGAGAAGAAGTCGCAAGAGAAGCAAGAGAAGTGGCGATTACTCAAGGAAAAGGGGTTGTGGAAGGCAACCATTGAGGAGACAAAAGCCGTTGCCGAGGAGAACAAAGCCTTGGACAAGCTTCTTGCCGAGGAGAACAAGGTCATGACTATGAAGCACAATGACATGGACGACGTCACCAAAGAACAGGGGTGGAGCTGCCTCCTGGCGACCCTGGGTGGCTGCCCGGGCTGCTCTGTCTATTCTCCACTAAGTAGTACATATAAACCATGATTAGTATCACTAATTGCAGGGGCAAATGCTGGACAACGTCACTGTATATAGGCTTTGCCCCGGCTCCTTGAGTTGGCTAGCTCCGCCATTGCCAAAAAATGGCATGATATTGCAAGGAGAGAGATCTTGAAGAGAAGGATGCTAGCGGCGACGGGTGATGGCATCGGTGCCGGTGGGGGAATTGGTGGTGGTGGTGGAGAGTGATGTTGTTGTTGATGATGGTCATGGAGGTGGTGGTGGTGGTGGTGGAGAGCGATGACTATGATGAAGATGGTGATGTCGGTGGTGGCGGCTTTTGCATGAGGTTGTTTTGCGTCATGGTTAAAAACTATGCTTAATTTCCGCGCAAACTATGTTTGATTGTTTGAATTTGAAGCCAATTATTGGAATTGCGGTCAAATTGTCTAATTTGATTTTGTTCGGTTTGCGGGCTGGCGCAGTCTCCGAATATTCTATTTTATAGTTCCGCTTTGCTGGGTCTGTTCGGCCACCACCCATGCCAACCCGCAAAACACGTTTCTCGCAAACTGTAAATGCATTATAAGAGTCCGCGATATAAGGGATTTGTTAAAGATGCTCTTAGACACCATTTCTTCCCCGTATTCATTTTCCAAGTTGAGAACATATATATCCGGGCGACCATTCCTGTTAGACGTGATATATACCCAATTTTCTGTGAAGTAGACTCTATTAACCATTCAACTTTTGACAAGACAAAGTACCATACAAATTTAATATGCTTAAGTGCAAGGGTTTTGGAGATTCAACAGATTCTTTCCGCTGGTACCACCTCAATTCTTAAAAGTGAGGAGAAAAAGACCACACCAACGACACGGTTTCCTCGTGCGATGTATATGCACGCACGTATGGTGAGAAAAATAAGAGTTCAGACGCGCTTTTGATTTGAATCTTATCGAGCTGAGTCATATCCTGATCGCTTCTCACGAGGTGCACTTCACCAGCCATTACCAAACAAAAAAATTGGAGAACAAAACGAACAGACAAGCCGGCACTCACCACCACTCCCTACGCGAATGACTGGATGGTGTCGAATTGGATAGTATACGTAACGAGGCGCTGTCGCCATTTTTTTTTTAAGGATTCACAACGAGGCGGCCAAGACGAAAATAATTTACAGGTGAAAACACATTGGGGTGTGCAAAATGACAGGTACCGTGGGGAAAAGAATACCTTGGCCAAAGTCACGTGAAATGAAGGGAGCAGCATTGCGATAAGCTCTGCCGACGAAGGCTCCACGGACCTCCAATGATCATGGCGAACCAAGATCCTTCCCCTATCTTGTAGACAGCATGTCGCTTTCCCTTTGTTTTCGTGATCTGTTTTTCTCCTTTACCTGCATAATAACCCAGCTTGAGGCACTACCTTAGTGAGTTGTCGTTTTCGCTAATGGTCTCATTTTTATTTTGCATATACAAAGGATTTTTTTTATGTGGTTTGTTTTGATTCATATACATGGATTTTAACGGAGACTTTATAAGAATTCCTTTTCATTATAATTCACATCTAAAATTTCTGTTAACTCAATCAGGAGTTCCTATATATAATTTAATGAATTCTATTCCGTTGAACAAGTTTGGTTCGCTGAGACGGTGGCCCAAAAGAAGACTTTGGCACCCCCGGCGATTTGGATGTATTTTTCAATTTCAGCAGGTACATTTTTAAGGATTTGTGTTTTCACCTTTCCGTGAAAATTAAGGCTTCGATGACAAGTCTCGAGTTTAATTTCCTGTTGCAATGGCTATTTTTATTGCTCTTTTTTTTTTGCATGTTATGAGTGTTTGCGTCTATATTTGTTTCTTTAAAGAAAACAATGTGCCTGTTCTTTTTCATGGTTATCTCGACCCCACTGGATGTTATCAAATTTGGATGTCCCTGTGTTTGCGTCCGTTTCACTTGTCTATCTAGTCCACCACATTCTGCAAGTTGTCGATTTGTTTGGAATATCTCGGACGGATTTGCCATCATCCATGTGGCGATGAGCATCCGAGTCATCCCTGAGCCAGAGACGGTGATCTACCCAGCCAGCCCAGAAGAAAACATCAATTTTGCCGGGCAAAGAAAGAAACAGAGTATGCGGTGGCTCGAGCTCGAATGCTCGATAGGTGGTGTGAGATGCGGACGGGGCGTGGCAGTGACCCCTCATCGATCAACACGTAGGAGTACATCTGAAGACATGGACATAGAGTATGCTCGTGGTGGTATTATTGCGACGCGGCGACCCACCGCGTCCAGATGCTCAATCAATTTCCTGCGCTCGCTCAACCAACCACCCTACTCATTCCATTTGATGGATTGGGTGCCAGTGGTGGTACTGATTGCTTAGCTTGCGGCTGCTATGAAAATCTGCCAAATTTGTACTTTCTGGATGACAGATAGATTTTCTTCTTTAGCAAGACTCTATACATGAGTCAGTTGGCCTTGGCTGAGTGAATACATGTTAAAACCCATATTTTGCATATAGTTTGTTTGCCTGCATACTTCTCAGCCGGGTCGAGAAGAAACACACGCATGGTGTTTGGTTGCATGCTTGTTTTACACAGATGCAAAGTGTGGTGTTCGATTCCATGCAATACATGTCGTCTGGTAACTTATTGTTAGAGTGATGCGATAACCAACACACGCAAATGCACATCATAAACGATAAACTGGAGTCTTAACGCACACTCGGAAGCAGTTAAACCATAAACAGTAGTGGCAAAGTCTTAAACATCCTATGCAAAAGTCTTAACGGTGCAGAGTTAACTTCCTAGGCATCCATAACAAAGGCCCCCTCATGCTTCTTGCACTTGATCAATCACCTTTAGGGTGTCGGGAGTCGCCAGTTCGAAGGTGGCGAGGTACCCGATCCTGATATGGTGAACAACGACGAAGGGGGCCCAACCATGATCAAAGGTTAGCCTGCCGTTGATAGTCTGAACCGTCACCCTTCAAGTGCAACCAGTGTTTGTTCTCAATACAGATTCCTCTAGGGCAGTGGTCAAGTGCTTGGTGAACTCGAGTGACATCGGCAGACACTCCAGCTTGGGTGCAAGGATGACCTTGGTGACCGAGCTTCACTACCGTCTTGCCCTTCTTGTCGGCCACATCCTCCTTTCCCTTGGAGGTATTTCGTGAAGCGGCCTGGCCGATCTACTTATATGAACATGAGATCAATGGACGGACACATCATATATCATATTTTCTTCAAAGGTTCATCCCCACTACAAGCAATTATCTCAACATGCAGCTTTCCACCACACCAAGTGTGCTATATCAGCATCCACTAGCAGTATTTTTTAGCCATGCACCATATCCATTATCTTTAATTCTAAGAAGATGTATTCTCACACCTCACCAAGTCATTCATGGCATGCATGTCTATCACATCATAATTAGTCAAGTAATTATCCACGTCATGCATCTTAGAAAAATTCATGTTATTAGCATGTCATCTTATTCATGTGGTATGAAAAAATGACTATAATTGGCGGTAGACATTGATCATTAGGATGGACTAATGAATGAAAATATGAACTGAACTCGGTCAAAAAATGAATTGAAGAAGGCAATATGTGCATACAAGTATTGGCTGGTGCGTCGCCTATACGTAAATACTAAAGCATTTTTCTTGAAAAAATCCACAGTGATATAAGACTTTTCGGAGATAAGTTTATGAAAAAAAGGAATACCGAAAATTAATCTGACAATCTCATTTGACATGTTTTTTCACTAGAAAATTTATTTTACTTTATTTTAAAAATCCTTGAACCCTTAGGTTGTTAACTTACAAAATAAATGTTAGGATGCAGTGATAGTATTTCATAGCTATATGTCTCTTGGTGTTCCCGCAACAACGTGCGAGGAATCATCCAGTATGAACATATGAACAAGAGGTCAATGCATTCATTCACCCCGCCCCATCTAAATTGCTTTTGGCCTCTAAAGCCCCTATTTATTGTTAGATAATAACGAGAATAAATGAGGCACGAGAGACACATATTTAACGTGGAAACCCTTGTGGGAAAAAATCACGGACACACAAAGGCGCAATCACTATGAGGAGGAATATTACAAGCACGAGACGATAGACCGTCTTAGGTGCGACTACATAGAGTATATATGAGGGCAATACATGAGAGTCCTTGGATGACAAGTAAACGAGTTGTACTCGTACATGTCGGTACCAACGCAAATGCCCACACCATATGTACTACGTCTAGTCCAATATGGTAGAATTTGGATGACAATTTAACAATCTCCACCCTGAGCCAAATTCCCTTCCGTAGTCGAAATAAAGTAAATAACTCCATCCAAATAAACATAAACACCTTGTGCGTCAAAGTCCATAAGACTAGTGAGAGATACCAACTAAGCCTGAGCAAAGCTCAAACTTATTGATAGGAACTGGCTTTGTCATCTTATCAGCATGATTATCATGAGTACTTATCTTGCATACCTTCAAATTACCTTCAGCAACAACATCTCGAATATAGTGATATCTGGCATCAATGTGCTTTGTTCTCTCATGATATATTGGATTCTTTGTAAGGTATATAGCACTTTGACTATCACTAAATACGGTAGGGCATGATGAATCTCCACAAAGCTCAGTGTATAGACCTCTCAACCAGATAGCTTCTTTGCATGCCTCAGAAATAGCCATATACTCGGCATCAGTTGTGGAACAAGCCACAATAGACTGCAGAGTTGCTCTCCAACTCACAGCACAACCACCAATGGTGAAACCATAACCTGTGAGCGATATTCTCTTATCCAAATCACCAGCAAAATAAGAATCAACAAAACCAACAAGTTCATCTCTAGTTTTCCCAAACTGTAATTAAGCATTTGAAGTACCTCGCAGGTATCTCAAAATCCACTGAACTGCTTTCCAATGCTTTTTTCCAAGATTAGCCATGTATCTACTGACAACACTCAATGCATATGATAAATCCGGACGGGAAAAAACCATGGCATTGATGTCTACTACACAACTTATTCTTGTAGACTCGTGTTGGGCCTCCAAGTGCAGAGTTTTGTATGATGGTAGCAAATTTCCCTCAATTGGATGACCTAAGATTTATCAATTCATGGGAGGTGTAGGATGAAGATGATCTCTCTCAAACAACCCTGCAACCAAATAATAAAAAGTCTCTTGTGTCCCCAACACACCAAATACAATGGGAAATTGTATAGGTGCACTAGTTCGGCGAAGAGATGGTGATCGAGTGTAATATGGATAGTATATATCGATTTTTGTAATAGTAACAATAAAAACAGCAAGGTAGCAAGTGATAAAACGGAGTACAAACGGTATTGCAATGCTTGAAAATGAGGCCTAGAGTCTGTAATTTCGCTAGTGCAATCTCTCAACAATACTAATATAATTGGATCATATAACCATCCCTCAACGTGCGATGAAGAATCACTCCCAACTTCCTATCTAGCGGAGAATATAAGAAGGAATTGTTTGTAGCTATTCTTTCCGATCGATCTATCCAAGAGTTCGTACTAAAATAATACAAGTTATTCTTTCCGATTAATTTATCAAGAGTTCGTACTAAAATAACACAAGTTATTCTTTGCGATCGATCTATCAAGTGTTCGTACTAAAATAACACAAAAACAAATTCATATTCATAATACTCAATCCAACACAAAGAACTTCAAAGAGTTCCCCAAGATTTCTACCGGAGAAACAATGACAAGAACGTGCATCAACCCCCTATGCATAGATTACCCCAATGTCACGCCGGGAATCCGCAAGTTGAGTGCCAAAACATATATCAAGTGAATCAATACGATACCCTATTGTCACCACGAGTATTCAATTGCAAGACATATATCACTTGTTCTCAAATCCATAAAAGTATTCAATCCGATAACAATGAAATCTCAAAGGGAAAAACTCAATTCATCACAATAAGATAAAGAGGGGAAAACACCATATGATCTGACTATATTAACAAAGCCCGCGATATATCAAGATTGTGCATCTTAAGAACACGAGAGAAAGAGAGATTAAACACATAGCTACCGGTACAAACCCTCAGCCCCGAGGGTGGAGTACTCCCTCCTCACCATGGTGGCCGTCGGGATGATGAAGATGGCCTCCGATGATGATTTCCCCCTTCGACGGAGTGCCGGAAAGGGTCTAGATTGGTTTTTCGTGGACTACAGAGGCTTGCGGCAGCGGAACTTCTGATCTAGGTTCACCCCGAGAGTTTTTGGAATATTTGTGAATTTAAAGGGAAAAGAGGGGGTGCGGGAGGCCATCGAGGTGGGCACAACCCACCTAGGCACGCCTGGGCCCCCCAAGCGCGCCCTGGTGGGTTGTACCCCCCTCGGGGCACCCCCAGGTGCTGCTCTGGCCCATCCTAGGTGTTCTGGTCCATAAAAAATCTCCAAAAGTTCCGCGGTGTCTCGACTACGTTTGATATTGATTTTCTGTGATGTAAAAAACATGCAAAAACAACAACTGTCACTTGGCACTATGTCAATAGTTTAGTCACAAAAAGTGATATAAAATGACTATAAAATGATTGTAAAACATCCAAGAATGATAATATAACAGCATGGAACAATAAAAAATTATAGATACGTTGGAGACGTATCGGCATTCCCAAGGTTAATTCATGCTCGTCCTCGAGTAGGTAAATGATAAAAACAGAATTTTTGATGTGGAATGCTGCCTATCATGTCATATCATATTTTGTTCTTTATAGCATGGACAATTAGACTTTTATATGGTTCAAAGCAATAGTCTAGTTTTGACATGAGATCTAAATACTCAAGCATATCAACAAGCAACCATGTCTTTCGAAATATCAATGCTAAAATAAGTTATCCCTAGCCCATCATGCTCAACCATTGATCCATTCATGAAACACACTCGCATATTAACTACACCCAATACTCAAGTACGATCATAGTGCCTCCTGGTTGGTGCTTTATAAGAGAAGATGGAGACTCAAATTCAAAATAAAAATTGCATAAAGTAAAAGAAAGGCCCTTCGCAGAGGGAAGTAGGGATCTGTAGAGGTGCCAGAGCTCAAAGCTTAAATTGAGAGATAAAATTATTTTGGGTGACATACTTTTCCCACCAACGAAAATGACTTAGAGCTCCCAACACTTTCCATGCTAGATATATCATAGGCGGTTCCCAAACATAAAATAAAGTTTATTCATTTTTCCACCAAACTTTCACTTTCCATGGCTAGCCGAAGCCACGGTTGCCTTCCATAGCAACACTTTCCAAGGAATTTATTATTTGACAACATAAATTAAATTCATTTTTCATTTTGGGATTGGGCACCCCTAATACCTTTGCCTTACTCTCATGCAATGACAAGTGAATAAACACTCATCGTGAGAATAACACATCTAGCATGGAAAATATTAGCCACCCCTCACCGCCTCGCGAGCGGTACGAGCACACAAAAGAGAAACTTATTTTGAAAATTAGAGATGGTACATACAAATTTGCTTAGAACGGCAAGGGAATACCGCATATAGGTAGGTAAGGTGGACTCATTTGGCAAAACAGGGTTTAAAGAGTTTGGATGCACAAGTAGTATTTCTACTTAGTACAATTGGAGGCTAGCAAATAGATTGAGAAGCGATCAACCAAGAAACGAAAAATCACATAAGCGAGCATTAAGCATAACTAAGACCGAATAATGCACCATAAGTAGGATGTAATTTCATTGCATAACTATTGACTTTCGTGCTTGCATAGGGAATCACGAACCTTAACATCAATATTCTTACTAAAACATAATTAATCATTAACATGGCTCACATATCACCATCATCATATCTCAAAACTATTACAAAGAATCAAGTTTATTTTGTTCAATGATCTTCATGAAAGTTTTTATTATATCCCCCTTGGATATCTTGCTTTTGATAAGCTCAAACAAATATAAATGAAGACCATGACCATAAAACTATTCTATTATTTAAGCTCGTTTCTGAAGAAATCATTATGCTCAAATTGCACAGACATAAAACTTCTAAAATTGTTTTCAATTTCTTCCACCCTTCTGAGTTGAGAATCAACACTAATAGGTCGAGCCATAGTGACGAACAAGCAATCCAACACACAAGCAAACAAGAAGCAAGCGAACATAGGAAACGGAAAAAGAAGGGCAAATAAAACAGCAAGGGTGAAGTGGGGGAGAGGAAAACGAGAGGCAAATAATGTAATGCGAGGGATAAGTGTTTGTGATAGGTACTTGGTATATGACTTTTGCGTAGATCTCCCCAGCAACGGCGCCATAAATTGGCTAGTTGACGGGAGATCAAATCTTGTCTTGACTTGGTGTGAGTCTCCTCGGCAACGGCGCCAGAAATTCTTCTTGCTACTTCTCAAGCTTGCGTTGTATTCCCTCGAAGAGGAAAGAGTGATGCAACATAGTAGCGTAAGTATTTCCCTCAGTTTTTGAGAATCAAGGTATCAATCCAGTAGGAGGCCACACGCGAATCCCTCGTACCTGCACAAACAAATAAGAACCTTGCAGCCAACGCGATAAAAGGGGTTGTCAATCCCTTCTCGGTCACCTACAAAAGTGAGATCTGATAGAGGTGATAAGATAATATTTTTGGTATTTTTGATATAGAGAAAATGTAAATAATGCAAAGTAAAGCGAAGATAAATAGTTGATGGGAAACTAATATGACGAAGACAGACCCGGGGGCCATAGGTTTCACTAGTGGCTTCTCTCATGATAGCAGATTTCTATGGTGGGTGAACGAATTACTGTCAGGCAATTGATAGAAACGCGCATAGTTATGAGAATATATAGGCACGATCATTGTATATAGGCATCACGTCCGTGACAAGTAGACCGAAATGATTCTGCATCTACTATTATTACTCCACACATCGACCGCTATCCAGCATGCATCTAGAGTATTAAGTTCATAAGAACAGAGTAACGCCTTAAGCAACATGACATGATGTAGAGGGGTAAACTCAAGCAATATGATGTAAACCCCATCTTTTTAACCTCGATGGCAACAATACCATACTGCCTTGCTGCCCCTACTATCACTGGGAAAGGACACCGCAAGATTGAACCCAAAGCCAAGCACTTCTCCCATTGCAAGAACTGTAGATCTAGTAGGCCAAACCAAACCAATAATTCGAAGAGACTTGCAAGGATATTTAAATCATGCATAAAAGATTTCAGAAAATAATCCAATATTGTTCATAGATAATCTTGATCATAAACCCACAATTCATCGGATCTCGACAAACACACCGCAAAAAGATTACATCGAATAGATCTCCTCGAAGATCGAGGAGAACTTTGTATTGAGATCCAAAGAGAGAGAAGAAGCCATCTAGCTAATAACTATGGACCCGAAGGTCTGTGGTAAACTACTCACAACTCATTGGAGAGGCTATGGTGTTGATGTAGAAGCCCTCCTTGATCGATGACCCTTCGGTGGAGCTCCGGAACATACCCCAAGATGGGATCTCACGGGTATAGAAGGTTGCGGCAGTGGAATTAGGGTTTCATGGTGCCCCTCGATAGTTTCAGGGTACGTAGGTATATATAGGCTGAAGAGGGACGTCAGGGGAGCAACAGGGGCCCCACGAGGGTGGGGGCGCGCCCCTGCCCTTGCGGCCTCCTCTCTCGCTTCCTGGCGTGTACTCCAAGTTTTCTGTGTTGATATCGTTCCAAAAATAACTCTCCCGAAGGTTTCATTCCGTTTGGACTCCGTTTGATATTCCTTTTCTGCGAAACACTGAAATAGGCAAAAAAATAGCAATTTGCACTGGGCCTTGGGTTAGTAGGGTTAGTCCCAAAAATAATATAAAAGTGTATAATAAAGCCCATTAAACAACCAAAACAAAATATATAATAGCATGGAACAATAAAAAATTATAGATACGTTGGAGACGTATCAACAAGTAATAGGATAAAGAGAACATAATTTTGTAGCAAACGCATCTATCACTTTGAGCCATCGATTGGTTTCATCATGTTTATGCTTCTTGCAAAATCTATCATCCCTATGAGGCATGTCTTCAAAAAGTCTTTCCACACCACAAAAATTGACATGCTTATAAAAAACATTTTTCTCATGACTAGTGCAATAATCATTAGCATTTTGGATATTCAAAGAATTCATATTAACAACATTGCAATCATGCTCATCATTCAAATATTTTGCGCCAAACATTTTATTGACTTCTTCTAACAGTTGAGCACAATTTTCTGATCCATCATTTTCAAGAAAGATATTATAAAGATGATCAATAATATGATGGGACCTCAATTCCATTTTTTAGTTTTCTTTTACAAAACCAAACTAGTGATAAAACAAGAAACTAAAAGATTCAATTGCAAGATCTAAAGATATACCTTCAAGCACTCACCTCCCCGGCAACGGCGCCAGAAAAGAGCTTCGTTGACGGGGTGTGAGTGCCGCTTACCTAACCTCCCCAACAGCGGCGTCAGAAAATAGCTTGATGTCTACTACACAACTTGTTCTTGTAGACTCGTGTTGGGCCTCCAAGCGCAGAGATTTGTAGGACAGTAGCAAATATCCATCAAGTGGATGACCTAAGGTTTATCAATCCGTGGGAGATGTAGGATGAAGATGGTCTCTCAAACAACCCTGCAACCAAATAATAAAAAGTCTCTTGTGTCCCCAACACACCAAATACAATGGGAAATTGTATAGGCGCACTAGTTCGGCGAAGAGATGGTGATCAAGCGTAATATGGATAGTAGATATTGGTTTTAATAGTAAAAATAAAAAAACAGCAAGGTAGCAAGTGATAAAATGGAGCACAAACGGTATTGTAATGCTTGAAAATGAGGCCCAGGGTCCGTACTTTCGCTAGTGCAATCTCTCAACAATACTAATATAATTGGATCATATAACCATCCCTCAACGTGCGATGAAGAATCACTCCAAAGTTCCTATCTAGCAGAGAACATAAGAAGGAATTGTTTGTAGATATTCTTTTCGATCGATCTATCCAAGAGTTCGTACTAAAATAACACAAGTTATTCTTTCCGATCGATCTATCAAGAGTTCATACTAAAATAACACAAGTTATTCTTTCTGCTCGATCCATCAAGAGTTAGTACTAAAATAACACCAAAATAAATTCACATTCATAATACTCAATCCAACACAAAGAACTTCAAAGAGTGCCCCAAGATTTCTACCGGAGAAACAAAGACAAGAACATGCATCAACCCCTATGCATAGATTACCCTAATGTCACCTCGAGAATCCGCAAGTTGAGTGCCAAAACATATATCAAGTGAATCAATACGATACCCCATTGTCACCACGAGTATTCAATTGCAAGACATATATCAAGTGTTCTCAAATCCATAAAAGTATTCAATCTGATAACAACAAAATCTCAAAGGGAAAAACTCAATTCATCACAATAAGATAGAGAGGGGAAAACACCATATGATCTGACTATATTAACAAAGCTCGCGATACATCAAGATTGTGCATCTCAAGAACACGAGAGAGAGAGAGAGAGAGAGAGAGAGAGAGAGAGAGAGAGAGATTAAACACATAGCTACAAGTACAAACCCTCAGCCCCGAGGGTGGACTACTCCCTCCTCACCATTGTGGCCATCGGGATGATGAAGATGGCCACCGATGATGATTTCCCCCTTCGGTGGAGTGCCAGAAAGGGTCTAGATTGGTTTTTCATGGACTACACAGGCTTGCGGCGGCGGAACTTCTGATCTAGGTTCACCCCGAGGGTTTTTGGAATTTTTTTGAATTTGTAGGGTAAAGAGGGGGTGCTGGAGGCCACCGAGGTGGGCACAACCCACCTGGGCGCGCCTGGGCCCCCAGGTATGCCCTAGTGGGTTGTGCCTCCCTCGAGGTACCCCCCAGGTGCTGCTTTGGCCCATCCTGGGTGTTCTAGTCCATCAAAAATCTCCAAAAAATTTCGCGGTGTTTGGACTCCGTTTGATATTGATTTTCTGTGATGTAAAAAACATGCAAAAAAACAACAACTGGCACTTGGCACTATGTCAATAGGTTAGTCACAAAAAATGATATAAAATGACTATAAAATGATTGTAAAACATCCAAGAATTATAATATAACAACATGGAACAATCAAAAATTATAGATACATTGGAGACATATCAGGCATACATAAGTGAACCAACTGCACTCGAATAGGGAAATCTAGACATGTACTCAATATCTGCATCGGACTTAGGACATAAAGCTGATGATAACTTGAAGTGTGCAGCTAACGGAGTACTTACTGGCTTGGCATTATGCATATTGAAAGGACAAAGAACTTTATCAATATATCCCTTCTGACTTAGATATAATTTTCTAGATGGTGTATCTCTGGATATTTCCATGCCAATAATTTTCTTTGCTACACCCAAATCCTTCATCTCAATTTCATTACTCAATTGCTTCTTTAGTTCATTAATATCTGACATACTCTTTGCAGCCATTAGCATATCATCAACATAAAGGAGCAAACAAATACTTGAACCTTTGACAGTTTTCAAATAAACACAACTATCATAATTGACCTTTTGAAACCTTGAGAGAGCATAAAGGTGTCAAATCTGTTGTACCATCGTCTAGGGGATTGCTTCAATCCATAAAGAGATTTCTTTAACTTGCAGACAAGCTTTCCTTTTTCAGGAATAACAAAACCTTCAGGTTGTTCCATATAAATATCATCTTCTAATTCTCCATGTAAGAATGCGGTTTTAACATCCAATTGTTTAAGCTCAAAATCATGCATGCAACAATATTGAGTAAAATGCGAATAGAGCTATGCTTCACAACAAGAGAAAATACTTCGTTATAGTCAATATATGGAATCTGGCTACAACCTTTAGCAACTAACCTTGCTTTATATCTTGTCTCGTCATTAGGAGAAACACCTTCTTTCCTCTTGAAAATACACTTGCAATGAATATGTTTCTTCTCTCTCGGTAATTTTACTAAATCCCAAGTGCCATTCTTTTCAAGTGGTTCCATCTCATCATGCATAGCGGTCATCCACTTATTACTATCACCAGAAATAATAGCCTCGGAATATGAAGAAGGCTCAGCATTACCTTCAATTTTCTCTACAACAGATAAAGCAAAAGAAACAATATTGCACTCTTCAATTAACCTTTTAGGTTTATCAATGCCCCGCCTAACTTTGTCATGTGCAAGATTCCAACCGGGTGGAACAATATGATGATTTGGAGTGAGAGTGGCATGTTCATCATCAACGACGGGTTCATCATGTGCATCAACATTCTCATTACCGGATGTATCACTTGAATCAATAACATGCTCCACCTGAACAGTAGGATGCTGAATAGTTGCCTCGTGTTCACTCTCAACAGGAACACTAGTAGATGAAACATCATGTAACATAGCAGATTCATTAAAGATAATGTTTCTGCTAATACCAACCTTCTAGGTTCCAGGATTCCATAATTTAAAACCTTTAACACCACACTTATAACCAAGAAAGATGCACTTAACAACCCTAGGCACCAACTTTCCATTATCAACATGAGCATAAGCAGTGCAACCAAAAACTCTCAACTGTGAATAATCAGTAGGTGAACCAGACCATACCTCAATTGGAGTTTTCTTATTAAGAGCAATAGATGGTGAACGGTTAATGAGATAACAAGCAGTGGAAGCGACCTCGGCCCAAAAAACGCTTATGCAAACCTGCATTGGACAACATGCAACGGGCTCTGGAAATAATGGTCATGTTCATACACTCAACAACACCGTTTTGTTGAGGAGTATAAGGAACGGTGTGATGTCTGACAATGCCTTCTGACTTGCAATAATTTGCAAATTGCTTAGAACAGAGTTCCATACCATTATCAGTGTGAAGTATTTTTACCTTCTTTTCAGTTTGTCTCTCAATCATAATCTTCCACTCCTTAAAAGCTGAGAATGCTTGATATTTATGCTTCAAGAAATAAGGCCAAACTTTTCTCCAATAATCATCAATTATAGTCAGCATGTAACTAGCACCACCTAACGACTTCTTGCGAGATGGTCCCCATAAATCAGAATACACATAATCAAGAATACCTTCAGTTGTATGAGTCGAAGTATCTAACTTCACCCTCTAGTGCTTGTCGAAGATACAATGCTCACAAAATTTCAATTTACCACTTTCGTATCCTTTAATAAGACATCTCTTATTTAACTCTGCCAAACAAAGTTCACTCATATGTACAAGACGCATATGCCTAAGGTTAGCAGCATCACAATAATAATTCTTTGAAATAACTGGAGTAGCATTACCTGAAACGGTAGAACCTCGAAGGTAATAAATACCATTGGTCGAACTTAAGTCACCTTTCATCACAATAAGGGAACCTCTGGTGATCTTTAAAACACTATCTCCACCTGAGTACTTGTACCCCTTTGCATCAAGGGCACTCACAGAGATAAGATTTATCTTCATCTTCGGAATATACCGAACATCTGTCAAAGTTCTGATTGTGCCAATAAACATCTTGATTCGAGCGGAACCTATGCCTTCAATCTTGCTTGGTGAATTATCAAAACCCAAAACAGAACCAGCAACAGTAGTGGAATCAAAAGTAGTAAACCAATCTCTATGCGGGCACATATGAAAACGGCATGCAGTATCAAGTACCCACTCATCATTGGTCTCAGCACATCCAAAAATAATGACAAGAGCATCATCGGAACTATCATCACGAGTAACATAAGCAGAATTTTCACCTTGTTTGTTACCTTTCCTCTTTTCCTTGTTCTGCAACATGAAACATTCTAAGATGTCATGCCCGTCTCTCTTGCAATATGTGTGATACGTCCAAAACGTATCTATAATTCCTGCTTGCTCCATGCCTCTTTTGTGTGATATTGCTATGATATTTATGCACTTCCATACACTTTTGATCATATTTGGACTAACCTATTAACTCAGTGCACCACAGTGCCAGTTCCTCTTTTCTGATGTTTTTCTATTTCAGGTTTTCCCCATATTAAAAGTGCTCCCAAAATTCCGGGAAAAATACAGGAAAAATAAGCGTACAGGAAGCTTCACGAAAAACCAAAGCGGGGCCAGAGGGGAGCCAGGGGGGCCCAGGCGACCACCCGGCGCGGCCCCACCCTTGGCAGCGCCAGGGGGGCGCCTGGGGCCCCTGGTCCGCCTCTGGTTGCCCCCCTTCGCATATATATTCCTCTCGTCCCGAAACCCTTGAGGACGGAACCCTTTTTCGCGATCTCGCCTCTGTTCCGCCGCCGCAGCGCTTCCAAGATCGGGAGCATCAGGAGAACTCTTCCCGGCACCCTACCGGAGGGGAGAACCACCACCGGGAGCTTCTCCACCACCATGGACGCTTCCCGGATGAGTCGTGAGTAGTCCCCCTTGGACCATGGGTCCATGATCAGTAGCTATGTGATGTTCTCCTCCCCTCTTTGCTCTTCATGGTTTAGACCTCGTGAGCTGCCCTACATGATCGAGGCACATATGTAATCTTTATGCTGTTGCTCTGCTGAGTTTGCTGGGATCCGATGGATTATGAGATTATGTTCAGATTGTGTTTGAGTAATATATTTGATTAACCTCTTTTATATCTTTGTTCTTGAGTACTTCTAGCATGTTCTCCGTTGTTGTTTATTGCTTTGGCCAAGTAGTAGGTAGTAACTCCAAGAGGGAGCGTTATGCTTGATTGTGGGTTCATGCCCCTTGATGACTAGCTTGAGTGACAGAAACATGAGTCTAGGGGATGTGCTATTGCCACAAGGGAGAAAACAACGGTGCTTGTACTTGCGGGTGCAAGGATTGTTTACTTTACGCAAAGTTCTTTTAATGCAGTTGTCTGTTGCTTTGAGTTTACACTTTGGGTGGGATTCACAACTTAATACCAGCGAGATGTTCTGGATAGATATCTCTAGGTGGATGATTAGTAGTAGATGCAGATGGATTTCGGTCTACTTGCCTTGGCGTACCGCCCATGCTTTTGAGCCTCTACCTTTCTTTGCAGCATAGTTAGCATTGGTTTGCGCACATAATCCTGTCAATTGCCCAGCTGTAATTTGTTTACCTCGCTTTGCTGTTTTATCGTCTTTTGGGAGAGAGACATCACTAGTGACCATCATGGGACCCAGGTCCATATTACCACCACTGATCACACCTTCTATTTACTTCCTGTTTCTATTTTCTAGTTGCAGTCATAGCTATCATTATTACCTCTTGTGTTTGATCCTTTGTAAACAACAAGGCCGGAGGGATTGACAACCTCTCTGAACTCGTTGGGAGCAAAGCTATCTGTATCTGTGTGCAGGTCCTATCAATCGCTAAGTTTCTGGCGCCGTTGACACCTACTTGTCGACCCTCGGAGTCTCACGGGATTCGATCCTTGGTATCTTTGCCAAGGAAAATTTGCCGCTATGCTACATCTCAACCTTCCACTTGGGGTAACCAACGAGGGGCGAGAAGCCATCAAGCAAGTTTCTGGCGCTGTTGCCGGGGACTCCACTCTTCAAGATAGGGGAGTTGCACGCTATCTTTTATCTTTGCTTTTCAGTCTTGTTAGTTTACCTTTCAGTTTTTGCTTCAGTGTCCCTTACCAAAAATCACAAAAATAGTTATCTTTCTTGCTGCTGCTATGGGTTCCACTGAGAACACCAAGTTGTGTGACTTCACTAGTCATGACAACAATGACTTTATCTGTACGCCTATTGCTACACCTGCCACTTCAGCACCTTCTTATGAGATTAAACCTGCTTTACTGAACCTACTTATGAAAGATCAATTCTCCGGTGCTGGAGATGATGCTGCTTTGCACTTCAATAATTTTGTTGAGCTCTGTGATATGCAAAAGTACAAAGAAGTAGATGGTGATATTGTTAAGCTTAAGCGTTTCCCTTTCTCCTTGAGAGGAGGAGCTAAAATCTGGTTTCAATCCTTGCCTAGGAATAGTATAGATTCTTGGGACAAGTGCAAGGATGCCTTTATTGGGAAGTACTATCCCCCAGGTAAAATTATCCAATTAAGGAGTAACATAATGAATTTTAAACAATTGGATAATGAACATGTTGCCCAAGCTTGGGAACGCATGAAATCTCTTGTCAAGAACTGCCCTACTCATGGTTTGACTACTTGGATGGTTATCCAAACTTTTTATGCAGGCTTGAACTTTACCTCGCGGAACTTGTTAGATTCGGCCGCGGGAGGAACCTTTATGTCAACTACACTTGGTGCTGCCACGAAGGTTCTCGACGAGATGATGACCAATTATTCCCAATGGCACACCGAACGCGCTCCAACAGGTAGGAAGGTAAACTCTGTCGAGGAGATTTCCTCCCTAAATGAAAAAGTTGACTTGATCATGTCTCTACTTTCCAAGCAATCTTCTATTGATCCTCATGATGTTCCTTTAAATTCTTTGATTGCTCAAGATCAAGTAGATGTGAACTTTATCTCTAGAAACAATTTCAATAACAATGCTTATAGGAGTAATTTTGGTAGCAACCCTAGACCGTTCCCCTCTAATTCCTATGGAAACAACAATACTTATCCTAGCACCAGGAACTCCACTTCTGAACTAGAGATTATGCTTAAAGACTTCATCACTACCCAAAAAGCCTTCAATAAGAGTGTAGAAGAAAAACTAGACAAACTAGATAATCTCTCTTCGAAGGTAGACAATTTAGCCCATGAGGTAGAGTTGCTTAAAATTAGAACTTCTCCTCTTGAGGAGAGGAAGACCACTCCTATGAATGCTATTCAAGTGCAAATTAATGAAAACATTAGGATGATGGCTAAACTTAAAGAGAGATGGGCTAGAGAAAAGGAGGAAGAATATAGAATTAAGAGCCTTCCTACCCACCACACTGTTGCTACTATCCAAGTTGTTGAGGATATCCAAACTCTTAGCACCCAATGCACTCCTAGTCCCATTGGACCTATTAATGGTGATGCTATGACCTCAACCGTAGAAGAAACTCCTATGACCATAGAAGCTACCAAACAAGTGAGCCTAAAGGACACCACTACCACTTTACTTGATAGTAGTGACCTTGATTTTGATAATTGCACCCTTTCTGAAGTTATTGGTTTTTTTCACAAGATGTCTAGAGATCCCCACACTAGCACACTTAATCTTTCCTTCACGGAGCATATCACTAATGCTCTTATCAAAGCTAGGGAGGAGAAGCTTAGGGTAGAAGCCTCCATACCTAGAAAGCTAGAAGATGGTTGGGATCCTATGATTAAAATTAAGTTGAATAACTTCTCTTGCTATGCTTTATGTGATGTTGGAGCTAGTACCTCCGTTATGCCCAAAAGAACGTATGATATGTTTAAATTGAAATCTTTTGATCCTTGTTCTTTTGGTGTTCGTCTTGTTGATTCTTCCGTAAAGAAACCTTTGGGGAAGATCGACGATGTTCTTATCATTGTCAATGACAATTATGTTCCTGTTGATTTTACTATTATGGATATTGAATGTGAACTTTCATGTCCAATTATTTTGGGACGTCCTTTTCTTCGCACCGTTGGTGCTATCATTGACATGAAAGAGGGGAATATAAAATTCCAATTCCCTCTCAAGAAAGGGATGGAACACTTCCCTATAAAGAAGATTAAGTTGCCTTTTGAGACCGTTACATGGGCTAGCTATTCTCTTACTCTTGATAAAACTTGATTTTCTCTTTTTTGCATCATGCCTAGCTTAAAGGCATAAAAGAAAGCGCTTTTGGGAGGCAGCCCACAATGAATTAGGTTTTATTTTGCTTTTGTTGTGTCTTGATGTTTGTTATTACAGTAGCATCATCATTGTATCTTTTCTTTTCAGCTTTGTGCCAAGTTTAGCCTCCGATTGCAAGAAAGTTCAAAAGTTGTGACGTGCTGTCCAGAAAACAGATTCTATCCTTGGACAGAAAAATTCGAATAAAATCACCAGATCATCTTTTTGATCTGAATTGTTTTAACAGCGTGCTCTATACAATTGGCTTTCGAGCGTCTGTTCTGAGTTTTTTGATTTGAGTTGCATAAGTGCCGCGAAAAAATTTTTTACTACCTGCTGGTCAGTTTTTCACAGATTCTGTCCTGTTTTGCCTTTTCTTCGTTTTGCAAACCTTGAGCTTGCTTTTTCTTTGCAAAAACCTTTTGGCAATCTTGAGAAACAGTATCTCTTCAAGATTATCTTTATTTCCAGTAGGGAAAAATTATTTTATTGTGGGTACTAACCTCGCTAATCAGATTATGATGAGTTATGTATGAAGGGAGTTTTCAAGTGTGCGAGGGAAGATGATAAAAGAAGATTCAGGAGGGTCAAACGCTCAAGCTTGGGGATGCCCCCGTGCACCCCCAAGAAATATTCAAGAAGACTCAAGCGTCTAAGCTTGGGGATGCCCCCATCCATCCCCTTCTCCATCAACAATTATCAGTCTGTCTTTCGTTCCACTATATTTTAATCACTTCATGCGTTATGTGCTATGCTTGGAGCGTCTTGCTCTTAGTTTCCTTTTTAGTTTTCTTTAGCTTTGCTTGCTGTTCATAACAAGTTAGAACCCAGCTTTCTTTGTGTGGGAGAGAAACACGCTCCACTTCAACCTAGAACACAACATAGGATTTTCATGTTTATCTTTGTTGTGTGTGTTCTTTGTCTTTTCTTAGCTGCTGTCATGTTTAGCTCTTAGTTTTCATGCTTTTCTTTTTAAAGAGCTTTTGTTTAGTTGGTTTCTGAACTCTCTTGAGTTTTCATGTTTATCTTGTTAAGAGAGTTTGCCTGTTGCACTGAGTTGTGTGTCTTAACTTAAAGTAGGTAATTGAGGTTGCTATTTAATTTTAGTAGTAACTTGCAATAGTTTTGAGGTATTGCCATGAGTAATGTCTGAAATTTTGGTGTCAAGAGCTTCAGCCTATTAGTGATAGATGTCGTATTTTGGGCAATCCGTGTTTATTTTCGAAAACCTACAAAATAGTTGAGAACTTTAGCTACTAAATGGATCACTAATCTTTGGAGGGATCGAATATTAGAGTACACTCACGTACCATGAGCCGAGGATGCGCAAGGATAACCAAACCCCCATACACTCCTCCTCGGGGTACTTGTCTCTTTGTGAACCTCCTAATTATATTGAGAGTTACCGATAATAAGTGCATGAGTTCTTCGGACTAATGTGAGTATTCGAAAGTTGACACTTCCACCTAGCCATATTTTTCTAGCCTCTTCGGTGCCGTGCATTGCCCTTTCTCACCTCGAGAGTTGGCGCATACTTCGCCGGTGCATCCAAATCCTTGGCACGATACGCTCTATCATCATAAGCCTCATTATATCCTTCCTCAAAACAACCACCATACCTACCTATCAAGGCATTTCCATAGCCTTTCCGAGATACATTGCCATGCAACATCCATCTTCTCATGACTTGATCCTCATGTCATACCTGTTTTTTGCTTGATCGATGAGCCGCATGCTAGTTGGGCCTTGCCCTAATCATTGCTATATGACACGCTAGTATCATTGCATATCCTGCTACACTGGCAGAGGCATACATTTGCATACATCATGATAGTTTCATTTTCTCTATGTTGAGTACTTTTGTAAAGTGTGAAAGATCTTCTATACTTCTTGTAATATATAGAGTGTTGCCCCTAAAGTGAGGAAAAGATCCCAAAGAGGACAAATCAAAAGATCCCAAAGAGGACAAAATCAAAAGATCCCAAAGAGGACAAATGAGAGTTAAATAGAAAGAGCCATTGAGGCCACAAAAAAATAAAAAAAAATAAAAAAAAAAGAGAAGGGGGCACACTACTATTCCTTTTGAGAGATCCACACTCGTACTCCATCTTATACCTTGTACTCCATAGAGATTATCATTCATGCATATAGCTATGTGGGGACCTTCACACTATAGAACTTGGCTTGTATATTCCAATGATGAGCCTCCTCAAAAGAGCTCTAGGTCTTCTTGAGCAAGCAAGTTGGATGCACCCCCACTAGTTCCATTGGAGAGCTTACCTTAGCTCATATGTGCATCCGTTGCATGGCAATCCCTACTCCTCACATCATATCTATCATTTGGCTTTCTCTCGCCTATGATTGTCCTCATTGATGTGAGCCTTTCACACCTTTTTTGTCTTCCCCCTTCATCATTTTTCTCTCTTTGCCATCCTAAGTGTCGACTTTCTTGCTTACGCTCATCCATTGCATGAGTGCTCAAAATATCGAAAGGGAGTGGATCATTTTGACTTGTACCTGACTGTTGGTCTGGGGATGAGTCAACATAAGATTCCAAAGAAGACCAAGTGTGAAACTTTAGTAGATTAAGTTCTCAACAATACAAAAACTATGTTTTACTCTCTCGTATATCCCTATCCCCATTCTTGCACGCAAACACCATTTGGAGACATTCGAGTCACGGACAGCGAGAGCTTTTGCACCTTTATGTTCTTATGTTGCTTGTTACAATGCTAATATAGACTCTTGCTTGTTATGACTTGAGTTGAATTACATGCCTTGATTGCTTTACTTAAAAAGTTCTTATATGGTTGGTAGCATGTCACCACAGAAATTATGCTTGTTATCATTTACCTACTCGAGGACGAGCAGGAATTAAGCTTGGGGATGTTGATACGTCCAAAACGTATCTATAATTTCTGCTTGCTCCATGCCTCTTTTGTGTGATATTGCTATGATATTTATGCACTTCCATACACTTTTGATCATATTTGGACTAACCTATTACCTCAGTGCACCACAGTGCCAGTTCCTGTTTTCTGCTGTTTTTCTATTTCAGGTTTTCCCCATATTAAAAGTGCTCCAAAAATTCCAGGAAAAATACAGGAAAAATCAGCGTACAGGAAGCTTCACGAAAAACCAAAGCGGGGCCAGAGGGGAGCCAGGGGGGCCAGGCGGCCACCCGACGCGGCCTCACCCCTGGCCGCGCCAGGGGGGCGCCTGGGGCCCCTGGTCCGCCTCTGGTTGCCCCCCTTCGCATATATATTCCTCTCGTCCCGAAACCCTCGAGGACGGAACCCTTTTTCGCGATCTCGCCTCTGTTCCGCCGCCGCAGCGCTTCCAAGATCAGGAGCATCAGGAGAACTCTTCCCGGCACCCTGCCGGAGGGGAGAACCACCACCGGGAGCTTCTCCACCACCATGGACGCTTCCCGGATGAGTCGTGAGTAGTCCCCCTTGGACCATGGGTCCATGATCAGTAGCTATTTGATGTTCTCCTCCCCTCTTTGCTCTTCATGGTTTAGACCTCGTGAGCTGCCCTACATGATCGAGGCACATATGTAATCTTTATGCTGTTGCTTTGCTGAATTTGCTGGGATCCGATGGATTATGAGATTATGTTCAGATTGTGTTTGAGTAATATATTTGATTAACCTCTTTTATATCTTTGTTCTTGAGTAATTCTAGCATGTTCTCCGTTGTTGTTTATTGCTTTGGCCAAGTAGTAGGTAGTAACTCCAAGAGGGAGCGTTATGCTTGATTGTGGGTTCATGCCCCCTGATGACTAGCTTGAGTGAAAGAAACATGAGTCTAGGGGATGTGCTGTTGCCACAAGGGAGAAAACAACGATGCTTGTACTTGCGGGTGCAAGGATTGTTTACTTTACGCAAAGTTCTTTTAATGCAGTTGTCTGTTGCTTTGAGTTTACACTTTGGGTGGGATTCGCAACTTAATACCAGCGAGATGTTCTGGATAGATATCTCTAGGTGGATGATTAGTAGTAGATGCAGATGGATTTCGGTCTACTTGCCTCGGCGTACTGCCCATGCTTTTGAGCCTCTACCTTTCTTTGCAGCATAGTTAGCATTGGTTTGCGCACATAATCCTGTCAATTGCCCAGCTGTAATTTGTTTACCTCGCTTTTCTATTTTATCGTCTTTTGGGAGAGAGACATCACTAGTGAACATCATGGGACCCCGGTCCATATTACCACCACTGATCACACCTTCTATTTACTTCCTGTTTCTATTTCCTAGTTGTAGCCATAGCTATCATTATTACCTCTTGTGTTTGATCCTTTGTAAACAACAAGGCCGGAGGGATTGACAACCTCTCTGAACTCGTTGGGAGCAAAGCTATCTGTATCTGTGTGCAGGTCCTGTCAATCGCTAAGTTTCTGGCGCCGTTGACACCTACTTGTCGACCCTCGGAGTCTCACGGGATTCGATCCTTGGTATCTTTGCCAAGGGAAATTTGCCGCTACGCTACATCTCAACCTTCCACTTGGGGTAACCAACGAGGGGCGAGAAGCCATCAATGTGCAATATTTCTTGTCTTTGGATTGCGACCGGCCCCTGTTGCCGTTCTTACTTTTGCCTCTGTTTCCATTATGTGAGTTCTTCTCCTTTGTCCTGCCACGTAAAGACAATCTCTCGGCTTGGGATGAACTTGAACCATCATGAGGCACCATTAATTTCATCTTCTCCTTAGAGTTCAAAGATTCATAAACTTTATTAAGTGTGAGAGTATCACGACTATATAATATGGTGTCTCTAAAATTGGTATAAGAACTTGGCAGTGAACAAAGTAATATTAAAGCAATATCTTCCTCTTCATACTTAACCTCCATTGCAGCTAGATCGGATATGATCACTTTAAATTCTGAAATATGATTCAAAACATTACCTCCCTCGGGTAACCTGTGCAGGAATAAAGTTTGCTTCAGATGCATCTTGCTGGTGAGATCTTTTGTCATGCAAATCCCTTCCAGCTTTAACCATAGAACAACGGCAGTTTTTTCACTCAAAACTTCCTACAAAATATAATTATCCAAATGGAGTTGAATTTGTGACAAAGCCTTACGATCCCTTCTTTTATCATCATGAGTCCAGTCCTGAATTCTGTTCTTCCCAAAACTGTCCAGTGCATCATCATAGTCGGCCTGTGCCAACAACAGCCGCATCTTGACTTGCCATAGGGTAAACCTTGTGTCACGGTCCAGCAGTGGAAGATCGTACTTCATGGAAGCCATGAGTAGATAAAGTTGTGTACACAAAGTAGTACAAGCTGATAGAAAATTCTTGACAGAATTAATATGCGGATCAAACAAACAATAAGGTAAATAGCACCTGGTAGACGTCTCAGGTAATCGAAGACCAAAAGCTTGATATGTAGCTTGACGTGACAATAGTACTAGTAGCTAGCTGATCTTGTACTATTCATTGATCGGTGAAGAAAGAATAAACAATTCTGGACTTGGCTTCACATGAAGGGAGAGGTGGATGATCGAAGTCATGGGACTTGATCCTTGTATACGCATACATGGAGCAGCAATGATCGCCTTAATTCGGCGACTTGAAGCGTGCACCTGCAGCAATGCGTGGCTCGGCGGAACAGACAAGCGCACGGCTTTGTAAGGCGGCACAATAGCGCAAATAGATCTCCTGTCGGACTCGGCTTCTCCGTAGGGCGGAGCAGCGAAAATCGATCCGATGGATCGCCTGGTCGCGTGCGACGGCGCACACGACGAAACGCTAATCTCTCTCCTCAAAAATCTCGTATATGAACCTCAGCTCTGATACCACTTTTTAGATAATAACGAGAATAAACGAGGCACGAGAGACACAAATTTTACATGGAAACCCTTGCGGGAGAAAACCACGGATGCACAAAGGCGCAATCATTATGAGGAGGAGTATTACAAGCACGAGACGACAGACCGTCTTAGGTGCGACTACATAGAGTATATATGAGTTCAATACATGAGAGTCCTTGGAGGACAAGTAAACGAGTTGTACTCGTACGCGTCGATACAAATGCAAAGGCCCACACCGTACATACTACGTCTAGTCCAATACGGTAGAATTTGGATCACAATTTAGCATTTATCTACCACCAAACTCCACAATCTATGTCTTCTACCGTCTCCTCTTCCACAAGTCTCTATCTATCTATCTATCTATCTATCTATCTCTTTCTCCCTCTCCCTCTCCCTCTCTGTCTCTGTCTCTCTGTCTCTCTGTCTCTCTCTCTCTCTCTCTCTCACTCTCTCTCTATCTCTCTCTCTCCCTCTGTCTCTCTCTCTCAGAGAGCATCACAACCGGTCCACCGCCATGAACCCCTTCCCCAATGGCCCTGGATGGAGGGAATTCCTCCTTGGGTGCTCTCCCGGTGACCACACCAAGTTCATGCAGACCATGGAGGTGCGCTATCGGTTCAAGAGCGTGGACGGGATGCATAAAGAGTCAGACACAGTGCTATTGAAGGCGATGAAGACAAAGTTGAAGAGGCTGATACCTGACCCAACCAAAGGGCTATGTTAGTGGACATACCATGGTGGGTGATGGATGAGGTCGAGTCGGTCGATCCAGGTCAAAGAGCCAGATGGGCAAAATATAGGTCTATTAGGGCTCCTCGTGAGCAGCCGGCCATCGAAGTGATGTCGGCTACCATTGTTCTCAAGGACGAGGAGTAAGAGGAGATGATGGATGATGCCAGTGGCAAATTGATCGAGCCTCGGGATGCTCGCAATCCCGAAGTAGTGGATATGGTGGTCAGGGCTCCTTAGCCACACGACCGTATGATGACCTTAGAGGTCAACGTTTACAAGCCCCAAGGCTACCGCCGCTCCAAGCGTCTTCAGGCTCGCCGTGGCTAGGAAGTAGTGCTTGATGGGATGCATTTGAATTGATTTAAGATTTATCTACTCCGCCCCTAGTAAAAGCGTACCGAATCTCATCCAAACTCAAATACCTAATCGGATATGCCTAATTGATTACCAAATCAAATCTGCATAAATCAAATGCGGGAATGGTAATCGATTCAATCGAGGATAGAGGGCTTAGCGTCATTGACGAACTCATGCAGGTGAGGTGAAAGGCCGGTGATCAACGTCTGTGCTCGTCGTCCAAATCTTTGTTGCTCATCGTCTGGATCTTGTGTGTGTTGCCGCCGCTGTGAGGGTGGAGAGAGAGAGAGGAGAATGAGCAGTGAGAGAAGGGCAGGGGGAGTTATGGCGATAGTTCGAGAAACAACACGACGTCTCGAGTGGGGCCCTCGCTGATGAGTGATATTTGTACACCGAGTCACCCTTAGTTTAAACCGAGATATTCGCACCTATATTGCTACAAACGACTAATGAATGCAAAGGATTCTACAAATCCTCTCTTTGATGTGTTTCCATGGGAAATGGGCTAAAAGAAAAGAAAACATGTGAGTACATGGAAAGGAGTGGAAATGGAGAAAGAAGCAATCACCAGGAGGCGCACCAATGGCCACAGACCAAAATACGGTGTTCCATATGGGCAAGCGCCTGTATGGTATGGATTCTGAGGCAGCTCATCCACCTGATCAACTTTTATAAAGGGGTCCACGCCAAAATGTTGCCATAACATCATCGAGCAAAGCCGGAACAAAACCATCTTCATCATCTCTCACAAACCATAGTCGCCGCCATTTCCATCTCCATACCCGCCATCACCACCATAGTTCAACTCCCTCTAGTTCATACTTGTAATTATGCATCACAGAAGGCATTCATTGTAAGACATATTTTCAATCAATCAATCTTCAAGATGTGTTCTTCAATGTTTTCTTCTTGTGATATGATCTTCATGTGTGAGTAGTTCGGTAAGGTATGGGTTAAGGCATAGGCCTTGCAGCCCTCTATATTTGTTGTGGGGTCGGAAGGGTTTGGTTAACATCCCGTATGTGTGAAATAAAATTGTTCCGTAGATGTCTCTTGTCTTGTCTGTGATCTTCATCCATGCAAGTACCCATGGTCATGGAGATCGAGAATCGGTGAGGCTAAGTGCAGGGAGAATGTGAAATGTTATTCTGAACATCAGTGACATAAGGCTTTAGTATGGTAACATAGATCCAATCCTCGGGGATTCATGAAGTGTAGTCATTAAACGCCCAAAGATCTTGTCTGATTATTTATTATATTAATCATCGAGGCTACCCCGTATGACGGATAGGGCCTGCAGTAGGAAAACGGATTTTTGATGTAGGACACATGCCGATCAAGATGTTATCTGGACACATCCCCCACGTCGCTTTGTAACAAGCACGTCTAGATTGGTGACTTCCAGGGCACAAATCATGATCATATTTGGCCCCAACACAAATGCATGGTTGTAAGCATTAATACCTCATAGTCGTACCTATTTTTATTATAAGTGTTTGAATCACTATTGGCTTGATTGATACAGTCAAAAGATATAAATGATTCTTTAACGAAAGCGTGCCAGAGATGAAAACTTGCTAGAGACCATTGTGTCAAGGGATTCTTCCTCTCATGGGTTTGATAACCCAGAGTCACCTCTGTTCCATTAACAAATCACTAAAAGGAGGTACCACTCGCGTGTAGCCTGTGACACCCATGGGCCTCGAGTTGCATCGCTCGGGCCTGGTTGTGGAAACACGACCGATTCAAGCATTCCTCCTCAGCCGAGCCTGGATGTGCTTTAAACATCATGCATGTTGAGATTTTGGTACAGGAAGGCAACAAGACGGACCAAAACTACATCATGTGGCACTCGTTGTACCTAATGTTTTCCAAACACGTCCTATATTCTTACATTTTATTGTTATCTTGTTAGAAATAATAATTTTAGAGCGACAACCAGATTTAAGGGGGTAAATGCACCAACGTATACATTAGGGCATCTCCAACACAGTACCTCAAATCTCCCCCAAATGTTCAAGTGTCTGAATTCCCACAAACTAGTAGCAAACAGGGAGATGTTTGCGAAAGTCTTGCACTCTGTCTGCATCTTCCACCGTCAGCCCCTCCATCTTCCCTCATAAAATCCTACCCGTAACCATCCATATGTCCGATCCCAGCCACACAAGTATGGGAAGCATAGCCCACGCGACCACCCGCGTTACACGACCACCACCACGACGCCCGACCATATTCCTCCTCTCTTCCTCCCAGCCTCTCCCTCTGCTACTACAGATCTGGCCGTCATGAAGCCAAGGTACAGGAACAGGGGGACAATGACTTGGTGATACGTCTCCAACGTATCTATAATTTTTTATTGTTCCATGCTATTATTTATGAAGTCTTGGATGTTTAACGGGCTTTATCTTTCACTTTTATATCATTTTTGGGACTAACCTACTAACCCAAAGGCCCAGTCTAGATTGCTGTTTTCTGCCTATTTCAGGTTTTTGCAGAAAAGGAATATCAAACAGAGTCCAAACGGAATGAAACCTTTGCGAGAGATATTTTTGGAGAAAATCACGCTCGGGAAACTTCAGGACCAAGTCAGGGGCCAGAGGGCCTGCCCTCGAGGGTGGGGGCGCGCCCCCCTGCCTCGAGGCTGGCCCGTGTGGCCCCCGGTGCCCAACTTCCTATATATACCTATGTACCCCAGAAACTCCATACGTAGAGAGAAAACCCTAATTCCACCGTCGTAGCTTCTGTTCCCGTGGAGATCCCATCTTGGAGCCTGTTTCGGGAGGGGGATCCATCACGGAGGCCTTCATCATCATCATCATCGCCCTCACCATGAGTTGTGAGTAGTTTACCACAGACCTTCGAGTCCATGGCTAGTATCTAGATGGCTTCTTCTCTCTCTCTCTCTCTGGATCTCAATACAAAGTTTTCCTTGATCTTTGAGGAGATCTATTCGATGTAATCTCTTTTTGCGGTATGTTTGTCGAGATCCGATGAATTGTGAGTTTACGATCAAGGTTATCTTTGAAAGATATTTGGTTCTTCTCTGAACTTTTTATGTGTGCTCATAATATCCTTGCAAGTCTCTTCGAATTATTGGTTTGGTTTCGCCTACTAGATCTATAGTTCTTGCAATGGGAGAAGTGCTTGGCTTTGGGTTCAATCTTGTGGTGTCCTTTCCCAGTGACAGTAGGGCAGCAAGGCACGTATTGTATTGTTGCCATCGAGGATAAAAAGATGGGGTTTTCATCATATTGCTTGAGTTTATCCCTCTACACCATGTCATCTTTCTTAAGGCGTTACTCTGTTCGTATGAACTCAATACACTAGATGCATGCTGGATAGCGGTCGATGTGTGGAGTAATAGTAGTAGATGTAGAATCATTTCGGTCTACTTGTCTCGGACATGATGCCTATATACAATGATCATGCCTAGATAGTCTCATAATTATTCGCTTTTCTATCAATTGCTCGACAGTAATTTGTTTACCCGCCGTAGAATATCGCTATCATGAGAGAAGCCACTAGAGAAAACTATGGCCCCCGGGTCTATTCTCAACATATCAATCTACATCTACTTTACTTTACTTGCTTTTATTTGTTGTTTTATTAAACCAAAAATACCAAAAATACCAAAAATATAATTATCCTCTCTATCAGATCTCACTCTCGTAAGTGGCCATAAAGGGATTGGCAACCCCTTATCGCGTTGGCTGCGAAGTTCTTATTTGTTTGTGCGGGTGCGAGGGACTGGCGCGTGGTCTCCTACTGGATTGATACCTTGGTTCTCAAAAACTGAGGGAAATGCTTACGCTACTATGCTGCATCTCCCTTTCCTCTTCGAGGGAATACAACGCAAGCTCAAGAGGTAGCAAGAAGAATTTTTGGCGCCATTGCCGGGGAGGCTTACGCAAAAGTCATATACCAAGTACCTATCACAAACCCTTATCCTTTGCATTACATTTATTTGCCTCTCGTTTTCCTCTCCCCCACTTCACCCTTGCCGTTTTATTTGCCCTTCTTCTGCCGTGTGTTTACCGTTCGCGTGCCTCTTGTTTGCTTGTGTGCTATGTGCCCTCTATTAGCTTGCATCTTTGCTTGCTAAATTATGGATCCTCATCCACTTTCTAATCTCTTTAAGAGATCCAATTATATTGAACCTATTGCTAGTGAGCTACGTGCACTAGATTATCTTTATGGGGTTTTGCTTGAAATTTATGAATCTGAAAATTGTGAGGAATTGTTAAAAGAAAAAGTGATTCATGTTAGCTCCTTAAATAGAAAGCATGATTGCAATAATGTTACTATAAACTCTATTGATGTCAATTGTGCTAATGATATGCAAAACCCTAAGCTTGGGGATGCTAGTATTGTTATGTCCACCACTTGTTGCTATGATCATGATTGGGGTGATGATTCTTACGATCTTGAAAATTTATTTAAACCCCATCATGAATATGAGATTGATAATAATGTTTGCCATAATATTGAAAGTAGATTTGAAAGAGTGTCAACTTTTTATCCCACTACTTTAGATATTGATCAATCTTATGAATTTTTTGATAAAAGTGGGTTTGGAAAGGTCATGACTTTAGTTAATATAGATCCCACTATTTTGGAAAAGTGTCAACTTCATATGCATGTGGATCGTATTGAGAATATGTTTTGTGATAGCTATATTGTTGAATTAGCTTATGACCCTACATGCAATTATTGTGAGAGAGGAAAATATGGTTTTAGAAATCTTCATGTTACTAAATTACCTCTCGTTATGTTGAGATTGATATTGTTTCTTTCTTCTTCCTTGCATATGCTAGTTTTTGCTTTCCTTGCCAATTTGTTTGCTTATAAGATGACTATGCATGGGAATTATATTAGACTTAGATGTGTTTGTCACATGTTTTATGATGCTCTATTTGTGCCTCAATTATTGTCATTCATGTGAGCATCATCGAATTATCAAGCCTATCTTAATGGCTATAAAGAAAGACCTTGTTGGGAGGCAACCAAATTTTATATTTTTTGTTTTTGTTGCTGGTAGGGAATAAATATTGCATCTGGCCTCTGATTAGATGTGGTTTCATGTTTTGTTTAGTGTTTGTGCCAAGTAGAACCTTTGGGAAGACTTGTGTGAAGTCTATATGATCTTGCTGTGAAAAACAGAATCGTTAGCACTCTCTAAAGTAGTCGTGGGATTTTACTGGAGCGTGCTTTTTAGTTGATTCTTTTTGCTGCTGATTGGTAGACAAATTACGCAAATTTATCAATTTAGTTTGAATTTTTTGGAGTTCCAGAAGTAGGCGAACCCTGCAGATTACTTCAGCCTGTTATGTCTTTGACAGATTGTGTTTTTCGTGTGTTGTTTGCTTATTCCGATGCATCTATAAGTAATATTGGAGGATATGAACCATAGAGAACTTGGTGTACAGTAGGTTTAACACCAATATAAACAAATAATGAATTCATTGTTGTACCTTTGAGTAGTGGTTTGCTTTCTCTTACTAACGGAGCTCACGAGAATTTTTGTCTAAGTTTTGTGTTGTGAAGTTTTCAAGTTTTGAGTATTGATTTGATGGACTATGGAACAAGGAGTAGCAAATGCCTAAGCTTGGGGATGCCCACGGAACCCCAAGTAAATTCAAATAATCAAAAGCCTAAGCTTGGGGATGCCCCGGGAAGGCATCCCCTCTTTCGTCTTCATCCATCGGTAACTATACTTGGAGCTATATTTTTTCGCAACATGTTATGTGTTTTGCTTGGAGCGTCTTGTATAATTTGAGTCTTTGCTTGTTAGTTTTCCACAATCATCCTTGCTGGACACACCTATTTGAGAGAGTTAAATATGGCCTAGAAATTATTAGAACACTCTATGTGCTTCACTTATATCTTTTGAGTTGAATAGTTTTTGCTCTAGCGCTTCACTTATATCTTTTAGAGCACGGTGGTGGTAATATTTTGTAGAAAATGTTGAACTCTCACTCTTCACTTATATCTATTTGGGAGTCTATCAAAATAGCATGGTAAAGTGTTTAGGCTAAAGAAACTAGTCTTCACATGATAAACATCCAATGTCAATGTACTAAAATTTTCACATCAAGTGCATTGAATAGAAAGAGATGTTGGATGCTTGATAATTGTTTTGAGACATGATGATAGTCATATTAGAGTCATGCTAGTGGAGTTATTATGAAATTGATAAATACTTGTGTTAAGGTTAGTGATTCCCGTAGCATGCACGTATGGTGAACCGTTGTGTGACTAAGTTAAAGCATGAGGTATTTGTAGAGTGCCAACCTTTGTGTGGAGGTCGGGAGCGCGCGATGGTTAACTCCTACCAACCTCCCCCCTAGGAGCATGCGTTGATTACTTTGTTTTGATGACTCGTAAATTTTTGTAATAAGTATATGAGTTCTTATGACTAATGTTGAGTCCATGGATTATACGCACTCTCACCCTTCCACCATTTCTAGCCTCTCTTGTACCGCGCAACTTTTGTCGGTGCCACAAACACACTATATATCCTTCCTCAAAACAGCCACCATATTGTTCCTCAAAACAGCCACCATACCTACCTATCATGGCATTTCCATAGCCATTCCGAGATATATTGCCGTGCAACTTTCCACCGTTCCGTTTATGTGACACGCATCATATTGTCATATTGCCATGCATGATCATGTAGTTGACATCGTATTTGTGGCAAAGTCACCATGCATAATCTTTTCATACATGTCGCTCTTGTTTCATTGCACATACCGGTACACCGCCGGAGGCATTCATATAGAGTCATACTTTGTTGTTGTAGTATCGAGTTGTAATTTCGTGTTGTAATGAAAGTGTGATGATCATCATTATTAGAGCATTGTCCCATGGGAGGAAAGGCTGAATCTATAAAGCCCCTCCGCAAAAAAAAAGAAAAAAAAAGAAAGGCCAAAGGAAAAAAAGAAAGGCCCAAAAAAAGAAAGAAAAGAAAAAAGGGACAATTGCTACTATCTTGTTCCACACTTGTGCTTCAAAGTAGCACCATGTTCTTCATTGTAGAGAGTCTCATGCTTAGTCACTTTCATATACTAGTGGGAATTTTCACTATAGAACTTGGCTTGTATATTCCAACGATGGGCTTCCTCAAATGCCCTAGGTCTTCGTGAGCAAGCAAGTTGGATGCACACCCACTAGTTTCTTTTGTTGAGCTTTCATTCATATTTAGCTCTAGTGCATCCATTGCATGGCAATCCCTACTCACTCACATTGATATCTATTGATGGGAATCTCCATAGCCCGTTGATACGCCTAGTCGATGTGAGACTATCTCCCTCTTTTTGTCCTCTCCACAACCACCTCTATTCCACCCATAGTGCTATATCCATGGCTCACGCTCATGTACTGCGTGAAAGTTGAAAGGTTTGAAACGATGGAGCATGAAAACAAATGCTTGGCTGAAATCGGGGTTGTGCATGATATGAATATTTTTGTGTGATAATAAGGGAGCATAGCCAACACTATATGATTTTGTAGGGATAACTTTCTTTAGCCATAGTATTTTGAGAAGACATGATTGCTTTGTTAGTATTGCTTGAAGTATTATTATTTCTTAGGTCAATATAGACTTTTGTCTTGAATCTTTCATATCTGAACATTCATGCCACAATTAAGAGAATTACATTGAAAAACTATATTGGTTAGCATTCCACATCAAAAATTCTTTCTTTATCATTTACCTACTCGAGGACGAGCAGGAATTAAGCTTGGGGATGCTTGATACGTCTCCAACGTATCTATAATTTTTGATTGTTCCATGCTATTATTTATGAAGTCTTGGATGTTTAATGGGCTTTATCTTTCACTTTTATATCATTTTTTTGACTAACCTACTAACCCAAAGGCCCAGTCTAGATTGCTGTTTTTTTGCCTATTCCAGGGTTTTGCAGAAAAGGAATATCAAACGGAGTCCAAATGGAATGAAACCTTCGCGAGAGATATTTTTGGAGAAAATCACGCTCGGCAAACTTCAGGACAAAGTAAGGGGACAGAGGGCCTGCCCTCGAGGGTGGGGGCGCGCCCCCCTTCCCAGGGCGCGCCCCCCTGCCTTGAGGCTGCCCCGTGTGGCCCCCGGTGCCCTCCTTCTTCCTATATATACCTACGTACCCCAGAAACTCCATATGCAGAGAGATAACCCTAATTCCACCGCCGTAGCTTCTGTTCCCGTGGAGATCCCATCTTGGAGCCTGTTCCGGGAGGGGGATCCATCATGGAGGCCTTCATCATCATCATCATCGCCCTCACCATAAGTTGTGAGTAGTTTACCATAGACCTTCGGGTCCATAGCTAGTATCTAGATGGCTTCTTCTCTCTCTCTCTGGATCTCAATACAAAGTTCTCCTCAGTCTTTGAGGAGATCTATTCGATGTAATCTCTTTTTGCGGTGTGTTTGTCGAGATCGGATGAATTGTGAGTTTATGATCAAGGTTATCTTTGAAAGATAGTTGGTTCTTCTCTGAACTTTTTATGTGTGCTCATAATATCCTTGCAAGTCTCTTCGAATTATTTGTTTGGTTTGGCCTACTAGATCTATAGTTCTTGCAATGGGAGAAGTGCTTGGCTTTGGGTTCAATCTTGCGGTGTCCTTTCCCAGTGACAGTAGGGGCAGAAAGGCACGTATTGTATTGTTGCCATCGAGGATAAAAAGATGGGGTTGTCATCATATTGCTCGAGTTTATCCCTCTACATCATGTCATCTTTCTTAAGGCGTTACTCTGTTCGTATGAACTCAATACACTAGATGCATGCTGGATAGCGGTCGATCTGTGGAGTAATAGTAGTAGATGCAGAATCGTTTCGGTCTACTTGTCTCGGACGTGATGCCTATATACAATGATCATGCCTAGATAGTCTCATAATTATTCGCTTTTCTATCAATTGCTCGACAGTAATTTGTTTACCCGCCGTAGAATATCGTTATCATGAGAGAAGCCACTAGAGAAAACTATGGCCCCCGGGTCTATTCTCAACATATCAATCTACATCTACTTTACTTTACTAGCTTTTATTTGCTGTTTTATTAAACCAAAAATATAATTATCATCTCTATCAGATCTCACTCTCGTAAGTGACTGTAAAGGGATTGACAACCCCTTATCGCGTTGGCTGCGAAGTTCTTATTTGTTTGTGCAGGTGCGAGGGACTGGCGCGTGGTCTCCTACTGGATTGATACCTTGGTTCTCAAAAACTGAGGAAAATACTTACGCTACTGTGCTCCATCTCCCTTTCCTCTTCGAGGGAATACAACGCAAGCTCAAGAGGTAGCACTTGGCCGTAGCTGAAATGGACCAACTCATTGAGGCAGCCAAACTTCTTGAGGCTGGACGTCTACATCACGCAACTCATTAATCAGCTAGCCACCTCCCCTATGGCAGAGACTGCACTGCTTCTCTCGATCTTAAATTTCAAGGAGGCTCTGAGCATTGTGCTCAACCGATGTTGAGGCCATACCTTTGATTCATCTTCATCCTATTGAGCTCATCATTGACCCACACGAGTTCTCCTTCTAGCATGTCAAAAAATTGAGATAAAATCATTGGATTGGTGCCTGGCACAACACAGTCCACAGACACATCCGGGCTTGTCTTTGGACGTTTGCGTATCCGATTTGGTGACAAGCGTTGTAGATTTCCTTACTCCTCTCCTTTTCTTTTTTCTTCCATATCACATTTATCAGCATATGCTTCATATTTTTCCTCAAGCCCGTCTCCTTATGGTGCCTCATCATGTCCTCCTGCAGTAATTCGCAAGAGAGCACCCGTAGTCTCATGCACCCCATTAGCGTGTTGTGCCAATGCCCCTCCGTGGAGCGGATCTACACCATGTTCAAGCAGAGCTTGGTATTTGACATTTTGTAAACCTTAACAATGCCGCATAAAAGAACACATGTAAGTAATCAATTCATTAGGATATTGTAGGTGCATCTAATCCCCCCCTTTGTGGTTTGGAGTATTTATGATAAAAGTGGATAAGGAACTAATGTGTTTGTGAGTATATATATAGGTGAAAGTCTCTCAAACATTTGGTTTAACCTTAAAAGATGACCCCTATAAGTGTAAGGAAAACATTGAAGAATTTGGTGCGCCCTTTGTTAAGAATTAGCTGAAGAACTGGATCACGAGAACTTGGTCTTTTGTAGTTCTTTATTATTATTTTTGAGTCATAGGGCAAACCATACTGTTAAGATGAGTTCAAGTGATACGAAGACAATATTTCCGAAGTGTGCACAATCCAACTTATTTCTTCAAGTGAAGATTTTGGAAATCTCTTGTAGTGGATTTATTTTTCTTTAGTGTCCAAGATGATATCCTCCGAGACGTTGTAGTCAAAGTTCTCACTTAAAAGTTAGGAGACTGACAATTTGGTTCTCCTACGGTGACGAATTTGAGAGCTCAAATTTCCAACCATTACTGTGCGAGCAACAACTCGTTGACGGGCCCCGCCCTATCCAACAGTCATATCAGTACCTCGGGTTGTGACCCCGGCTATAAATAGCCAGCCCTCCACCATCAGTTGGTCGACTACTCCAGGTTAATTTGCAACAAGTGTGATTTGAGTAACCCATCCTCCTGAATCATTTGAGAGAACCCTAGTGAGGAAAACCCCTAAGTACCCAAAGACAAAGTGACCAAGCATCACTAAAGAATCTGTTCTAAGTGAACCAAAGACTTGTTACTCTTGAAGACTGTGATCTTCCAATCGGTTAGGCTCATCTTCAGAGCATCACGAGTATGTGAAGGTTTTGAACATATCCCTAGAGGATCTACCAGAGCGATTGGGCGAGTTCTAAGTGATCTTAGCTCAAGGTGAATAAGGTGGAGACTTGGTCTTTTTAGTCAAATCAAATCCTCTCCCAAACATAAGTAATTTTTTCACAACAACTTAAACAGTTCGAACAAATCACATGTCTTCCCCGAGCAACTGGTTCCAATTTCGCCACCCTTTACATTCAAAGACATTTCCTCCTCCTCTCTCTAAAGACTTTATATTTTTGCTATTTTTATTATCTTATGATTTGTCATCAGTTTAGTTGTACTAAAGTGCACTTGTCTGTTTGTGTATCATGTTTACTTGTACTTCTACTTAGATTGCATGGTTTCCTCTATTCTGATGATTATGTCCCAACATTCCTTGCATGCTTATCCTAGTTTATATTTCACAAGCATTTCTTTAGTTTCGTTTACTTGTTGTTTCTTCAAATAATTAGCTTCTTTTGAAGAATTTGATAAAAAAAATCTCTCATTCATCCACCTTTGGTCGATTAAACGCTCTTTAAAATGGTATCAGAGCAAGGTGCTCCCTTATCCTGTGTGATTTTGGTTTAACCACCTGAAATTTTTAGCTTTATCGATTACAAGAAATCTCAATGTCTCCCGAACCGACGATCTTTGATGGCACCAACTACACCTACTAGAAGAATGAGATGTGCGTGCATCTTAGTGCTATTGATGAAGACTCTAGCACCTGGAGTTTAAATAATTGGTTTTCCTAAAATACAAAAATACCAGAAAACTGGAACTGGCACTAGACAATGGATTAATATGTTAGTCTAATAAAAATTGATAAAAAGTGTACCCAAAGCACATATAAATGGTCATTAAATGGCATGAAACATAGAAAAAATAAACATGAACTCGCATCATGAGTATTATTCTAATGTTTTCTTGAATCACGATAGGGTATTCCTTCATCGCCACATTTATCGTGAAGCATTGAAAGAGATGTCATGTTTTAATGAAAGTCTTGTAGCATATCACTATGTTGGTTTGACGCAATTCATCTATGACAAAGAACATTAGAATGAAGATATTGCCTTGCAATTGTTCGCCATAGTGCACATATCTAGTTTCAGCAGAGATAGCTCAACATGGGTGCTCGACTGCATGACAGGTGATACTCACTTCTGATCCCCTAAAATGCACCAATTTTGTTCAACAAAGCAAAACCTAATGTGACGCAGATGGTATGCCTTATGGAGCCATTGCCCGTGAATGTTGTACTTCAAAAGAGATTCCTCATGAAAGACTTGTAGTACACTCCGAGGATAATCTATTACATCATGTGCAACACTATTTACCCCATTAAAGGTCGTCATTCGAAAACTGAGATCAAAGGATTTATGAACAATTCGGTCTACAACATCACATACTACAAGCATTTTGATTATCATGATTTCTTTTTGAGGACTTTAGCCTCATCTTCTATTGAACGCCATGATTAGAAATTCTTTGCACCTTGGATTATACATTTCATTAAGCATCACCAATGTATTGCTTACCAACACTCATCCAGTAATCATCAAATATATTTTTTTCTCCAATTGAAGTTCTTCGGACTACATTCTACCCTACAGATGAAAAAATTCCTTTGTATAATGATGTTGATATCCCAAGCAACACTGCTTCTAATAATGAAGATAATACAATGCTTGGTGCCACAACTAAAGAAACTACCACAAAGCACCTTGCCGACCAATTTTGCCAGCCGCGTAAAACTGATACTACCACATAGACAAAGGTACTTCCAATACTCAGCGCAAGAGATCAAGATTGATGACCGATGGAGAACTTCTTGTCACTTTTCATCAAAATTATGATAGGAATCATGACTGGGCACAAAGACAGAGAATGCAAATTCTTCATGACCTTGATAGAGTACGAAACATTTCATTGAAGAATGCTTATGTTGGGCATGAAACTTTCTGCCAGTCATGGGCTAGTTTGTTGCTACAGTATATTATTGCAGAACATTGAGATCCTAGCTTTGAGGAAAGTTATGAATGGTCATCTACTCCTCCACCTTATATGCAGTTGCAACACACTCCATCACCAGATACTTCAGACTATAGTTGTTCAACCTACATTGTAGATGTCGACATCGAAGGTGAAGAAGACGTGACCTCTCCTCCTACACCAATTGCATAATGCCTAGATTCGTCAACTAAGCATGTTGCTCCACCGCACATCCCCGACACCATCATCGCCCCAGTTGCACCACCTTCTTCATCAACTGCTCTAGGGGACGCATAAAGCTCCCTTTCCTCAAACTTTTGGTCCATTGATGACAAAGGGGTGGTGAAATAAGGATTATAGTCTTCAAGCAGGTGTCTATATGGGTGGGCTCTATTTTTTGTTAAGTTGCAACTCTCATTGTTCGGTGGATTTGTTGTACTGAGTTGTAAACTTAAGTTTGGTGGCTCTCTAAAAAATTTGAACTACTATTTTTTCATGCTACTCATTAAGTCAATCGTACATGCATGATGATATTTGTCATAGGCCACTTCTCATTACGCATTGCTAATTCTTCGTGTTAATCCTTCTATGCAGTATGTTCGAGTCTAAGATATAGGGGGAGTTTTCCAGAGTTACTACCTGGCATGTGCATATGCACTCCATTTTTTTCATAAGCACATCTTCAAGGGGAGTTCTTTCTATATCATGGAATCAAAATCTTCAAGTTTTTACTTCCACATATTATATATCCTAGTTGAAAACTTTAACCCATTTTGCTATCAGTCACCAAAAAGTGGGAGACTGTAACTGCATCTAGTCCCCCTTTGTGGTTTCGGAGTATTGATGACAAAAGTGGTTAACGGAATAATATGTTTGTGTGTATACACAGGTGTAAGTACCTGAATATTTTGGAATGCATCTAGTTTGCTATTTTGGAAGGCTATTTTTGAACGGCATCTAGTTCGCTATTTTGGAACACAAGATACCGCAGAGGGGTCTCTACTTTGCCTCTCAAGCAATGGAGAAATTCTTCGATTGGAGTAGGGATGCGGGAAAAAGCCCGAATCTCGTTAGGCGCTCGAGATTGACTCAAGTACCATATATGGTGTGTATGATTTTTCTCCATTTTACCTACTACCAAACATGGAAGCTTAATTTAATGCGGGGAAAATTTAACCCCAATATGGTATACAGTCGTGTGTTAAATATGATGTCATTTTGGCCAAATTTTGAGAGTAGACACACCTGTTTATCCATGATCTCTTGCGATTAAGTACTAGTCTTTAGTTTAGAAAGAGTAAGTTGAATTATGTAATGGTTTCTTATGTTCTGTTGTGGCCTACCTTGTTTGACAAATTGTCTTTGATTATTCAAAAATTATCATCTTTAGCTTGAAATTAGCTCGTGCTCAATTTGAGATCGTTACAAGTTGAGCATGAGCCACTTTCTACAACCCGACCTTGAGCTTCGCATGGTTTGAGCTCACTTGAATTTTAATAAAAGTGGAGTTGATCCTAAGCCATCTTGCTCAAACATGACTCGTTTGCAGCCTTAGTTGGGAGTTATAATGTAACTTCAAAAATCGTCAGATCGTCACCAACTTCCTCTTCCTCTGCGTTGCGATCTAGTTGATGAGATTAGATATATCCTTCATCTTAATAGTGATACTTGGTGTGATCGTATACCATAATTTGTTGTTGCATAGTGCGTTCCCCTAACCCCTCTCCGGAGGAAAAAAAAAACTCTAGCCTCCAGCAGCCCTCCGATATGAATAATAATGGTGACAGTGTCTCCGTGGCCTAGAAAAATCAAGCAATAATAATGTAAGGGTTTCAGGGCAATATAAAGCAAAAAACATCAAAGGGCAGCATAGGAGCCGCACATGCCTGATACATCTCCAACGTATCTATAATTTTTTATCGTTCCATGCTATTATATTATCTGTTTTGGATGTTTAATGGGCTTTATTATACACTTATATATTATTTTTGGGACTAACCTACTAACCCAAGGCCCAGTGCAAATTGCTGTTTTTTTGCCTATTTCAGGGTTTCGCAGAAAAGGAATATCAAACGGAGTTGAAACGAAATGAAACCTTCAGGAGAGTTATTTTTGGAACAATATTGATACGTCTCCAACGTATCTATAATTTTTTATTGTACCATGCTATTATATATTCTGTTTTGGATGTTTAATGGGATTTATTTTTCAGTTTTATATTATTTTTGGGACTAACCTACTAACCCAAGGCCCAGTGCAAATTGTTGTTTTTTTTTGCCTATTTCAGTGTTTCGCAGAAAAGGGATATCAAACGGAGTCCAAACAGAACGAAACCTTCGGGAGAGTTATTTTTGGAACCGTATCTACCGAGAAGACTTGGAGTACACGCGAGCGAACAAGAGAGGTGGCCACGAAGCCCCTGGGCGCGGCCCCCACCCTCGTGGGCCCCCTCTGGCTCCCCCGATGCCCTCCTTCCTCCTATATATATCCATGTACCCTGAAAACATCAGGCGACAGAGAAAACCCTAATTCCACCGCCACAACCTTCTGTTCCCGTGAGATCCCATCTTGGGGCCTGTTTCGGAGCTCCGCCGGAGGGGGGGTCTACTACGAAGTGCTTCTACATCAACACCATAGCCTCACCAATGAGTTGTGAGTGGTTTACCACAGACCTTCGGGTCTATAGTTATTAGCTAGATGGCTTCTTCTCTCTTTTTGGATCTCAATAAAAAGCTCTCCTTGATTTTCGAGGCGATCTATTCGATGTAATCTTTTTGCTGTGTGTTTGTCGAGATCTGATGAATTGTGGGTTTATGATCAAGACTATCTATGAACAATATTTGATTCTTTTCTGAAATCTTTTATGTATGATTATAATATCCTTGCAAGTCTCTTCGAATTATTGGTTTGGTTTGGCCTACTAGATCTATAGTTCTGACAATGGGAGAAGTGCTTGGCTTTGGGTTCAATCTTGCGGTGTCCTTTCCAAGTGACAGCAGGGGCAGCAAGGAACGTATTGTATTGTTGCTATCGAGGATAAAAAGATGGGGTTTATATCATATTGCTTGAGTTTATCCCTCTACATCATGTCATCTTGCTTAAAGCATTACTCTGTTCTTATGAACTTAATACTCTAGATGCATGCTGGATAGTGGTCGATGTGTGGAGTAATAGTAGTAGATGCGGAATCGTTTCGGTCTACTTGTCACGGACGTGATGCCTATATATAATGATCATGCCTAGATATTCTCATAACTATGCGCTTTTCTATCAATTGCTCGACAGTAATTTGTTCACCCACGGTAGAATTCTGCTTTCATGAGAGAAGCCACTAGTGAAACCTATGACTTTCGTGAAAGCAGAATTCTATGGTGGGTGAACAAATTACTGTCGAGCAATTGATAGAAAAGTGCATAGTTATGAGAATATCTAGGCATGATCATTATAAGGCATCACGTCCGTGACAAGTAGACAGAACCGATTCTGCATCTACTACTATTACTCCACACATCGACCACTATCCAGCATGCATCTAGAGTATTAAGTTCATAAGAACAGAGTAATGCTTTAAGCAAGATTACATGATGTAGAGGGATAAACTCAAGCAATATGATATAAACCCCATATTTTTATCCTCGACGGCAACAATACAATACGTGCCTTGCTGCCCCTGCTGTCACTGGGAAAGGACACCGCAAATTGAACCCAAAGCCAAGCACTTCTCCCATTGCAAGAACTATAGATCTAGTAGGCCAAACCAAACCAATAATTTGAAGAGACTTGCAAGGATATTATAATCATACATAAAAGATTTCAGAAAAGAATCAAATATTGTTCATAGATAATCTTGATCATAAACCCACAATTCATCGGATCTCGACAAACACACCACAAAAAGATTACATCGAATAGATCTCCTCGAAGATCGAGGAGAACTTTGTATTGAGATCCAAAAAGAGAGAAGAAGCCATCTAGCTAATAACTATGGACCCGAAGGTCTGTGGTAAACTACTCACAACTCATTGGTGAGGCTATGGCGTTATTGTAGAAGCACTCCATGGTAGATCCCCCTCCGGTGGAGCTCCGGAACAGGCCCCAAGATGGGATCTCACGGGAACAGAAGGTTGCGGCGGTGGAATTAGGGTTTTCTTTGTTGCCTCGATGTTTTCAGGGTTTATGGGTATATATAGGAGGAAGGAGGGCATCTGGGGAGCCAGAGGGGGCCCACGAGGGTGGGGGGCGCGCCCAGGGAGAGGGGCGCGCCTTGGACCCTCGTGGCCACCTGCTTCGTTCCCTCGCATGTACTCCAAGTCTTCTGTGAAGATACGGTTCCAAAAATAACTCTCCCGAAGGTTTCATTCCGTTTGGACCCTGTTTGATATTCCTTTTCTGCGAAACCCTGAAATAGGCAAAAAACAGCAATCTGCACTGGGCCTTGGGTTAGTAGATTAGTCCCAAAAATAATATAAAAGTGTATAATAAAGCCCATTAAACATCCAAAATAGAATATATAATAGCATGGAACAATAAAAAATTATATATACGTTGGAGACGTATCAGGTCTATCTTCGTCATATTAGTTTCCCGTCAACTTGCCAATTTCTGTCGTCGTTGTTTTATTTTGTTTCCTTTACTTTTAATCTATATCTAAAATACCAAAAATCTTATCTTATCACCTCTATCAGATCTCACTTTTGTAAGTGACCGAGAAGGGATTGACAACCCCTTTTATCGCGTTGGCTGCAAGGTTCTTATTTGTTTGTGCAGGTACGAGGGACTCGCGCGTGGTCTCCTACTCGATTGATACCTTGGTTCTCAAAAACTGAGGGAAATACTTACGCTACTGTGCTGCATCACCCTTTCCTCTTCGAGGGAATACAACACAAGCTCGAGAAGTAGCAAGAAGAATTTTTGGCGCCGTTGCCGGGGAGATCTACGCAAAAGTCATATACCAAGTACCTATCACAAACACTTATCCCTCGCATTACATTATTTGCCATTTGCCTCTCGTTTTCCTCTCCACCACTTCACCTTTGTCGTTTTATTCGCCCTTTTTTCCGTTCGCCTTTCTATTTGCTTATGTTGCTATGTTCCCTCTATTAGCTTGCATCTTCGCTTGCTAAACTATGGATCTTCATCCACTTGCTAATATTTTTAAGAGATCCAATTATGATGAACCAATTGCTAGTGAGCAGCGTGCACTATATTATCTTTATGAGGTTTTGTTTGAAATTATGAGTCCGAAAATTGTGATGAAGTGTTGAAAGAAGAAGATTATAAAGTAATTCACGATAGCTCCTTGAATGAAAAGCATGATTGCAATGATGTTACTATAAATTCTATTAATGTCAATTGTGCTAATGATATGCAAAACCCAAAGCTTGGGGATGCTAGTTTTGCTATCTCCATTACTTGTTGCAATGATCATGATTGGGGTGATGCTTCTTACGATCTTGAAAACTTATTTAAGCCCCATGATATATACGAGATTGATAATAATGTTTGCAATAGTATTGAAAGTGGGTTTGGAAGAGTGTCAACTTTAGATCGCACATATTTGGAGAATGTTCAATCTGATGATTTTTTTGATAAAGGTGGGTTTGGAGAGGTCATGACTTTAGTTAATGTTGATCCCACTATTTTGGAAGAGTGTCAACTTCGTATGCATGTGGATCGTGTTGAGAATATGTTTTGTGATAGCTATATTGTTGAATTTGCTTATGATCCTACATGTAATTATTATGAGATAGGAAAATATGGTTGTAGAAATTTTCATGTTACTAAATTACCTCTCGTTATGTTGAGACTGCAATTGTTTCTTTCTTCTTCCTTGCATATGCTAGATCTTACTTGTCTGCTAATTTTTTTCCCTATAAAATGACTATGCATAGGAAGTATGTTAGACTTAGATGTGATTTTCACATGCTATATGATGCTCTTTTTGTAATTCAAGTCTTGTCTTTCATGTGAGCATCATTGAATTCTTAAGCCTATCTTAATGGTTATAAAGAAAGCGCTTGTTCGGAGGCAACCCAATTTTATTTTCTTTGTTTTTGCTTCTGTCTAGCAATAAATATTGCATATAGATTCTGTTTAGATGTGGTTTTGTGTTTTAATTAGTGTTTGTGCCAAGTAGAACCTTTGGGAAGACTTGGGTGAAGTTTATGCGATCATGCTTTAGAAAACAGAAACTTTAGCACTCACGAGTTTAGCTACCATTTTTTACTTGAGAGTGCTTTTAAGTTGATTCTTTTTGCAGATGATTAATAGACAAATTCCCCACGTCCACCAATTTATTTCAAGTTTTTTAGAGTTACAGATGTATTCAAAAGTAACAGATTGCTACAGACTATTCTGCTTTTGACAGATTATGTTTTCCTTGTGTTGTTTTCTTATTTTGATGAATCTATGAGTAGTATCGGGGGGTATGAATCATAGAGAAGTTGGAATACAGTAGGTTTAACACCAATATAAACAAAGAATGAGTTCATCATAGTACCTTTGAGTGGTGGTTTGTTTTCTTATACTAACGGGGCTCACAAGATTTTTGCTAAGTTTTGCGTTGTGAAGTTTTGAAGTTTTGGGTAAGGATTTGATGGACTATGAAACAAAGAGTGGTAAGAGCCTAAGCTTGGGGATGCCCAAGGCACCCCAAGGTAAAATTCAAGGACAACCAAAATCCTAAGCTTGGGGATGCCCCGGGAAGGCATCCCCTCTTTCGTCTTCGTCTATCGGTAACTTTACTTGAGACTATATTTTTATTCACCACATGATATGTGTTTTGCTTGGAGTGTAATGAATGATTTTAGTCTTTGCTTGTTAGTTTACCACAATCATCCTTGCTGGACACACCTTTTGAGAGAGATACACATGACTCGGAATTTATTAGAATACTCTATGTGCTTCACTTATATCTTTTGAGCTAGATAGTTTTGCTCTAGTCCTTCACTTATATCTTTTAGAGCAGGGTGGTGGTTTTATTTTAGAAATTATTTATATCTCATTCTTCACTTATATTATTTTGAGAGTCCTTTAGAACAGCATGGTAATGTGCTTTGGTTATAAAATTAGTCCTAATATGATAGGCATCCAAGACGGGTATAGTAAAAAACTTTCATAAAAGTGCATTGAATATTATGAGAAGTTTGATACTTGATGATTGTTTTGAGATATGAGGATGGTGATATTAGAGTCATGCTAGTAGAGTAGTTGTGAATTTGATAAATACTTGTGTTGAGGTTTTCATGTCCCGTAGCATGCACGTATGGTAACCGTTGTGTGACAAATTTGAAGCATGTGGTATTTCATTGAGTGTCATCCTTTGTGTGGAGGTCGGGATTGCGCGATGGTTAACTCCTACAAACCCTTCCCCTAGGAGCATGCGTGTAGTACTTTGTTTTGATGACTTGTAGATTTTTGCAATAAGTATGTGAGTTCTTTATGACTAATGTTGAGTCCATGGATTATACACATTCTCACCCTTCCACCATTTCTAGCCTCTCTTGTACCGCGCAAATTTCGCCGGTACCATACACCCACCATATAACTTCCCCAAAACAGCCACCATACCTACCTATCATGGCATTTCCATAGCCATTCCGAGATATATTGCCATGCAACTTTCCACCGTTCTGTTCATATGACACGCTTCATCATTGTCATATTGCCATGCATGATCATGTAGTTGACATCGTATTTGTGGCTAGGCCACCATGCATAATTTTTCGTACATGTCACTCTTGATTCGTTGCACATCCCGGTACACCGTCGGAGGCATTCATATAGAGTCATACTTTGTTCTAGTATCAAGTTGTAATCTTTGAGTTGTAAATCAATAGAAGTGTGATGATCATCATTATTAGAGCATTGTCCCAAAAAAATAAAAAAAATAAAGGCCAAAGAAAAAAGAAAAGGCCGAAAAAAAGAAAAGAAAAAAAAAGAAAAAAAAGAAAAAAGGAAAGAAAAGGGACAATGCTACTATCTTTTTCCACACTTGTGCTTCAAAGTAGCACCATGATCTTCATGATAGAGAGTCTCTTGTTTTCTCACTTTCATATACTAGTGGGAATTTTCATTATAGAACTTGGCTTGTATATTCCAACGATGGGCTTCCTCAAATGCCCTAGGTCTTCGTGAGCAAGCAAGTTGGATGCACACCCACTTAGTTTCTTTTGTTGAGCTTTCGTACATTTATAGCTCTAGTGCATCCGTTGCATGGCAATCCCTACTCACTCACATTGATATCTATTGATGGGCATCCCCATAGCCCATTGATAGGCCTATTTGATGTGAGACCATCTTCCTCTTTTGTCTTCTCCACAACCACTACTCTATTCCACCTATAGTGCTATATCCATGGCTCACACTCATGTATTGCGTGAAAGTTGAAAAAGTTTGAGAAAATTTAAGTATGAAACAATTGCTTAGCTGAAACCGGGGTTGTGCATGATTTGAGTATTTTGTGTGACGAAGATGGAACATAGCCAAACTATATGATTTTGTAGGAATGAACTTCCTTTGGCCATGTTATTTTGATAAGACCTTTTTGCTTTGTTAGTATGCTTGAAGTATTATTATTCTTATGTCAATATTAAACTTTTATCTTGAATCTTTCAGATCTGAACATTCATGCCACAATAAAAGAAATTACATTGAGAATTATGTTGGGTAGCGTTCCACATCAAAAATTCTGTTTTTGTCATTTACCTACTCGAGGACGAGCAGGAATTAAGCATGGGGATGCTTGATACGTCTCCAACGTATCTATAATTTTTTATTGTTCCATGCTATTATATTATCTGTTTTGGATGTTTAATGGGCTTTATTATACACTTTTACATTATTTGGGGGACTAACCTACTAACCCAAGGCCCAGTGCAAATTGTTGTTTTCTTGCCTATTTCAGTGTTTCGTAGAAAAGGAATATCAAACAGAGTCCAAATGGAATGAAACCTTCGGGAGAGTTATTTTTGGAACAATATCAACATAGAAGACTTGGAGTACACGCCAGGAAGCGAAGGAGGTGGCCATGAGGGCAGGGGCGCACCTAGGGGGGTAGGCGCGCCCCCACCCTCGTGGGCCACCTGTTGCTCCACCGACGTCCCCCTTCCTCCTATATATACCTACGTTCCCTGAAACCATCGAGGAGGGGGCATCGATCATGGAGGGCTTCTACATCAACACGAAACCCTAATTCCACCGTCGCAACCTTCTGTACCCGTGAGATCACATCTTGGGGCCTGTTCCGGGGCTTCACCGGAGGGGGCATCGATCATGGAGGGATTCTACATCAACACCATGGCCCCTCCGATGAGTTGTGAGTAGTTTACCACAGACCTTCGGGTCCATAGTTATTAGCTAAATGGCTTCTTCCCTCTCTTTGGATTTCAATACAAAGTTCTCCTCGATCTTCGAGGAGATCTATTCAATGTAATATTTTTACGGTGTGTTTGTCGAGATCCGATGAATTGTGGGTTTATGATCAAGATTATCTATGAACAATATTGGATTCTTTTCTGAAATCTTTTATGCATGATTAGAATAACTTTGCAAGTCTCTTCGAATTATCGGTTTGGTTTGGCTACTAGATCGGTAGATCTTGCAATGGGAGAAGTGCTTAGCTTTGGGTTCAATCTTGCGGTGTCCTTTCCCAGTGACAACACAGGCAGCAAGGAACGTATTGTATTGTTGCCATCGAGGATAAAAAGATGGGTTTTATATCATATTACTTGAGTTTATCCCTCTACATCATGTCATCTTGCTTAAGGCATTACTCTATTCTTATGAACTTAATAATCTAGATGCATGCTAGATAGCGGTCGATGTGTGGAGTAATAGTAGTAGATGCAGAATCGTTTGGTCTACTTGTCACAGACGTGATGCCTATATACAATGATCATGCCTAGATATTCTCATAACTATGCGTTTTTCTATCAATTGCTCGACAGTAATTTGTTCACCCAGCATAGAAATCTGCTATCATGAGAGAATCCACTAGTGAAACCTATGGCCCCCGGGTCTATCTTCATCATATTAGTTTCCCGTCAACTTGCCAATTTATGTCATCGTTGTTTTATTTTGTTTCCTTTACTTTTAATCTATATCTAAAATACCAAAAATATTATTTTATCACCTCTATCAGATCTCACTTTCGTAAGTGACCGAGAAGGGATTGACAACCCCTTTTATCGCGTTGGTTGCAAGGTTCTTATTTGTTTGTGCAGGTGCGAGGGACTCACGTGTGGTCTCCTACTGGATTGATACCTTGGTTCTCAAAAACTGAGGGAAATACTTACGCTACTGTGCTGCATCACCCTTTCCTCTTCGAGGGAATAAAACGCAAGGTCGAGAAGTAGCAATGCCCTAAGTGCCCCTATAAGGTGGGCGCCTAAGGGAAGCACCTAGGCAGCATGTGCCACCTCCTAGCCTGATTCTAGGCCCCTGGTCCATCATATGTTATAAAACTTTTATTATTTATTCCTGAACACTTTCCTATACAAAAATATAACACAGTATTTTTCTTCTAAAAACAAAGTTAGTTTGGTTAGGCTTTATTCATAGGAGCAGGTTTTGAGTCCAAAGTTAAGAAAAAGTGTTCAAAAAAGTAGATACATTACAGACGTGTCACGTTTCCAACGTGTCTGCCAACCTGGTGATCGGCTAGCAAGATGATGTGGGACGAGGAGCTGGCTCGAAGGGCGTGATGGTTGGTGACGGTGTTGCGGTGGCTGCGCGTCGATGAGCTTGTCTCCTTCATGATAGGTGAAAGATCTGGGCGAAAACCATGCTTCTAATGGGGATCAGTTACCAACGACGATGTCGTGGTAGTGCCTCTTCCTTGGGAGTCATTGTCAAAGGATTCATCCTCTCAACTAGGCTCTGGTTGGTTGTTTAATGTGTTTTGATGACCCACAAGTGTAGGGGATCTATCGTAGTCCTTTCGATAAGTAAGAGTGTCGAACCCAATGAGGAGCAGAAGGAAATGATAGGGAGTTTTCAGTAAGGTATTTTCTGCAAGCACTGAAATTATAGGTAACAGATAATTTTGTGATAAGATAATTGGTAGCAAGTGACAAACGGTAAAAGTAAATAGGTGCAGCAAGGTGGCCCAATCCTTTTTGTAGCAAAGGACAGGCCTAGACAAACTCTTATGCAAGGTAAAGCGCTCCCGAGGACATATGGGAATTATCGTCAAGCTAGTTTTCATCACGGTCATCTGATTCGCGTTCGGTACTTTGATAATTTGGTATGTGGGTGGACCGGTGCTTGGGTGCTGCCCTTACTTGCACAAACCTCCCATTTATGATTAACCTCTAATGCAAGCATCCGCAACTACAAAAGAAGTATTAAGGTAAACCTAACCATAGCCTGAAACATGTGGATCCAAATCAGCCCCTTACTAAGCAACGCATAAACTAGGGTTTAAGCTCCTGTCACTCTAGAAACCCATCATCTACTTATTACTTCCCAATGCCTTCCTCTAGGCCCAAATAATGGTGAAGTGTCATGTAGTTGACGTTCACATGACACCACAAGAGGAGAGACAACATACATCTCATCAAAATATCGAACGAAGACCAAACTCACATGACTACTAATAGCAAGACTTCTCCCATGTCCTCAGGAACAAACGTAACTACTCACAAGACATAATATTGTTCATGATCAGAGGGGTATTAATATGCATAATGGATCTGAACATATGATCTTCCACCAAATAAACCAACTAGCATCAACTACAAGGAGTAATCAACACTGCTAGCAACCCACAGGTACCAATCTGAGGTTTGGATACAAAGATTGGATACAAGAGATGAACTAGGGTTTGAGAGGAGATGGTGTTGGTGCAGATGTTGATGAAGATAGCTATCCCCAAGATGGGAGAGTTGTTGGTGATGACGGCGGTGACGATTTCCCCCTCCCGGAGGGAAGTATCCCCGGCAGAACAGCTCTGACGGAGCCCTAGATTGGTTTCCACCTTGGTTCCGCCTCGAGACGGCGGCGTCTGGTCCCGAAAGCCTCCTCTTGATTTTTTCCAGGTCAAAACGCTTCATATAGGAGAAGATGGACACCGGGGGCCCACCGGCTGGCCCTCGAGGCAGGGGGGCGCGCTCCTACCCTCGAGGCCAGCCCGTGGCCCCTCTCGTGGGTTTCTTTCGCCAGATATTTTTTATATTTTCCGAAACAATGTTCTGTGGAGTTTCAGGGCTTTTGGAGTTGTGCAGAATAGTTTTCCAGAGTTTGCTTCTTTTCCAGCCCAGAATTCCAGCTGCCGGCATTCCCCCTTCTTCATGTAAACCTTGTAAAATAAGAGTGAAAAGGCATAAGTATTGTGACAAAACATGTATGATTAGCCCATAATGCAATAAATATCAACTTATAAGCATGATGCAAAATGGACGTATCAACTCCCCCAAGCTTAGACCTCGCTTGTCCTCAAGCGAAAGCCGATATCGAAAAATATGTCCACAAGTTTAGAGATAGAGGTGTCGATAAAAACAAAATACGGAAATGAGGGCATCATGATCATTCTCATAACAGCAACTTATATAAATATAGTCATATTATCATTATGCTAAAGTAACAATTCATCCACAATATCAAGTATGCATCATAAACTTCATTGGAAACTAACAAACTTTGGTCTCAGTCATTGAAGCAATTGCAATTTATCGTAACATCGGAAAGAGTCAATATAAGAGATTTTCAGCAAGCCTACATACTCAACTATCATATAGTCTTTCACAATTGCTCACACTCACGCAATACTTATGTTTATGGAGTTTTAATCAGACACAGAGAAAGATAGGGGCTTATGGTGTTGCCTCCCAACCTTTTACCTCAAGGGTAATGTCAACAGAAATAGATCATGAAAACTTACATCCAAGTGGGTATATATGTCTGGATCTTTCCAACACAATGTGCTTGCCAAAGGATAACATGTAAAAAGGAAAGGTGGATTTCATCTTGACACTTATAAGACAGGAATAATAGATAGGCCCTTCGCAAAGGGAAGCAGAGGTTGTCATGTGTTTTTATGGTTGGATGCACAAAGTCTTAGCATAGAGGAACTTCGCTTTATATTGCCACTTGTGATAAGGACCTTTATTATGCAGTCCGTCGCTTTTATTACTTCCATATCACAAGCTCGTATAAAGCTAATTTCTCCCACACTAATAAATCATACATATTTTAGCGGGTTTGCAACATGACAACTTACTTGGAAGGATCTTTCTCAATCCATAGGTAGGTATGGTGGACTCTCATGGCAAAACTAGGTTTAAGGATATATGGAAGCACAAGTAGTATCTCTACTTAGTGCGAGGAGTTTTGGCTAGCATGAGGGGGAAATGCAAGCTCAACATGTTGGAAGATCCATGATAATATACTTTATTTTGGATATAAGAAGACATAACCCATTATGTTGTCTTCCTTGTCCAACATCAACTCTTTAGCATGTCATACTTTAATGAGTGCTCACAATCATAAAAGATGTCCGAGATAGTATACTTGTATGTGAAGCCTCTCTTCTTTTATTACTTCCTATTAATTGCAACGATGACCAAAACTATGTTTGTCACCTCCCAACAACTTTTATTTATCATACTCTTGTATGTGAGGTCATTACTTCCCATAAGATCGATATGATCTCTTTGATACTCTTTTTGTTTTCTTTCTTTTTATCATGACCCAGGTGAGGAAATCAAGCCCTTGACTCAACACTAATCTTTATTATATAGCTCATGGACTAGATTACAAAGGATAAAGCTCACAACTAGATCATGCTAACTTTATTATAATAGATCAAGATACTATCAAAAGGATCGAACTAAGTAAAACGGTAAGGATAGGAGTGATGATCATACGATACCGGGGTTACTCCCCCAAGCTTGGCAGTTGCCAAGGGGAGTGCCCATACCCATATAATTATGTCTCCTTCTTCGGGGTTGGTGATGATGGCTTCTTCCTCAGCTTACGCTTAAGGGCAGAGTTTTGCTCCTTCAGATCATTGATCTCTTGCTCAAGGTTTAATATCTTATTGCATAATGCCTTCTTGTTTTCCTGCAAGAGGTTAAAAGGGGTAAAATCGATCTTAGGTTTCTTTACTCTGTCGGGGAGGCTCGACTTTTTGAACTCTACATGCATGTCCCCCGGTTGAGGTAGCGAGACTTCATCTTCATCCGAGCTAGTCCAATCCTTCCCCTTTGCATCATGGTCCTATTCTTCTTCCATGGTCCAACCATAATGCTCCAAATCACCATAGACCTTACGGTCAGCAAGGGAATCAGCCACATAACATTCCCCCTCTGAATCCTGGGACGACATGTTGCCTTTATCTGTGACAAAATGGCTTGAAACGAAAACAGAGGATTTCTGCGTGATACAGGGGTCAAAACCATTGAGAGTATATATAATGATTTTTTCCGAACAAAAGGAGTAACCCACAAGAAAACGGAGTCCAGGGGACACACGGGGTGTCCTCGAGGCAGGGGGCGCGCCCTGGGAAGGGGGGCGTGCCCCTACCCTCGAGGAGGCCCCATGTCTCCTCTGGACTGCGGTTTATTTTTCTATTTTTCTAAATATTCCAAAACGGAGAAAAATTGCCTTTAGAACTGTTTTGGAGTCGGTTTACTTACCGTATCACGTACCTTTTCCTTTTCGGAGGCTGAATCGTTCTGGAAAGTGTCCCTTATGTATTCCTCCGGGGTTATGGTTTCAATAATATTAGTTTCAACATATATAGGATTACCTGAGATGTAATGTTTGATCCTTTGACCATTCACCACCTTCGGATTTGTGCCTTCGAAGTTGTTGATTTTTATGGCACCGGAACGATAGACCTCCTCGATAACGTAAGGTCCTTCCCACTTGGAGAGAAGTTTTCCTGCAAAAAATCTTAAACGAGAGTTGAATAGCAAAACATAATCACCTACGTTAAACTCACGCTTTTGTATCCTTTTATCATGCCATCTTTTAACTTTTTGTTTAAATAACTTGGCATTCTCATAGGCCTGGGTTCTCCATTCATCGAGACAGCTAATATCAAATAGCCTCTTTTCACCGGCAAGTTTGAAATCATAATTTAGCTCTTTGATAGCCCAATATGCCTTTTGTTCTAGCTCAAGAGGTAAGTGACAAGCTTTTCCATATACCATCTTATATGGAGACATACCCATAGGATTTTTGTATGCAGTTCTATAGGCCCATAATGCATCATCTAGTTTCTTGGACCAATTCTTTCTAGACCTATTAACTGTCTTTTGCAAGATTAATTTCAACTCCCTATTACTTAGTTCTACTTGACCACTAGTCTGAGGGTGATAAGGTGATGCAATTCTATGGTTGACATCGTACTTAGCAAGCATCTTACGGAAAGCACCATGAATAAAGTACGAACCACCATTAGTCATTAGATATCTAGGGACTCCAAACCTCGGAAATATAACTTCTCTAAGCATCTTAATAGAGGTGTTATGATCAGCACTACTAGTTGGAATAGCTTCTACTCACTTAGTAACGTAATCAACAACAACTAGGATATGTGTGTACCCATTAGAGGAAGGAAAAGGTCCCATATAATCAAAGCCCCAAACATCAAATGGTTCAATAACAAGTGAATAATCCTTAGGCATTTCTTGACGTCTACTAATATTACCAATTCTTTGACATTCATCACATGATAAGACAAACTTACGGGCATCCTTGAAGAGAGTAGGCCAATAAAAACCGGATTGCAATACCTTATGTGCAGTCCTGTCTCCCGCATGGTGTCCTCCATAGGCTTCTGAGTGGCACTTGTGTAGGATCTGTTCTTGTTCATGCTCAGGCACACAACGTCTAATAATACCATCTACTCTTTCTTTATAAAGATGTGGGTCATCCCAGAAGTAATGTCTCAAATCATAGAAGAACTTTTTCTTTTGCTGGTATGTGAAGCTAGGAGGTATAAACTTAGCAACAATATAATTAGCATAATCAGCATACCAGGGAGTAGTACGAGAAGTACTTATGACAGCTAGTTGTTCGTCAGGAAAGCTATCATCAATATGTTGTGGGTCATCAAGTATATTCTCTAACCTAGACAAGTTATCTGCTACGGGGTTCTCAGCTCCCTTTTTATCAATAATATGCAAGTCAAATTCTTGCAGCAAGAGAACCCATCTAATAAGTCGAGGTTTAGCATCTTTCTTTTCCATGAGGTATTTGATAGCAGCATGATCAGTGTGAATAGTTACTTTAGAATCAACGATGTAGGGTCTAAACTTATCACAAGCAAACACAACTGCTAAAAATTCTTTTTCAGTGGTAGCATAATTTCTTTGGGCACTATCTAGAGTTTTACTAGCATACTGGATAACATTCAATTTCTTATCAACTCTTTGCCCCGAAACAACTCCTACAACATAATCACTAGCATCGCACATAATCTCAAAAGGTAAACTCCGGTCAGGAGGCTGGACAATAGGTGCAGAGATCAATGCTTTCTTAAGTATTTCAAATGCTTCTAGACAATCATCATCAAAAACAAAAGGAATATCTTTCTATAAAAGATTAGTCAGAGGCCTGGAGATTTTGGAGAAGTCCTTAATGAACCTCCTATAAAACCCGGCATGACCAAGGAAACTTCGTATACCTTTGATATCCTTAGGGCATGGCATCTTTTCAATAGCATCCACTTTAGCTTTGTCAACTTCAATACCTCTTTTAGAAATTTTATGTCCCAAGACAATGCCTTCATTAACCATAAAGTGGCACTTCTCCCAATTCAAGACAAGGTTAGTGTCTTCACATCTCTGCAAAACTCGATCAAGGTTGCTTAAGCAATCATCAAAAGAAGTTCCATAAACGGAGAAATCATCCATGAATACCTCAACAATCTTTTCACAAAAATTAGAGAATATAGCCATCATACATCTTTGAAAGGTAGCAGGTGCATTACATAAACCAAAAGGCATACGTCTATAAGCAAAGGTATCGAAAGGACAAGTAAAGGTGGTCTTTTCTTGATCCCCCTTTGACACAGGTATTTGAGATAAACCAGAATAACCATCTAGAAAGCAGAAATGAGTATGTTTGGATAACCTTTCTAGCATTTGATCAATAAATGGCAAGGGGTAATGATCTTTCTTAGTAGCTTTATTTAACTTACGGAAATCAATTACCATCCTATAACCCGTAACTATTCTTTGCGGGATCAATTCATCCTTATCATTAGAGATGACAGTCATACCTCCTTTCTTAGGAACACAATGGACAGGACTTACCCACTGACTATCAGCAATGGGATAGATAATACCTGCTTCTAGGAGCTTTAGTATTTCCTTCCTTACCACTTCTTTCATCTTAGGATTTAACTGCGCTGATGATCGATAGCTGGTTTAGCATTTTCTTCCAATTTTATCTTGTGTTGACATATAGTGGGACTAATGCCCTTAAGATCATCCAGAGTATATCCAATAGCAGCTCGGTGCTTCTTCAGAGTTTTCAATAATCGTTCTTCTTCCTGCTCTGAAAGGTTAGCACTAATAATAACAGGATATATCTTCTTTTCATCAAGATAAACATACTTAAGATTATCAGGCAGAGGTTTAAGTTCAAACACGGGATCACCCTTGGGTGGAGGAGGATCCCCTAGGATTTCAACAGGCAAGTTGTTTTTCAATATGGGTCCCTGTGTAAGGAATATTTCATCTATTTCCCTTCTCTCATTCACATGCATATCATTTTCATGATCTAGCAAGTATTGCTCTAAATGATCATTAGGTGGCACGACAATAGAAGCGAGACCAATAAGTTCATCCTTACTGGGTGGTGCCTTTTCAAGGGGTTGTCTACGGAATTTAGCAAAGTTAAAATCATGAGACATGTCCCCTAATCCGACAGTGACAATATCTTTCACGCAGTCTATCTTGGCATTAACAGTATTCAAGAAGGGTCTACCAAATATAATGGGACAGAAAGCATCTTGTGGGGAACTAGGAATGAGAAAAATAGCAGGGTATTTAACTTTCCCACACAAGACTTCAATATCTCTAACAATCCCAACTAGTGATATAGTATCTCTATTAGCAAGCTTAATAGTAACGTCAATCCCTTCTAACTCAACAGGTGCAATATCATGCATAATTTCGTTATACAAATCAAGAGGGATTATACTCGCACTAGCACCTACATCACATAAACCATGATAGCAATGATCTCCTATCTTAACAGAGATGACAGGCAAGCCTACAACAGGTTTATGTCTATTCCTAGCATTGGGTTTGGCTATTCTAGCAGATTCTTCTTGGAGATAAATAACATGTCCATCTAAATCTTCTACCAAGAGATCTTTGACCATAGCAACACTAGGTTCAACTTTAATTTGCTCAGAGGGTGTAGGTGTTCTAGTATTACTCTTACGAACTATAGTTGAAGCTTGAGCATGATCCTTTATCCTAACAGGGAAAGGTGGTTTCTCAATATAAGCGGTAGGTATAAGAGGATCAACATTATAAGTAATAGTCTTTTCTTCAACTTTAATAGGTTCAACTACTTTTACTTCAATAGGGTGGTGGTATTTAAACCACTTCTCCTTGGGGAGATCAACATGAGTTGCAAAGGATTCACAGAAAGAAGCTAGTCAAGTCCATATTTAGTGCTAAACTCACGGAAAGCATCGGTATCCATAAAAGCTTTAACACAATCAAACTTAGGGGTCATACCCGACTCCTTACCTTCGTCGAGGTCCCAATCTTTGGAGTTGCGTTTAATTCTTTCCAATAAATCCCATTTGAAGTCAATAGTCTTCATCATATAAGATCCAGAACAAGAAGTATCGAGCATGGAGTGATTATTATGAGAAAGCCGAGCATAAAAATTTTGAATGATCATTTCTCTTGAGAGCTCATGATTGGGGCATGAATATAACATTGCCTTAAGCCTCCATCAATCTTGAGCGATGCTTTCCCCTTCGCGAGGCCAGAAATTATAAATATAATTGCGATCACGATGAACCTGGTGCATAGGGTAGAACTTCTGATGAAATTCCAACTTCAGACGATTATAGTTCCATGATCCCATATCATCGCATAGCCTAAACCATGTCAATGCATCTCCCTTCAAAGATAAAGGGAAGACCTTCTTCTTGATAACATCCTCGGGCATACCTGCAAGCTTAAACAATCCACAAACTTCATCCACATAGATTAGATGTAAATCGGGGTGAAGTGTTCCGTCTCCTGTAAAAAGATTTTCAAGCAGTTTCTCAATCATACCCGAAGGAATCTCAAAGCAAACATTTTCAATAGGTGCAGTAGGTTGAGGAGCAACTCTTTGCTCTGCTGCTGGGGGTGAAGATACCCCGAACAAGCCCCTCAAAGGAATTTGAGCCATAGTAACAAGTGACAATAAATTTCAGCACACTATATAAATTTTTCCTTACCAAAGGCGCTTCACTCCCCGGCAACGGCGCCAGAAAAGAGTCTTGATGACCCACAAGTGTAGGGGATATATCGTAGTCCTTTCGATAAGTAAGAGTGTCGAATCCGGCGAGGAGCAGAAGGAAATGATAGGCAGTTTTCAGTCATGTATTTTCTGCAAGCATTGGAATTATAGGTAACAGATAATTTTGTTATAAGATAATTGGTAGCAAGTGACAAACAGTAAAAGTAAATAGGTGCAGCAAGGTGGACCAATCCTTTTTGTAGCAAAGGACAGGCCTAGACAAACTCTTATGCAAGGTAAAGCGCTCCCAAGGACATATGGGAATTATCGTCAAGCTAGTTTTCATCACGATCATCTGATTCGCGTTCGGTACTTTGATAATTTGGTATGTGGGTGGACCGGTGCTTGGGTGCTGCCCTTACTTGGACAAACCTCCCACTTATGATTAACCTCTAACGCAAGCATCCGCAACTACAAAAGAAGTATTAAGGTAAACCTAACCATAGCCTGAAACATGTGGATCCAAATCAGCCCCTTACGAAGCAACGCATAAACTAGGGTTTAAGCTTCTGTCACTCTAGCAACCCATCATCTACTTATGACTTCCCAATGCCTTCCTCTAGGCCCAAATAATGGTGAAGTGTCATGTAGTCGACGTTCACATGACACCACTAGAGGAGAGACAACATACATCTCATCAAAATATCGAACGAAGACCAAACTCACATGACTACTAATAGCAAGACTTCTCCCATGTCCTTAGGAACAAAAGTAACTACTCACAAGACATAATATTGTTCATGATCATAGGGGTATTAATATGCATAATGGATCTGAACATACGATCTTCCACCAAATAAACCAACTAGCATCAACTACAAGGAGTAATCAACACTACTAGCAACCCACAGGTACCAATCTGAGGTTTGGATACAAAGATTGGATACAAGAGATGAACTAGGGTTTGAGAGGAGATGGTGCTGGTGAAGATGTTGATGAAGATAGCCCTCCCCAAGATGGGAGAGTTGTTGGTGATGACGGCGGTGATGATTTCCCCCTCCCGGAGGGAAGTATCCCCGGCAGAACAGCTCTGCCGGAGCCCTAGATTGGTTTCCGCCTGGGTTCCGCCTCGAGACGGCGGCGTCTGGTCCTGGAAGCCTCCTCTTGATTTTTTTTCCAGGTCAAAATGCATCATATAGGAGAAAATGGACATCGGGGGCCCACCGGCTGGCCCTCGAGGCAGGGGGCGCGCCCTGGGAAGGGGGCGCGCCCCCCACCCTCGAGGCCAGCAGTGGCCCCTCTCGTGGGTTTCTTTCGCCAGATATTTTTTATATTTTCTGAAACAATGTTCTCTGGAGTTCCAGGGCTTTTGGAATCGTGCAGAATAGGTTTCCAGAGTTTGCTTCTTTTCCAACCCAGAATTCCAGCTGCCGGCGTTCCCCCTTCTTCATGTAAACCTTGTAAAATAAGAGAGAAAAGGCATAAGTATTGTGACAAAACATGTATGAATAGCCCATAATGCAATAAATATCAACTAATAAGCATGATGCAAAATGGATGTATCATGTTGCTGTGGTGGTTGTTGGTGTGACTAGACCCTTTCCCTTGTTTCTACAAGGAGTCGTGGACGGTTTCTGGGCGAAAGCTTTATTGATTGATCGGGGTCGACGCCTGCAGTGATGACGCCTTTCCTTATTGAAGGCATCTCCAAACATCTCTCTAACGTTTCTCCAGGTTGTTGGTGAGTAGGCGATGGAGGTCGAGTTGGCCCACTGAGGTTTTTGTTGTTTCCTTTGATTTTTTTTTCGTGCCTATTGTTGAGGTTTTCACCTGATTGTCCGTTAACATCCAAGCAACCGTGTGCATTTTAGCCTAATTTTTCTTATAAACAGGATCAATTGTAGTACTTTATAATGAAATAATAAGAGCACCTGGCCCTCTTGATGAGCTTCCGTCAAAAAGAAAGCACTCGCCTACTCACTTAATCTCGGAGCCGGAGTCCCTAATCGAGTATCCATCCTAGTCATGTGAAGTTTCTCCATTCTTTCATTATTTATTCCAACGGGTGAATTCTCCTCTCGTTCGACATTTTTCATCTCTTTTCTTTTCCGGTGGTTCCAATTCAATTGGTATTTGGTGCTCATCATATTCTTTCCCTTAGCTCAAATGATTTCAATTGCTCGCTCGCCTCTCGCCATTTAATCATTCTGGAGTTCCGAAGATATCTCATGAGATTTGTATTTGCCTTCAAATTAATTCGAGGTTGTCACCTCATTCGAGTCTTTTAATCGTTCTGGCGCATTATCTCCTTTTAAATCCTTTCCAACGATGTTTTCTCTTCGGTGGGCTCATAACCCACAGGTCTTTTCCCAGGATCTTACCTGACTCTTCTAATTTCCCTGAGTGTTTCCCATATTCTTTTTAAAGTGTGACATAAGTATGGATTCCATCAGTCATATGCCTTCTCCAAGATTGTTTTCAAATTCTTTTCAACGTTGGTTCAACCTTTCTTCTTTTCATTCTTCCGGAGAACTTAACAGTTTTGGTGGTGTTCCTCGTCGTCATTCTCAACATTTCAAGACCGAAGAAGAGTTGCCTCTAAATCTTGTCTGTTCTCTCAAGATTCGTGGTTCTAGCTTCATGATATCCCCTCGAATTATTTCGTTTCTCAGAAATTCTTTTCCTTACCCATCCGAAGTATTTCATGAATTATTTCCATTGTGATCCTCCGAAGGCCATCATTTCAGAAGATTTCTTCGTTCTTAGTTTTCAAATTCGTCCTCCAAATATTCTAAATTGATGTCTCTTCGTTCTTCTCTATATTCTTCCGGTGCTTCGTTCAAGCATTCTTTAATCCATTCGCGATCTCTTCGTTCTCCTGTATCTAAATTCCATCAAGTTTTTTATTAATTTCTAATTCTGCTCGGCGATTCATTCTCTTTTCTTTGTTCAATTTCAATTCCTTACGATGGATTCTTCTTCTTCATCACTCGGTTTCAATTCTTATGGTGGTTCGCTCGGAATTCTTTCCTTTATGCATGATTAATTCATTCATTCTTTCTAATCCTATCGGTGGTTCATGAAGACTTTCTCAAGTTTGGCACTATATCTCCCCTTAATCATTTTCAACGCGAATAAGTGGTATGCAAATACATTGCTTCTCATCAATTTAATTGGTCGAGGATAAACATAACATAATTCTTATTATTCTTTCATCAACTTGATTAATCCCTTCCTTCGGAGTTTGTTCTTGAGGAATAAATTCTAATCCCACGTGTTAAATCTTTTCTTTCCGGAGTCCAAAATTTTCTTGGCTATCTCATCGGAACCTCCATTAATCTTATTCTTTTCATCCTTCAATTCTATCTCATCATCCTTTTTGTACCGGAGTTCTTCATGGTGGTTCATCATGAGTTAATTTATTCTTCAAATGTTCATCATAATTCTTGTTGGAGCAACTCTAGTATTCTCATTCTCCTTGCGTCTCGAGATACAAATAATTTTTTCGTATTCTTTTGAAGTGGATTTTTGCATTTCTTCGTTCATCTCAACTATTAAATCTTTCGGAGTGGCAGAATTTCACCTCAAGTTTTGAGATGGTTACATAAGCCCACACAAATCAAATCTTTCGTTGTTCATTTTCCAACAACTCCGTTCAATCCTTCCTTCTAAGGATGCTTTCAAATTCATTCGTGGTGGAACTTGTTGTTCTCTTATCCGTTCTTTTCATTCCATTATTTCAATTCTTCCCGAGGCATTGTCTTGTTTCTCTCGTCAAGTATCATCTCATCTTGTGAAGTTCATCTTCTATCCCATTCATTTTCAGCCGGAGTGCTGCCCAAATCCATTCGTTCGAAATTCTTTTTTCTATATCGTATTAGCCGGAGTGGTTTCAAATTATTTCTCGTTGGTTCAACTCTTGTTCCATATCCTTCAACCCACTTGGTTCTCATAGTGTTCCTTGTTCCTCTTTCCTAACGGAGCTTCTCAATCTCGTTCATCTCCGTTGTATTCTTTCTTCAAGTTGTTCAACCTCCCAAGTTTCTTTGGTTTCACTCAATTGTCCAAGAAGAACATGTGTTCTTCCTATTCCTCTTCCGCCTCGTTCCTAAGATCTCGGGACGAGATCTCTTGTAAGTAGGGGAGTGTTGTGACGCCCCGAGATCGATGCGTCATGTGTCTTGCAGTTATTCGCTATTGTTGCCATGTCATCTGCTTGCGTGTTGCACTTTGCCATGTCATCATGTGCATTTCATCTGCATGCTTTTCAAAACTTGCATCCGTTCGTAGTTGTCATCTCCCAGTTCTCTCCGTTGTCCGTTTGGAGTCCAGACACACTTGCACGCGCCCGCGGCACCTCCGAATATTTATTTTGTAAGTGGCCGAAAAACGTTCTCGGAATGGGTTGAAAGTTGGTGTGCGGTCTTATTAGTGTAGGTAGACCGCCTGTCAAATTTTGTCGCATTCGGAGCTCGTTTGATATCCCAACCGTTAAACCTATAGCGGCAATGTAGCCGGACAAACGTCGGATGTTTTCGGTCTCCAAAAACCCCGTTGGGCCTCTCTCTCTCTTCTCTCCCCACAGCCCACCTCCTCTTCACAGCCCACTAGCCCACCTATGCCACCCCCTCTAGCCGGAGCCGTCCGATCAAGATCGAATGGCTCGAAACAGCCTCAAAACCCTAGTCCTAACCCCCCCCCTTCCTTATATAAACACCTACCCATGCCAAAAATGTCCTTCTTCCACCTCTCGCCTCAATTTCCATGCCTGGCCAGCCTCCCGCCGCCACTTGGCGCCTCCAGCTCCTCCAGCCACCTCGCCGCCGCCACATGGCGCTCTTTGGTTGGCTGCGCCGCTACCCAACGCCTCCATCCACCACTCGCACGCTGCCATGTGGCATAGCCACGCCTCGCCCGCTGCCAGGGCCCGCCGTAACCCAGTTTCGGCCCGTGCCGAGATGCACCGGGCCCGGATCCGCCCGCGTCGCCCCGCGCTTGGCGCCCGAGCCGCCCCGCACCAGCGCCCTCGCTCCCTCCTGGACGCTCGTTCTCGAGCTCCCGCTCAGCCGTGACCCGCCTTCGCCCCGAGGCCTCATCGTCGACGCAGGCGCCGTCATCATCCGGGACGCCGCCTCGCCGGAACTCCAGGCCTGCCTGTGACCTCTCCATCCTCCCGTCTTCTCTCTCCCTCAATTCTCTCTCTCTCTCTCAGGGACGCCGGCACTGCCGCCGCTGCGAGCTCCCTCCACCGCCGCAGGTCAGATCCAGGGGTCCTCGCATGGATCCCGTCGGGATCGCCCCGTTCCGGACCTCCGCCCCTCGCTGGAGCCCGGCGTCGTCCCCGTCGGCCACCCCCGCGCCGCCGCTCGGTCTCTGGAGGTCAAGACCCAGCGCCGATGCCTCCCTCTCGTCCACGTGGGCCACACCTCGCCCGCCGGCCCAGCTTCCCCCCGCTTCGGCCCAGCTGCCCCCTCACCGAATTGGGCCAAGCCCTAGGTGAGAAGCCCACCTATTCCCCGCCCGGAGCGCTTTATAGTTATTTGGCGCTTGATTGTTCTTTTTTTACAAATTTTGGCTAAGTCCCTAAAAACAGTTATCATGTTGCATACTTTGGGTGGTCATAATTTTGTGCATGTCCATCCGTTTGGAGCATATAATATGTCAAAATGTTCGTCTCTAAATGCTCTACATGATGGTTGCATTTGCATACATGTTAGATTGCATTATGCCATGATTATCTCTGTTGCAAAAGTGCTAAGTGATTAACAGTGCTGGAACTAGTATAACTTGCAGATTTATCTTTTTCATATCTTTTTGTGTGATTTTTGCTTGAACATCATGCCAACATGTTTTAGGAGCATAATCATGTCAGATTTGCAATGGTGTAATTAGTTTTTCATGATATGCCTTGTGGTGAGTGGAACAAGCTTGCAAAGTGGCCTACTCGTTGTTTGTTGTTTCCTAAGACTTGTTAAAAACTGCCAAGTCTGAATCTGTTATATTGTGATGCCATGTTTGCTTGATGCTAAGTCATATCCATGCACATTTGGCGATTTCCAATGATCATGTCTTGAAGTCCATGTTATACTCTATCCATCCATGCCCTTATTTACAATTATAGGTTGTTGTAGTTTGTCTCTTTCTTGCTCTCAAGTTGTCATTATGATAAATCTGTCAGCCTATCAACATCATGTTCAATTTGGCAAAGCTTGTTGTAATCAATCTATGCATCTTATGGAGTTGTGCAAATGGAGTTATTTGGAGTATGCCATGCCTACTAAATGTTCATGACCTTTGCATGCTTATTAGGATTGCTAGGCTTGCTGTTATGTGCCTCCAAAGTCAGCATCATAATGTTGTTGTCTGCATTCCCAGATTTTTACTAAGTCTGAGAATCTGCTATAACATGTTTGCATCTTGTTTTGATAAATACCATGAACCTGTTGCTCCCATGTATATGCCATCTTGTGTTCCTTGAGCTCCATGTTGTGTTCCAGCATTCCATGCTTTTGCTTGACATGATCTTGCTCTGTAACTTAATTATTTCTTGCCTCCAACATGTCATAATATTAACTTTGCTCATGTATATGCTCTGTTTTTTCACTAAGTCTTAATCTGTGATATAAAGTTTGCTTGTTGCCTTGATCATGTTAGTTTATTCTGTTGGGGAACGTTGCATGGGAAACAAAAATTTTTCCTACCGTTCACCAAGATCAATCTAGTAGATGCAACTACGAGGAAGGAGTGTGATCTACGTACCCTTGTAGATCGCTAAGCGGAAGCGTTATGAACGCGGATGATGGAGTCGTACTCGTCGCGATTCAGATCGCCGAAGACCTAGCACCGAAGCAACGGTGCCTCCGCGTTCTTCACACGTACGGCTCGGGGACGTCTCCTCCTTCTTGATCCAGCAAGGGGTGGAGGAGAGGTTGATGGAGAACCGGCAGCACGACGGCGTGGTGGTGATGGTGGAGAAGAACTCCAGCAGGGCTTCGCCTAAGCACCGCGGGAGAAGAAGATATGACGGGAGAGGGAGGGCAGCACCGAGGCACGAACTGTGTTGGCTGCCCTCCCTTTGCCCCACTATATATAGGGGGGGTGGAGAGGCTAGGGCGCCCTAGGGTTTCCCCCTAGGGGCCGGCGGCCAGGGCAAGGGGAGGAGGGGCGGCGGCCAGGGCAGGGGGAGGCGCCCAGGCCCTAGGGTTTCCCCCCTAGGTGCCTTGCCCCCCAAGCCCAAGGGGTGCGGCCAGCCCTAGGGGGTCCCACCCCCTTAGCCGCATGGGGAGAGGGCCCAGGGGGGGCGCACAGCCCCCTGAGGGCTGTGGTGTCCCCCCTTGTGGCCCAATAGGCCCAGAACACCTTCCGGACCCCCCGAAAACCTTCCCGGTACTCCGCCGATTTCCCGATGCTCCCCGGAACACTTCCGGTACTCCGAAACCTTTCATCCTATATATCAATCTTCGTCTCCGGACCATTCCGGAGACCCTCGTCATGTCCGGGATCTCATCCGGGACTCCGAACAACCTTCGGTAACCATGCACTCTTCTCACTAACAACCCTAGCGTCACCGAACGTTAAGTGTGTAGACCCTGCGGGTTCGGAAACCATGTAGACATGACCGAGACACTCCCAGGTCAATAACCAATAGCGGGCTCTGGATACCCATATTGGCTCCTACATGTTTCTCGATGATCTCATCGGATGAACCACGATGTCAAGGATTCAGGCAATCCCGTATACAGTTCCCTTTGTCTCGTCGGTATGTTACTTGCCCGAGATTCGATCGTCGGTATCTCTATACCTAGTTCAATCTCGTTACCGGCAAGTCTCTTTACTCGTTACCGTAATACATAATCCCGTGACCAACTACTTAGTCACTTTGAGCTCATTGAGATGACGTATCACCGAGTGGGCCCGGAGATACCTCTCCGTCACACGGAGTGACAAATCCCAGTCTCGATCCATGTCAACTCAACAGACACCCTCGGAGATACCTGTAGAGTACCTTTATAGTCACCCAGTTACGTTGCGACGTTTGGCACACACAAAGCACTCCTACGGTGTCAGTGAGTTACATGATCTCATGGTCATAGGAACTTTATACTTGACATGCAGAAAACTATAGCGATAACTGACACGATCAAAAGCTATGTTAACGTTTGGGTCTCGTCCATCACATCATTCTCCTAATGATGTGATCCCGTTATCAAATGACAACTCATGTCTTATGACCTGGAAACCGCGGTCATCTTTGATTAACGAGCTAGTCCTGTAGAGGCACACTAGGGACACAAAGTCTGTCTATTCATCCACACGTGTATCTGAGTTTCCAATCAATACAGTTATAGCATGGATAATAAACGATTATCATGAACAAGGAAATATAATAATAACTCTTTTATTATTGCCTCTAGGGCATATTTCCAACAGTACTGTTGGGGAACGTTGCATGGGAAACAAAAATTTTTCCTACCGTTCACCAAGATCAATCTAGTAGATGCAACTACGAGGAAGGAGTGTGATCTACGTACCCTTGTAGATCGCTAAGCGGAAGCGTTATGAACGCGGATGATGGAGTCGTACTCGTCGCGATTCAGATCGCCGAAGACCTAGCACCGAAGCAACGGTGCCTCCGCGTTCTTCACACGTACGGCTCGGGGACGTCTCCTCCTTCTTGATCCAGCAAGGGGTGGAGGAGAGGTTGATGGAGAACCGGCAGCACGACGGCGTGGTGGTGATGGTGGAGAAGAACTCCAGCAGGGCTTCGCCTAAGCACCGCGGGAGAAGAAGATATGACGGGAGAGGGAGGGCAGCACCGAGGCACGAACTGTGTTGGCTGCCCTCCCTTTGCCCCACTATATATAGGGGGGGTGGAGAGGCTAGGGCGCCCTAGGGTTTCCCCCTAGGGGCCGGCGGCCAGGGCAAGGGGAGGGGGGCGGCGGCCAGGGCAGGGGGAGGCGCCCAGGCCCTAGGGTTTCCCCCTAGGTGCCTTGCCCCCCAAGTCCCAAGGGGTGCGGCCAGCCCTAGGGGGTCCCACCCCCTTAGCCGCATGGGGAGAGGGCCCAGGGGGGGCGCACAGCCCCCTGAGGGCTGTGGTGTCCCCCCTTGTGGCCCAATAGGCCCAGAACACCTTCCGGACCCCCCCGAAAACCTTCCCGGTACTCCGCCGATTTCCCGATGCTCCCCGGAACACTTCCGGTACTCCGAAACCTTTCATCCTATATATCAATCTTCGTCTCCGGACCATTCCGGAGACCCTCGTCATGTCCGGGATCTCATCCGGGACTCCGAACAACCTTCGGTAACCATGCACTCTTCTCACTAACAACCCTAGCGTCACCGAACGTTAAGTGTGTAGACCCTGCGGGTTCGGAAACCATGTAGACATGACCGAGACACTCCCAGGTCAATAACCAATAGCGGGATCTGGATACCCATATTGGCTCCTACATGTTTCTCGATGATCTCATCGGATGAAACACGATGTCAAGGATTCAGGCAATCCCGTATACAGTTCCCTTTGTCTCGTCGGTATGTTACTTGCCCGAGATTCGATCGTCGGTATCTCTATACCTAGTTCAATCTCGTTACCGGCAAGTCTCTTTACTCGTTACCGTAATACATAATCCCGTGACCAACTACTTAGTCACTTTGAGCTCATTGAGATGACGTATTACCGAGTGGGCCCGGAGATACCTCTCCGTCACACGGAGTGACAAATCCCAGTCTCGATCCATGTCAACTCAACAGACACCCTCGGAGATACCTGTAGAGTACCTTTATAGTCACCCAGTTACGTTGTGACGTTTGGCACTCACAAAGCACTCCTACGGTGTCAGTGAGTTACATGATCTCATGGTCATAGGAACTTATACTTGACATGCAGAAAACTATAGCGATAACTGACACGATCAAAAGCTATGTTTAACGTTTGGGTCTCGTCCTTCACATCATTCTCCTAATGATGTGATCCCGTTATCAAATGACAACTCATGTCTATGACCTGGAAACCGCGGTCATCTTTGATCAACAAGCTAGTCCTGTAGAGGCTCACTAGGGACACAAAGTCTGTCTATTCATCCACACATGTATTTGAGTTTCCAATCAATACAGTTATAGCATGGATAATAAACGATTATCATGAACAAGGAAATATAATAATAACTCTTTTATTATTGCCTCTAGGGCATATTTCCAACAGTCTCCCACTTGCACTAGAGTCAATAATCTAGCATTACAAGGTAATGAATCTAACACCCATAGAGTCTTGGTGTTGATCGTGCTTAGCCCGTGGAAGAGGCTTAGTCAACGGATCTGCAACATTCAAATCCGTGTGTACTTTGCAAATACTTATGTCCTCCTCCTTGACCGAATCGCGGATGGAATTGAAGCATCGCTTTATGTGTCTGGTCCTCTTGTGAAACCTTGGTTCCTTGGCTAGAGCAATGGCACCAGTGTTGTCACAGAACAGAGTCATTGGGTTCAGTGCACTAGGCACAACTCCAAGATCTGTCATGAACTCCTTCATCCAGACACCTTCCTTTGCCGCCTCCGAGGCAGCTATATACTCCGCTTCACATGTAGAATCAGCTACCACGCTCTGCTTGGAACTGCACCAGCTTACCGCTCCCCCGTTGAGAATATATACGTATCCGGTTTGAGACTTAGAGTCATCCGGATCAGTGTCAAAGCTTGCATCGACGTAACCCTTTACGACGAGCTCTTGATCACCTCCATAAACGAGAAACATATCCTTAGTCCTTTTCAGGTACTTTAGGATATTCTTGACCGCTGTCCAGTGATCCATACCAGGATTACTTTGAAACCTTCCGGCCATACTTATGGCAAGGCTGACATCTGGTCTCGTGCACAGCATTGCATACATTGCTAACATGATTCGGACGGATTTAAGCATCGCTACGGGTGAGAAAGTCTCATCGTAGTCAATCCCTTGAACTTGTGAAAAACCCTTTGCCACAAGTCGAGCTTTATACACGGTGACATTACCGTCAGCGTCCGTCTTCCTCTTAAAAATCCATTTATTCTGAATGGCCTTCGGCCCTTCAGGTAATACTTCCAAAGTCCATACTTTGTTTTCATACATGGATCCCATCTCGGATTTCATGGCCTCTAACCATTTGTCGGAATCCGGGCCCACCATCGCTTCTCCATAGCTCGTAGGTTCACCGTTGTCTAACAACATGACCTCCAAGACAGGGTTACCGTACCACTCAGGTGCAGTGCGTACCCTTGTCGACCTACGAGGTTCGGTAGTAACTTGATCAGAAGCTTCTTGATCATCATCATTTGCTTCCTCTTCAACCTCTGCAGGCTCCACAAAAACATCTTTTTGTGCTGTGCTACTCTCTGGTTGAAGCAGAGGTTCTATAACCTCATCAAGTTCTACCTTCCTCCCACTCAATTCTTTCGAGAGAAACTCTTTCTCGAGAAAGGACCCGTTCTTAGCGACAAACACTTTGCCCTCGGATCTGAGATAGAAGGTGTACCCAACTGTTTCTTTTGGGTATCCTATGAAGACACATTTGTCCGCTTTGGGTTCGAGCTTTTCTGGCTGAAGCCTTTTGACATAAGCATCGCAACCCCAAATCTTGAGAAAAGACAACTTCGGTTTCTTACCAAACCATAGTTCATACGGTGTTGTCTCAACGGACTTAGATGGAGCCCTATTTAAAGTGAATGCAGCTGTCTCTAACGCATATCCCCAAAACGATAGTGGCAAATCGGCAAGAGACATCATAGAACGTACCATATCTAATAGGGTTCGATTACGACGTTCGGACACACCATTACGCTGTGGTGTTCCAGGTGGTGTCAACTGTGAAACAATTCCACATTTTCTTAAGTGATCACCAAACTCATAACTCAGATATTCTCCCCCTCGATCGGATCGTAGGAACTTGATCTTCTTGTTACGATGATTTTCAACTTCACTCTGAAATTGCTTGAACTTTTCAAAAGTTTCAGACTTATGCTTCATCAAGTAAATATACCCATATCTACTTAAGTCGTCAGTGAAGGTGAGAAAATAACGATATCCACCGCGCGCCGTTACACTCATCGGACCGCACACATCAGTATGTATGATTTCCAATAAGTCACTTGCCCGTTCCATTGTCCCTGAAAACGGGGTCCTTGTCATCTTGCCCATGAGGCACGGCTCGCACTTGTCAAGTGATTCAAAATCAAGAGACTCCAAAAGTCCATCAGCATGGAGCTTCCTCATGCGTTTCACGCCGATATGACCGAGACGGCAGTGCCACAAGAAAGTGGTATTATCATTATCTACTCTACATCTTTTGGCATCAATGTTATGAACATGTGTATCATCACTATCGAGATTCAATAAGAATAAACCCCTAACTTCGGGTGCATGACCATAAAAGATATTACTCATATAAATAGAACAACCATTATTCTCTGACTTAAATGAGTAACCGTCTCGCAATAAACAAGATCCAGATATAATGTTCATGCTTAACGCAGGCACTAAATAACAATTATTCAGGTTCATAACTAATCCCGATGGTAATCGAAGAGCGAGCGTGCCAACGGCGATCACATCAACCTTGGAACCATTTCCCACGCGCATCGTCACTTCGTCCTTCGCCAGCCTCCGTTTATTCCGCAGTTCCTGTTTAGAGTTGCAAATGTGAGCAACCGAACCGGTATCAAATACCCAGGCACTACAACGAGAGTTGGTAAGGTACACATCAATAACATGTATATCATATATACCTTTGTTGTTGTTGGCCCCCTTCTTGTCCGCCAGATACTTGGGGCAGTTCCGCTTCCAGTGGCCATTCCCCTTGCAATAGAAACACTCAGTCTCTGGCTTGGGCCCAGCCTTGGGTTTCTTCACTGGATTAGCAACTGCTTTGCCACCCTTCTTAGAGTTACCCTTCTTGCCCTTGCCATTCTTCTTGAAACTGGTGGTCTTATTGACCATCAACACTTGATACTCCTTCTGGATGTCTGCCTCAGCGACTTTCAGCATCGAAAAACAGCTCGGCGATGGTTTTATTCATCCCTTGCATGTTGTACTGCTGGACGAAGCTCTTGTAGCTTGGAGGGAGTGACTGGAGAATTCTGTCAATGATAGCCTCATCCGGGAACACAAGTCCCAGATCAGCTATGCGGGTATAGTACCCAGACATCTTCAGTAAGTGCTCACTGACAGACGAATTCTCCTCCATCTTGCAAGCGAAGAATTTATCGGTGGTCTCATACCTCTCGATCTTAGCATTCTTCTCAAAGATGAATTTCAACTCCGTGTACATCTCATATGCACCATGACGTTCAAAACGCCTTTGGAGTCCTCCTTCCAAGCCGTACAACATGGCACACTGTACTATCGAATAGTCATCCGAACGCGTCTGCCAGACGTTCATATCGTCCGCAGAGGCTCCAGGAGCGGGGGGTTGACCTAGCGGTGCATTTAGGACATAAACCTTTTGGGCAGCTGTGAGGATGATCCTCAGATTGCGGAGCCAGTCCACAAAGTTGCTCCCATCATCTTTCAGTTTAGCTTTCTCTAGGAACGCATTAAAATTCAGGGGAACTCCTGCGCGAGCCATCTACAACATGAATTTGCAAAGACATTTTAGACTATTGTTCATGATAAGTGAGTTATTACCTAATCAAATTAATTATAACTCCCACTCAAATTGACATCCCTCCGGTCATTCGAGCGTGACATGATCCAAATTCACCAACCCAAGTCCGATCATCACGTGAGATGAGGTGGTGTCAATGGTGAACATCAACATGTTGATCATATCTACTATATGACTCATGCTCGACCTTTCGGTCCTCCGTGTTCCGAGGCCATGTCTGTACATGCTAGGCTCGTCAAGTCTAACCCGAGTGTTCTGCACGTGCAAAACTGGCTTGCACCCGTTGTATGCGAACGTAGAGTCTATCACACCCGATCATCACGTGGTGCTTCGAAACGACGAACCTTCGCAACGGCGCACACTCGGGGGGAACACAATTTTATCTTGAAATTTTAGTGAAGGATCACCTTATAATGCTACCGTCGTCCTAAGAAAAATAAGATGCATAAAAGGATTAACATCACATGCAAATCATAAGTGACATGATATGGCCATCAACTCGTGCTTTTGATCTCCATCTCCAAAGCACCGGCATGATCTCCATCGTCACCGGCGCCACACCATGATCTCCATCATCATGATCTCCATCATCGTGTTGCCATCGGGGTTGTCGGCGCCCCACCATGCTCTTACTACTATTGCTACCGTTTAGCGATAAAGTAAAGCATTACAAAGCGCTTAATGATTGACACGCAGGTCATACAAAAAATAAAGACAACCCTATGGCTCCTGCCGGTTGCCGTATGCATCGACATGCAAGTAGATGTTAACTATTACAACATGATCATCTCATACATCAAAATATATTTCATCATGTCATTGGCCATATCATATCACATACATACCCTGCAAAAACAAGTTAGACGTCCTCTAATTTGTTGTTGCATGTTTTACGTGGCTGCTATGGGTATCTAGCAAGAACGCTTCTTACCTACGCAAAACCACAACGGTGATATTCAAGTTGCTATTTAACCTTCTACAAGGACCGCCTTGTTCTATTCCGATTCAACTAAGATAGGAGAGACAGACACCCGCCAGCCATCTTATGCAACAAAAGTCACATGTCTGTCGATGGAACCGGTCTCATGTACGTGGACATGTAAAGTTGGTCCGGGCCGCTTCATCCTATAATACCGCTGAATCAAGAAAGACTAAGGAGGGCAGCAATTTAAACATCAACGCCACAAACTTCTTTGTGTTCTACTCGAGAAAGCATCTACGCAAGATCCTAGCTCATGATGCCACTGTTGGGGAACGTTGCATGGGAAACAAAAATTTTTCCTACCGTTCACCAAGATCAATCTAGTAGATGCAACTACGAGGAAGGAGTGTGATCTACGTACCCTTGTAGATCGCTAAGCGGAAGCGTTATGAACGCGGAAGATGGAGTCGTACTCGTCGCGATTCAGATCGCCGAAGACCTAGCACCGAAGCAACGGTGCCTCCGCGTTCTTCACACGTACGGCTCGGGGACGTCTCCTCCTTCTTGATCCAGCAAGGGGTGGAGGAGAGGTTGATGGAGAACCGGCAGCACGACGGCGTGGTGGTGATGGTGGAGAAGAACTCCAGCAGGGCTTCGCCTAAGCACCGCGGGAGAAGAAGATATGACGGGAGAGGGAGGGCAGCACCGAGGCACGAACTGTGTTGGCTGCCCTCCCTTTGCCCCACTATATATAGGGGGGTGGAGAGGCTAGGGCGCCCTAGGGTTTCCCCCTAGGGGCCGGCGGCCAGGGCAAGGGGAGGGGGGCGGCGGCCAGGGCAGGGGGAGGCGCCCAGGCCCTAGGGTTTCCCCCCTAGGTGCCTTGCCCCCCAAGTCCCAAGGGGTGCGGCCAGCCCTAGGGGGTCCCACCCCCTTAGCCGCATGGGGAGAGGGCCCAGGGGGGGCGCACAGCCCCCTGAGGGCTGTGGTGTCCCCCCTTGTGGCCCAATAGGCCCAGAACACCTTCCGGACCCCCCGAAAACCTTCCCGGTATTCCGCCGATTTCCCGATGCTCCCCGGAACACTTCCGGTACTCCGAAACCTTTCATCCTATATATCAATCTTCGTCTCCGGACCATTCCGGAGACCCTCGTCATGTCCGGGATCTCATCCGGGACTCCGAACAACCTTCGGTAACCATGCACTCTTCTCACTAACAACCCTAGCGTCATCGAACGTTAAGTGTGTAGACCCTGCGGGTTCGGAAACCATGTAGACATGACCGAGACACTCCCAGGTCAATAACCAATAGCGGGATCTGGATACCCATATTGGCTCCTACATGTTTCTCGATGATCTCATCGGATGAACCACGATGTCAAGGATTCAGGCAATCCCGTATACAGTTCCCTTTGTCTCGTCGGTATGTTACTTGCCCGAGATTCGATCGTCGGTATCTCTATACCTAGTTCAATCTCGTTACCGGCAAGTCTCTTTACTCGTTACCGTAATACATAATCCCGTGACCAACTATTTAGTCACTTTGAGCTCATTGAGATGACGTATTACCGAGTGGGCCCGGAGATACCTCTCCGTCACACGGAGTGACAAATCCCAGTCTCGATCCATGTCAACTCAACAGACACCCTCGGAGATACCTGTAGAGTACCTTTATAGTCACCCAGTTACGTTGCGACGTTTGGCACACACAAAGCACTCCTACGGTGTCAGTGAGTTACATGATCTCATGGTCATAGGAACTTATACTTGACATGCAGAAAACTATAGCGATAACTGACACGATCAAAAGCTATGTTAACGTTTGGGTCTCGTCCATCACATCATTCTCCTAATGATGTGATCCCGTTATCAAATGACAACTCATGTCTATGACCTGGAAACCGCGGTCATCTTTGATCAACGAGCTAGTCCTGTAGAGGCACACTAGGGACACAAAGTCTGTCTATTCATCCACACGTGTATCTGAGTTTCCAATCAATACAGTTATAGCATGGATAATAAACGATTATCATGAACAAGGAAATATAATAATAACTCTTTTATTATTGCCTCTAGGGCATATTTCCACTGTTGGGGAACGTTGCATGGGAAACAAAAATTTTTCCTACCGTTCACCAAGATCAATCTAGTAGATGCAACTACGAGGAAGGAGTGTGATCTACGTACCCTTGTAGATCGCTAAGCGGAAGCGTTATGAACGCGGATGATGGAGTCGTACTCGTCGCGATTCAGATCGCCGAAGACCTAGCACCGAAGCAACGGTGCCTCCGCGTTCTTCACACGTACGGCTCGGGGACGTCTCCTCCTTCTTGATCCAGCAAGGGGTGGAGGAGAGGTTGATGGAGAACCGGCAGCACGACGGCGTGGTGGTGATGGTGGAGAAGAACTCCAGCAGGGCTTCGCCTAAGCACCGCGGGAGAAGAAGATATGACGGGAGAGGGAGGGCAGCACCGAGGCACGAACTGTGTTGGCTGCCCTCCCTTTGCCCCACTATATATAGGGGGGGTGGAGAGGCTAGGGCGCCCTAGGGTTTCCCCCTAGGGGCCGGCGGCCAGGGCAAGGGGAGGGGGCGGCGGCCAGGGCAGGGGGAGGCGCCCAGGCCCTAGGGTTTCCCCCCTAGGTGCCTTGCCCCCCAAGTCCCAAGGGGTGCGGCCAGCCCTAGGGGGTCCCACCCCCTTAGCCGCATGGGGAGAGGGCCCAGGGGGGGCGCACAGCCCCCTGAGGGCTGTGGTGTCCCCCCTTGTGGCCCAATAGGCCCAGAACACCTTCCGGACCCCCCGAAAACCTTCCCGGTACTCCGCCGATTTCCCGATGCTCCCCGGAACACTTCCGGTACTCCGAAACCTTTCATCCTATATATCAATCTTCGTCTCCGGACCATTCCGGAGACCCTCGTCATGTCCGGGATCTCATCCGAGACTCCGAACAACCTTCGGTAACCATGCACTCTTCTCACTAACAACCCTAGCGTCACCGAACGTTAAGTGTGTAGACCCTGCGGGTTCGGAAACCATGTAGACATGACCGAGACACTCCCAGGTCAATAACCAATAGCGGGATCTGGATACCCATATTGGCTCCTACATGTTTCTCGATGATCTCATCGGATGAACCACGATGTCAAGGATTCAGGCAATCCCGTATACAGTTCCCTTTGTCTCGTCGGTATGTTACTTGCCCGAGATTCGATCGTCGGTATCTCTATACCTAGTTCAATCTTGTTATCGGCAAGTCTCTTTACTCGTTACCGTAATACATAATCCCGTGACCAACTACTTAGTCACTTTGAGCTCATTGAGATGACGTATTACCGAGTGGGCCCGGAGATACCTCTCCATCATACGGAGTGACAAATCCCAGTCTCGATCCATGTCAACTCAACAGACACCCTCGGAGATACCTGTAGAGTACCTTTATAGTCACCCAGTTACGTTGCGACGTTTGGCACACACAAAGCACTCCTACGGTGTCAGTGAGTTACATGATCTCATGGTCATAGGAACTTATACTTGACATGCAGAAAACTATAGCGATAACTGACACGATCAAAAGCTATGTTAACGTTTGGGTCTCGTCCATCACATCATTCTCCTAATGATGTGATCCCGTTATCAAATGACAACTCATGTCTTATGACCTGGAAACCGCGGTCATCTTTGATCAACGAGCTAGTCCTGTAGAGGCACACTAGGGACACAAAGTCTGTCTATTCATCCACACGTGTATCTGAGTTTCCAATCAATACAGTTATAGCATGGATAATAAACGATTATCATGAACAAGGAAATATAATAATAACTCTTTTATTATTGCCTCTAGGGCATATTTCCAACATATTCTTGATGCCTATGGACCAGATGCTTGATGATATTGGAAGCATGATATCTGTACTTTGAGTTCATGTCATGCTCGTACCTATATTGTACTTGTAGCGTGTTATTTTGATGCTTGTAAGATGCCTAGTTGCTGTTGTGGACATCTTGTCCTTTAATCTTGTTTCGTGTGTATGTGTTGAACCGTTGCTCCGTTTTGAGCATGATCTACATGAAACTTGCTTGGTTTTGCATGTAGATGCATCATGTCATGTTTCATACATGTTTTGGGAGTGTTTTCTTGATGTTTGAATGCATTTTGCATCAATGCCATGTGTATCTTGTTTTGCTCATATCTTCTAGGCCGTAGCTCCGAATTAAATAAACTTTATATGTAACTTGACTAGAAATTCGTGTAGATCATCATGGTGCATGTTAACTTGCTGTTTAACAACTGTAACTTAAAGTTTGTTCAGATCTGGACCAATTTCGAAATTTGCATATGAGGACTTACCGGAATTGTTACATGTTGTTTCGGCCTCATTTGAACTTGCTTTGTGTGTTGATCTTGTGTGCTTCATCTCTTGCCATGTTTTGCATCATATAGCCTTGTCTTGCATCATACTTGGTTGAGCATCTTATCTTGTTTATGTGTTGTGTGTTTACCATGGTGTTTGCTTCTTCTCGTTAGTTCTTATTTCGTTGAGATCATGAGGATTCGTTCGACTACGCTTGGTTCATCTACGTGGCTTCTTCTTCTTCATGGACTCGATCTTATTCCTGGCAGGATCTCATGCAAGATGACCGTCACCTTGGATCTCATTACTATCATTGCTATGCTAGTTGTCTCGATGCTATCGCTATATGTCGCGCTACCCACCATTTGTTTGTCGGCCTCTCATTGTTGCCATGAAACCTCTAACCTTTGACACCATCCCAACAATGAATGGCTATGTTACCGCTTGCTCAGCCCCTCTTATAGCATTGTTAGTTGAAGGTGAAGATGAAGATTGCTCCATGTCGAAACTTGGATGATGGAATATCACCATATCTATTACTATAATTAATGCACTTATATACTTGGCAATGGGTGGAAGGCTTGGCCTTTTGCTCGGTGTTTTGTTCCACTCATGCCGCCTTAAGAACCGATAAACCGGTGTTATGTTCCTTGAGTTTGCGTTCCTAACACGGTTGGGGGTTATGGGACCCTCTTGATAGTTCGCTTTGAATAAAACTCCTCCAGCAAGGCCCAACATTGGTTTTGCCATTTGCCCAACATAATAATAAACTTAATTAAAATCTGATGCATAGGGAGTTAGCTCTACCCGAGGTTTGTCCACTTTTTCAT
>LR738712.1:152832327-152946336 GCA_902687465.1 Secale cereale | reverse complement strand
GGGGGGGGGTAGTGCTAATGGTGTTGGTCCCAAATGGGCAGACTGCGGGGCCGCCTCAAGGAAACTCGAGGTATCTGGCATACTTGTAGGCTGGCCTATCTAGACGTGGCCTGAGACGAGATACGCGCGTCTACTATCAAGGTGTTGGCACACCGGGAGGTGTTGCTGGACTTATTTTACCATTGTCGAAATGTCTTGTGCACCGGGATTCCGAGTCTGATCGGGTTGTCCCTAAGATAAGAGGTTTTACCTCTGCTGATCGTGAGAGCTTGTGATGGGCTAAGTTGGGACACCCCTACAGGGTTATGATATTTCGAAAGCCGTGCCCGCAGTTATTTGGCGGATTGGTATTTGTTAATGTCCGGTTGTAGATAACTTGACAGAGGATCCGAAATAAAATACACCAACCGCGTGAGTAACCGTGATCATCTCTTTTCAATTTGAGAAGAAAACACGGCGGGGTTATGTTTGACTCGTAGGTAGTTCAGGATCTCTTAGTGATCATTACTAGTTTGCGACCGTTTGCATAGATGTTCTTCTTATTCTTGTAATCGTAAGTTAGCCACCATACAAATGCTTAGCCCCTGCTGCAACCTCACCACTATCCTTTTCATACCCATTAGGCTTTGCTAGTCTTGATACCCATGGTTATGGGGTTGCTGAGTCCTTGTGGCTCACAGATAATACAACAACAGTTGCAGGTGCAGGTTTCCGATGACTTGACGTGAGAGCGATGTTTACTTGTGTTGGAGTTCTGTCTTCTTCTTCTTCGTCGATCTTGGGATAGGTTCCTGGTCGGCAGCCTGGGATAGCAGGATGGATGTCGTGTGTTTTCATCCGTAGTCGGATATCTTGTGTATGATGTGTTTTATTAATGTGGCTATTGTATGACTTGTATGTATCCTCATCTATTTATGTAATGGTATGATGTAATGATATCCATCCGATGTAATGATATCCATCTTGCTAAGCGTCCGAAATGCGGTTGTGCCTCAATCACGAGTTCATCACGTGATCAGGATAGAATCGCATCTCGGGCGTGACAAAAGGATTCTTTTTTAGTATTTTTTGGAATTTATTATTCATAAGGAGTGTGTTTAAAAACATGTTCATCAGATCCGCATGACACACAATTGCAACCATGTATCCGTGTGTGTTTTTTTGCGGGGCGGTGTATCCATGTGTTTCAGTGGGCTACAACCGTGGATCCTAAGAACCTTTTCGGTGCTCCACGGTGTACAAGCGCTAAGTATGTTACATAATCAAAAAAATGACATGGCACAATAAATGATGTGAACTTGCTACAACAAGTTAAACACACATTCATTGAGGACTTGAGTTGTTAAGATGATATAAGCGGGTTGTAAGACTTTAAGTTTTATATTTTTGATTAGTTGGCGGAGAGACAAAAAAAGCAACAACCGGCTGCACGCCCGCTCCTAGACACTTTCTAAGAGGGGGGAGGTGGGCCATGTATCAATAGAGTAGTATATTTTTGTACGCAACTATTATACTTACCGGCTATAAGTTTTACTATAGATGATATGACAATATCATATAACCATCAGTTGATTATACCATTAACCATACTCTAAGCTATTTAATGTATTTAGCACGACATCTAAGGACCAAATACACTAGAAAAGGCCTATGGCATATACAACGCGGGGCACTAAGCCTAGACGCTGGGATTAATATCCTAACCAATTGACTGTTAGATTAACAAAACCTAGCGCCTTACCTGGCATCAACACGAAGAGTGGAGATTCCCTAAAAACGCAAAGAGTGGTGGCGGATGCTTCGCCTGTTTTCCGTGGGACTCTACTTGCGTTTGCATTTTCTACTTCCTTCTCAAAATATAAAGTGTGATTGACTTTGCACGATCTTTGATACACGACTTTGATCACTAATATATACCAAAGTACATGGATTAAACATGCATAAATGGTATCATCTATTTGTCTTTCAAAATAATTTTATTTCATATGTCCGTATGCTAATTTTGTAGACATATAATACATGAATATCATAGTCAAATTTGTGTAACGAAGACAAAAAAGTCAATTGGCGCTTTATATTTTGGAAAGGAGGGAGTGCTGAGTAAATAGGCAATTTTCCGATTAATTTAATCCACGAATTAACTACTAGCATGGCATTGACACAAATAATAGGATACTGATATTCAATCATGTGAGCACATACTACGCTAATTGTAGACAGATCTACGCATAACGCTAGCATGCCTAAAATAGAAAACAGTAGGAGCGGGATAAACGAGTTATACCCTCCAGTAGGCCATGCAGAGGCCGCGGCGGCGGTGACGGCAACAGCGTCCTCAGCTGCCTTCTTGTCGGCTTCGATCTTCTCGGCGGCGGCACGTTCGGCGTCGATGGCCATGATGATGACGAGGGCGACGGAGACGTAGAGGAAGTTGACGAACGGAGAGCAGTCGCGTAGTCGATTCCCAAAAACCTATTCGCCCCTCTCCCGTACAGGATCCAGAGAGGCGGGATTTCGGAGACCTGCTCTCCCGTCGACCGTGTACGCGGCGGACGGGATGGAGTCACCGGCGGCAGCAACAGCAAAGGGACGACGGCGGGCGTGGAGGCAGATGCGTTCTGTGTTGAGACGGCCGCTAGGGTTGGCAGCACCCCACGTATATATGTGCGGCCGCGCGTGGAGAAACGTGGGCCGAACCCACGTCCAAGTCGGTAGCCCACGATCCGACGTCTCAGATCGTGGCCCAACCTGTCAAAGACTCTCCGTTCCTGACCGGCAAAAAGAAGCGCATAGGAGTGAGCTCGACTCAATCCCGCAACCCGTGGCGTGGCGTGGCGTGGCGTGGCGAGCGGAGGAGGAGGAGTGCGCGAGGGCCTCATCTCTTCTCAAGCTCCAATAGCATGAGGGAGAGAATTCCTTATAAACCACTCCAACTCTCCTTCCACTTCCGTGGTGGGATTAAACTTCCCACCACTTTGTCATGCCACCTACATGGGCCCTTAGAGATCAAATCTGAAATTGTCATATGGGCTCTAGGCCCATCTCAGATTTCAACAATCCCCCACCAGATCTCGAGGGCCAATTGTGTCCTCTGTTCCAATTACTGTTTCGATATATCAGTGTTTCAGCGAAGACCTGTTAAGGTTGAGCTTCACCTAGAGCAAATGATACGTCCAAAACGTATCTATAATTTATGCTTGCTCCATGCCTCTTTTGTGAAATTGCTATGATATTTATGCACTTCCATACACTTTTGATCATATTTGTACTAACCTATTAACTCAGTGCACCACAGTGTCAGTTCCTGTTTTCTGTTGATTTTCTATTTCAGGCTTCCCCCATATTAAAAGTGCTCCAAAAATTCCGGGAAAAATACAGGAAAAATCAGCGTACATGAATCTTCGAGAAGAACCAAAGCAGGGCCAGAGGGGAGCCAGGGGTGGCCCAGGCGGCCACCTGGCGCGGCCCCACCCCTGGCCGCGCCAGGGGGGCGCCTGGGCCCCCCTCTCCGCCTCTGGTGACCCCCTTCGCATATATATTCCTCGCATCCCGAAACCCTCGAGGACGGAACCCTTTTTCGCGATCTCGTCTCTGTTCCGCCGCCGCAGCGCTTCCAAGATCGGGAGCATCAGGAGAACTCTTCCCAGCACCCTGCCAGAGGGGAGAACCACCACCGGGAGCTTCTCCACCACCATGGACGCTTTCCGGATGAGTTGTGAGTAGTCCCCCTTGGACCATGGGTCCATGATCAGTAGCTATGTGATGTTCTCCTCCCCTCTTTGTTCTTCATGGTTTAGACCTCGTGAGCTGCCCTACATGATCGAGGCACATATGTAATCTTTCTGCTGTTGCTTTAGTGAGTTTGCTGGGATCTGATGGATTATGAGATTATGTTCAGATTGTGTGTGAGTAATATATTTGATTCACCTCTTTTATATTTTTGTTCTTGAGTAATTCTAGCAAGTTCTCCGTTGATGTTTATTGCTTTGGCCAAGTAGTAGGTAGTAACTCCAAGAGGGAGCATTATGCTTGATTGTGGGTTCATGCCCCCTGATGACTAGCTTGAGTGACAGAAACATGAGTCTAGCGGATGTGTTGTTGCCACAAGGGAGAAAACAACGGTGCTTGTACTTGCGGGTGCAAGGATTGTTTACTTTACGCAAAGTTCTTTTAATGCAGTTGTCTGTTGCTTTGAGTTTACACTTTGGGCGGGATTCGCAACTTAATACCAGCGAGATGTTCTGGATAGATATGTCAAGGTGGATGATTAGTAGTAGATGCAGATGGATTTCGGTCTACTTGCCTTGGCGTACCGCCCATGCTTTTGAGCCTCTACCTTTCTTTGCAGCATAGTTAGCATTGGTTTGCGCACATAATCCTGTCAATTGCCCAACTGTAATTTGTTTACCTCGCTTTGCTGTTTTATCGTCTTTTGGGAGAGAGACATCACTAGTGAACATCATGGGACCCCGGTCCATATTACCACCACTGATCACACCTTCAATTTACTTCCTGTTTCTATTTTCTAGTTGCAGTCATAGCTATCATTATTAACTCTTGTGTTTGATCCTTTGTAAACAACAAGGCCGGAGGGATTGACAACCTCTCTGTACTCGTTGGGAGCAAAGTTATTTGTATCTGTGTGCAGGCCCTGTCAACCGCTAAGTTTCTGGCACCGTTGACACCTACTTGTCGACCCTCGGAGTCTCACGGGATTCGATCCTTGGTATCTTTGCCAAGGGAAATTTGCCGCTACGCTACATCTCAACCTTCCACTTGGGGTAACCAACGAGGGGCGAGAAGCCATCAAGCAAAGTTTCTGGCGCCGTTGCCGGGGACTCCACTGTTCAAGATAGGGGAGTTGCACGCTATCTTTTATCTTTGCTTTTTAGTCTTGTTAGTTTACCTTTCAGTTTTTGCTTTAGTGTCCCTTACCAAAAATCACAAAAATAGTTATCTCGCTTTTAGATGACATTATGTATGGTCCTTTTGCCTTTGGTGAGGCAGAAGTGCTCACCTTTAAACAAAGAAGTGGTGAAAGTCTAAAAGATGCTTGGTATAGAATTAATGATTCTCAAAAAAGAGCCACCAAGAAGCAATCTACTACTATCCTGCTTAGAAATTTTTATGTTGGAATTACTTCTTGGAATAGGTTTATTCTAGATTCTGCTATCAATGGAAATTTCCTAGAAGCCCCAGTTTGGGAATCTCTTAGTATTATGGAAAATCTTGTTGGAAATCCCCCTGTTGTTAGCATTCAAGAGGACATTACCCTAGCTCACATTATGAAAAAACTTGAAAAGATAGAGCTAGAGATGCCAAGCATTAATAAGATAAATGAGTTGGACCATAAGATCCAAGGGAATTTGAATAGGCTTGATAGCTCCATGCATAAAATTCTCAAAACTTTGGAGACCATCAAATCCCATGACTTGGATTCTTCTAGGATAGACAAGATTGAGGAAATCTTTGACACTTTAGGAACTACTTTCTCCTCAATCAAAGCCAAAAAGGTAGAAACTCCGGCAAAGAAGGAACCTAAGTTCGTTTACGTTCCAAAGGCTCCTCGTTCCAAAAGTAATCCATCTATTGCCAAAGGGGTTGAAACTGTGAAGACTTTGGAAGAAATACCTCTCTTTGATAAATTTATAAATGAATCTTTCATTGACTTTCCACCTTTTGGTTTTCTCCCTAGAAGTAACTTTATTAGGCCTTTATTTGAAAGTCCTCTTAAGACTAGTTGTACTATTGAAGAGCATTTTGATGATCTTGATGATGGTTCAACTGATACAACTTGATCTTTTTGCATCATGCCTAGCTTAAAGGCATAAAAGAAAGCGCTTTTGGGAGGCAGCCCACAACGAATTAGGTTTTATTTTGCTTTTGTTGTGTCTTGATGTTTGTTACTACAGTAGCATCATCATTGTATCTTTTCTTTTCAGCTTTGTGCCAAGTTTAGCCTCCGATTGCAAGAAAGTTCAAAAGTTGTGACGTGCTGTCCAGGAAACAGATTCTGTCCTTGGACAGAAAAATTCGAATAAAATCACCGGATCATCTTTTTGATCTGAATTTTTTTGACAGCGTGCTCTATACAATTGTCTTTCGAGCATCTGTTCTGAGTTTTTTGATTTGAGTTGCAGAAGTGCCCCGAAAAAATTATTTACTACCTACTGGTCTGTTTTTCAGAGATTCTGTCCTGTTTTGCCTTTTCTTCGTTTTGCAAACCTTGAGCTTGTTTTTTTCTTTGCAAAAACCTTTTGGCAATCTTGAGAAACAGTAGCTCTTCAAGATTATCCTTATTTCCAGTAGGGAAAAATTATTTTATTATGGGTACTAACCTCGCTAATCAGATTATGATGAGTTATGTATGAAGGGAGTTTTCAAGTGTGCGAGGGAAGATGATAAAAGAAGATTCAGGAGGGTCAAACGCTCAAGCTTGGGGATGCCCCCGTGCACCCCCAAGAAATATTCAAGAAGACTCAAGCGTCTAAGCTTGGGGATGCCCCCATGCATCCCCTTCTCCATCAACAATTATCAGTTCGTCTTTCGTTCCACTATATTTTAATCACTTCATGCGTTATGTGCTATGCTTGGAGCGTCTTGCTCTTAGTTTCCTTTTTAGTTTTCTTTAGCTTTGCTTGTTGTTCATAACAAGTTAGAACCCAGCTTTCTTTATGTGGGAGAGAAACACGCTCCACTTCAACCTAGAACACAACATAGGATTTTCATGCTTATCTTTGTTGTGTGTGTTCTTTGTCTTTCCATAGCAGCTGTCATGTTTAGCTCTTAGTTTTCATGCTTTTCTTTTTAAAGAGCTTTTGTTTAGTTGGTTGCTGAACTCTCTTGAGTTTTCATGTTTATCTTGTTAAGAAAGTTTGCCTGTTGCACTGACTTGTGTGTCTTAACTTAAAGTAGGTAATTGAGGTTGCTATTTAATTTTAGTAGTAACTTGTAATAGTTTTGAGGTATGGCCATGAGTAATGTCTGTACTTTTGGTGTCAAGAGCTTTAGCCTATTAGTGATAGATGTCGTATTTTGGGCAATCCGTGTTTATTTTCGAAAACCTACAAAATAGTTGAGAACTTTAGCTACTAGATGGATCACTAATCTTTGGAGGGATCGAATATTAGAGTACACTCACGTACCATGAGTCGAGGATGCGCAAGGATAACCAAACCCCCATACACTCCTCCTCGGGGTACTTGTCTCTTTGTGAACCTCCTAATTAGATTGAGAGTTACCGATAATAAGTGCATGAGTTCTTCGGACTAATGTGAGTATTCGAAAGTTGACACTTCCACCTAGCCATATTTTTCTAGCCTCTTCGGTACCGTGCATTGCCCTTTCTCACCTCGAGAGTTGGCGCATACTTCGCCGGTGCATCCAAATCCTTGGCATGATACGCTCTGTCATCATAAGCCTCATTATATCCTTCCTCAAAACAGTCACCATACCTACCTATTAAGGCATTTCCATAGCCTTTCCGAGATACATTGCCATGCAACATCCATCTTCTCATGACTTGATCTTCATGTCATACATGCTTTTTGCTTGATCGATGAGCCGCATGCTAGTTGGGCCTTGCCCTAATCATTGCTACATGACGTGCTAGTATCATTGCATATCCTGCTACACTGGCAGAGGCATACATCTGCATACATCATGATAGTTTCATTTTCTTTATGTTGAGTACTTTTGTAAAGTGTGAAAGATCTTCTATACTTCTTGTAATTTGTAGAGTGTTGCCCCTAAAGTGAGGAAAAGATCCCAAAGAGGACAAATCAAAAGATCCCAAAGAGGACAAATGAGAGTTAAATAGAAAGAGCCATTGAGGCCACAAAAAAATAAAAAAAGAGAAAAAGAAATAAAAAGAGAGAAGGGGGCACACTACTATTCCTTTTGAGAGATCCACACTCGTACTCCATCTTATACCTCATACTCCATAGAGATTATCATTTATGCATATAGCTATGTGGGGACCTTCACACTATAGAACTTTGCTTGTATATTCCAATGATGAGCCTCCTCAAAAGAGCTCTAGGTCTTCTTGAGCAAGCAAGTTGGACGCACCCCCACTAATTTCATTGGAGAGCTTACCTTAGCTCATATGTGCATCCGTTGCATGGCAATCCCTACTCCTCACATCATATCTATCATTTGGCTTTCTCTCACCGATGATTGTCCTCATTGATGTGAGCCTTTCACACCTTTTTTGTCTTCCTCCTCCATCATTTTTCTCTTTTTGCCATTCTAAGTGTCAATTTTCTTGCTTACGCTCATCCACTGCATGAGTGCTCAAAATATCGAAAGGGAGTGGATCATTTTGACTTGTACCTGGCTGTTGGTCTGGGGATGAGTCAAGATAAGATTCCAAAGAAGACCAAGTGTGAAACTTTAGTAGATTAAGTTCTCAACAATACAAAAACTATGTTTTACTCTCTCGTATATCCCTATCCCCTTTCTTGCACGCAAACACCATTTGGAGACATTCGAGTCACGGACAGCGAGAGCTCTTGCACCTTTATGTTCTTATGTTGCTTGTTACAATGCTAATATAGACTCTTGCTTGTTATGACTTGAATTGAATTACATGCCTTGATTGCTTTACTTAAAAAGTTCTTATATGGTTGGTAGCATGTCACCACAGAAATTATGCTTGTTATCATTTACCAACTCGAGGACGAGCAGGAATTAAGCTTGGGGATGTTGATACGTCCAAAACGTATCTATAATTTCTGCTTGCTCCATGCCTCTTTTGTGTGATATTGCTATGATATTTATGCACTTCCATGCACTTTCGATCATATTTGGACTAACCTATTAACTCAGTGCACCACAGTGCCAGTTCCTGTTTTCTGCTGTTTTTCTATTTCAGGTTTCCCCCATATTAAAAGTGCTCCAAAAATTCCGGGAAAAATACAGGAAAACTCAGCGTACAGGAAGCTTCGAGAAGAACCAAAGCGGGGCCAGAGGGGAGCCAGGGGTGGCCCAGGCGGCCACCTGGCGCGGCCCCACCCCTGGCCGCGCCAGGGGGGCGCCTGGGGCCCCCTCTCCGCCTCTGGTGACCCCCCTTCGCATATATATTCATTGCGTCCCGAAACCCTCGAGGACGGAACCCTTTTTCACGATCTTGTCTCTGTTCCGCCGCCGCAGCGCTTCCAAGATCGGGAGCATCAGGAGAACTCTTCCCGGCACCCTGCCAGAGGGGAGAACCATCACCGGGAGCTTCTCCACCACCATGGACGCTTCCCGGATGAGTTGTGAGTAGTCCCCCTTGGACCATGGGTCCATGATCAGTAGTTATGTGATGTTCTCCTCCCCTCTTTGTTCTTCATGGTTTAGACCTCGTGAGCTGCCCTACATGATCGAGGCACATATGTAATCTTTCTGCTGTTGCTTTAGTGAGTTTGTTGGGATCTGATGGATTATGATATTATGTTCAGATTGTGTGTGAGTAATATATTTGATTCACCTCTTTTATATTTTTGTTCTTGAGTAATTCTAGCATGTTCTCCGTTGCTGTTTATTGCTTTGGCCAAGTAGTAGGTAGTAACTCCAAGAGGGAGCGTTATGCTTGATTGTGGGCTCATGCCCCCTGATGACTAGCTTGAGTGACAGAAACATGAGTCTAGGGGATGTGTTGTTGCCACAAGGGAGAAAACAACGGTGCTTGTACTTGCGGGTGCAAGGATTGTTTACTTTACGCAAAGTTCTTTTAATGCAGTTGTCTGTTGCTTTGAGTTTACACTTTGGGTGGGATTCGCAACTTAATACCAGCGAGATGTTCTGGATAGATATCTCAAGGTGGATGATTAGTAGTAGATGCAGATGGATTTCGGTCTACTTGCCTTGGCGTATGATACGTCCAAAACGTATCTATAATTTCTGCCTTCTCCATGCCTCTTTTGGGTGATATTGCTATGATATTTATACACTTCCATACACTTTTGATCATATTTGGACTAACCTATTAACTCAGTGCACCCCAGTGCCAGTTTCTGTTTTCGGCTGTTTTTGTATTTCAGGTTTTCACATTACGAGAACTGCCAGGAAAAATCCGGAAAAATTATATAAAAAATCAGCGTTCCAGAAACTACCGTGCGCCCGAAGGACAGCCGGGGGGGCCGCCAGGGCTCCAGGCGCCCTGGCGGCGCCCCCTCCCCCCCTGGGCCGCGCCGGGGGGGCGCCTGGGCCCCCCGAGGCTCCTCCGATGCCCCCCTTTGGCATATATTTAAAGCGTGTCGCGGAAACCCTGATTCCAGACCCCTTTTCTCCAGACGCGATTCCGATCTCCGCCGCCATCGCCATCAAGCTTCGGGGGACCAGAATTCCTGCGCCGGCACCCTGCCGGGACGGGGAAGTGCCCCCGGATTCATCTCCATCGACGTTGCTTCCTCCCTCCATGATGCGGGAGTAGTTCCTCCTCGGGGCTGAGGTTCTTACCAGTAGCTATGTGGTCAATTCTCTCTCCCATGATGTGATCTTCGTTGTGATCATAGGCTATGTTAATCTAGGGTGATCCCATGATATTTCCCCTTCCTCTATGTATTGGATTGATGTACTCACTTGTCTTTATCTAGTATAATCCCCGAGACCAAGGTGACAGCGGTCTATTGGACATGGATTAGAACAATATTTTCATGAGTGATCTCCTCTCTTGTGTGTTGATTGAAGATTGAGAGTCTCTTGGTGCTTGTCTTTGACTAACCTTTAGATATGTTGTGGTGATTGTGGGACTCTCTTTGGATGGCCACGGTGACATTGGGAAATCCTTAGATTGAGAACTACGAACTTTGAGGTGTGCTTTTGTAGCCCTACATAATTCTCGTCCTCTCTTGACCACGAAGGAATGACCTCCGAGTGCGTCCCCTTTGCATGTTTTATGGGAAATATCATGTGATTCGATTATGTTAATGTTGTTGGGAGTTTCCACTAGTGAAAGTATGAAGCCTAGGCCTTGTTTCCACCATTGCAATACCATTTGTGCTCACGTTTACCACTTGTTTGCTTGCTGCACTTTTTATTACAGATTTATATTACTTTGTTTTGCCATCCATATCACTTGCCATTTAACATCTCTTCGCCGAACTAGCGCACCTATACATCTAACAAGTGTATTAGGTGTGTTGGGGACACAAGAGACTTCTTGTATCTTAGTTGCAGGGTTGCTTGAGAGAGACCATCTTCAACCTCTACTTCCCTGAGTTCGATAAACCTTAGGTCATCCACTTGAGGGAAATTGCTGTTGTCCTACAAACCTCTGCGCTTGGAGGCCCAACATAGTCTACAAGAGTAGAAGCGTGTGTAGACATCAAGCTATTTCTGGCGCCGTTGCCGGGGAGGTGAGTGCTTGAAGGTATATCTTTAGATCTTGCAATTAAATCTTTTTGTTTCTTGTTTTTATTTCACTAGTTATGTTTATGGAAAACCGTGCTATTGGATCGTTGCTTGCGGGAAGACGCCCCACACCTGTGGTGGTTGCTCCTCCCCCTACTAAAATTGTGCCCTATAAAATACCAGCTAGTATTATCGATTATGTTTTGGCTAATCGTTATGCAGGAGACAGACATCCTGGTGAACACTTGCTATATCTGTCACAACTATGTTCATTATTTAAGCTTGCAGGTGTATCAAGGGAGTTTGTCATGAGGAAATTATTTGTCGTGTCACTGAAAGGAAAAGCATTGGAATGGTATAGGCTACTAAATGACTCTCACCTACTGGAGTGGGAAGAGATCCAGTCTCTCTTTTACTCCAAGTTTTATCCTCTTCATGAAGTCCATGAGAATAGGAATTATATTTATAATTTTTATCCTCATGACGGAGAGAGCATAGCTCAAGCTTGGGGAGACTGAAAACGTTAATGCTAAAATGTCCTAACCATGGGCTCCCCAAAGATATGATTATTACTAATTTCTATGCGAGGCTTTCTCGACAGGATAAAGATTTGCTCGACGCTTCCTCTATGGGTTCTTTCACAAACAAAAAGATTGATGCTAAATGGGAACTCCTTGAAAGAATTCAACGCAACACTGAAGATTGGGAGATCGACAAAGGTAAAGAGTCAGGTATAATTTATGAGTATGATTGCATTAAGACCTTTGTTGAAACTATAAGTTTTAATAAGGTTAGTGCTAAGTTTGGGCTTGATTCTCAACTCCTTGTTGATTTCCTCAAATCTTTTGCTTCACATCTTAATATGCCTAAGGAGGATTGGATCAAGTATCATAAACCTTTTAAAGAGACTTGCGAAGAAAATGAAATTGTTCATGATGATTGCAACATGCATGATCCAATTCCTAAAAATGAAGTTTTATATAAGCATGTTAATTTTTGTGGAGTGGATAGACCTTGTGAAAGGCCTATGATTGAAGAAGAGAAGTATTGTAAGCAACATAAGCATGAAAGAACAATCACTTGGGTCGGAGATTTAATTGAAATTGCTAGAGAATTGTGTGACCTTTATCCTTTTACTTGTGAACTTTGCCGTATAGAGGGTCACTTTAATTTTCAATGCATGAACTTTCAAAACATAACTGTTAACCGGTTGTGTGATAACATGATCACCTCTGATCTTTATGATGAGCTTATGTTATTTTTGATGTGTGAAGAGTTATCAGAAAAGACTTCATGGCTAGATGTTAATGCCATAGGAATAAAAAAACACTTCGCAAAATTGCCATCTCTATTGTGTTGTTAATTGCCATGAAAATGATTACATAGGTAAGATTATAAAGGAGGGAACTTTACCAAAGTATAAAAATGTCTCTTATATTTCTGCTAATAAAAAGGAGAGTTTCTCCCAAGTTTCCCCTATTGTTTATAATGATAAACCAGGATATGTGGAGAAGCTTCATCTCCAACCACTCCCTCCTAAGGTTAAGAAGAAGAAAAAGAAGAGGAGGAGGAAGAGGAGCAAGAAAGAAGAAGAATGGGTATCAACCTGGCCTGAGCATATTCCTCCCATCAACTTGTATCCTAACGATTGTAAGTTTAAAGAAGAAGGTGAAGTTTATTGCCTTAATTATCATCTTGATGATACATCCGTAGGTACTATTGAAGATGATTTTGATTATGATATGCATGTTACTTATTGTGATTAGGAAAATGATGATAATGCTACTTATGATCTTGAAAATCTTTTTGGTACCAACTCTGAAAGTGATGATATGGGAAGCTCTAAGCTTGGGGATGATAGGATTGCAAACCCTTTACCCACTAGTGATGTGATAATTGATAATTCTTTTGCTAGTAAGAATAAAGACAACATGATTACAAATATAGTTGCTAGCAATGATAATGCTCTTCTCTACTATGATGATGTCATAACTCCAACCTATAGTGATTATAAAGGTACCTATGACATAAGGAGAAATTATCCTTATGAAACTTGTCATAATCATGGAGGGAATTACTCCCTTGTTGAACACCACCCTCCTAATACACAAGTAATCTATAGTGTTCAAGTTGTTTATGATAGTCCTACTCCCACTATTACCAATGAGAAAGATTATGCTTATGTGGAGAGTAAGAGTACCTTTTTGCATGTGGATCATGGTAACAATGCTTTACGTGATGCTTATATTGTTGAGTTCATCCATGATGCCACTGAAATTTATAATGAGAGAGGGAGACTTGGTTCTAAATATCTTAATAAGAAGAAGTTTCCTCTCTTTATGGTGAATATTTTGAAGTTATGCTTGTTTTGCCTTCCTATGCTAGTTGCTTTGTGCTTCAATGAATTATTCTATTGCAATATTCCTATGCATAGGAAGCATGTTAGGCTTAAATGTGTTTGGTATTTGCTTCTTGATGCTCTCTTTTGTTCTTCAGCTCTTATTCCTACGAGAGCATCATTAAAGTCTTAAGCCTATCCTTATGGCTATAAAGAAAGAGCTCTAGGGAGACAACCCTTGTTATGTTTACTTTCAGTTTTAGTGGTCTTGATGTTTGTTACTACTGTAGCAACATCATTGTATCTTTATTTTTCAGCTTTGTGCCAAGTTTAGCCTCTGATTGCAAGAAAGTTCAAAAGTTGTGACGTGCTGTCCAGGAAACAGATTCTGTCCCTGGATAGAAAAATTCGTATAAAATCACCAGATCATCTTTTTGGTCTGAATTTTTTCGACAGCGTGATCTATATAATTGTCTTTCGTGCATCTGTTGTGAGTTTTTTTATTAGAGTTGCAGAAGTGCCCCGGAAAAATCATTTACTACCTGTTGTTCTGTTTTTCACAGATTCTGTCCTGTTTTGCCTTTCCTTCATTTTGCAAACCTAGAGCTTGCTTTTTCTTTGCAAAAACCTTTTGGCAATCTTGAGAAACTGTAGAACTTCAAGAATATCTTTATTTCCAGCAAGGAACAATTATTTTATTATGGGTACTAACCTCGCTAATCAGATTATGATGAGTTATGTATGAAGGGAGTTTTCAAGTGTGCGAGGGAAGATGATAAAAAGATTCAGGAGTGTCAAACGCTCAAGCTTGGGGATGCCCCCATGCACCCCCAAGAAATATTCAAGGAGACTCAAGTGTCTAAGCTTGGGGATGCCCCCGTGCATCCCCTTCTCCATCAACATTATCAGTTCGTCCTTCGTTCCACTATATTTTAATCACTTCATGTGTTATGTGCTATGCTTGGAGCGTCTTGTTTTAGTTTTCCTTTTAGTTTTCTTTAGCTTTTCATAACGAGTTGGAACTCAGCTTTATTTATGTGGGAGAGAAACACGCTCCACTTCTACCTAGAACATAACATAGAATTTGCATGTCTATCTTTGCTGTGTGTGTTCTTTGTCTTTCAATAGCTACTATCATGCTTAGCTCTTAACTTTCATGCTTATCTTTTTAAAGAGCTTTTGTTTAGTTGGTTGCTTGAACTCTTTTTAGTTATCATGTTTATCTTATTAAGAGAGTTTGCTTCCGTTGCATTGGTTGATATGTCTATGATAAAGATGCTACGTGCATAATGGCGCTTAGTAGTTCATGTTTTCTTATGGTTAGTCTCAAATAGCTGGGGGGGTTCCCAATGTGTTATTGGAGTACCAACATGATTTGTTTGCCTATGATGTGGTATGGTTTAGTAATATCTTCCTTCAAAGAATTTATTTTGATTGACTTGGCGTATGCTCACGCATATTTAAGACTGTAAAGAAAGTCTGTCAAGCCTTGATGATCTTTTGTTTCTGAGTAGCGATATAACTTCCATGCCTGATTCAATGTTGCTTTGTCGCTCTGCATGATTATGACCGTCATTGCTCTCTTAGTTGGTCGCTCCCCGTCTTTTGCTAACCTTCGCCTGTACTAAGCGGACTGACTGCTTGTGCATCCACATCCTTTTAATCCAGTTATGCCATATGAGTCCACCATATCTTCCTACATGGTATTTACCTGCCATTCCTAACGGAGACTTGCATGTACCATCTCGAAATTATTCAAAGAAAAAGCATTCCTATTTTGTGCCTCTGTTTTAAGTTCATGAGGAAGTAGTAGTTAATTCATGATCTTTTTTAAGTTAGACAAGCTTCACCCCGGGATTGCATGTATAATGTGCAAACCCATAATACAAGAAGGAACTCGCATTGAGTGCGCCCGGCTCAAAAAGATAATATAACAAACAAACCATCCTTCACGCTTTGTTCATGAGAAATCAGAAAACTTTGGTAGTGATAAACAAAGGAGATTAAGAGGATGTGATCGTCCTCATTCGGGAGCCGTTCCTCGAAACTTGTCCATCTCAAGAAGTGATTGAGTTGTCTGCTAGCATTCGTTGATGAAACATGCATGATCTAAAAAAAATTATTACCTCTGTTTTAAAACCAAGAGCTCTGGTACATGTTTTGTCTTTGTTTCCGACTACGGGTTTTCAACCTTGCCAACAAAGCCACGGTTCGAGAGTCTCCACCTTCTTTTAAAAGCACCAACTACTGAGAGCATGATTGTCATTCTGAGTGTAATGTGCATTGTCCCAAAGTAGCATTGTCTTTTGCATGATTGTGATATCGTTTATTTTGAAATCATTGTATCTAGTCATCACTTAAACCTTGGAGGTGCCCCTGCATTTATGTTTTGCTTCACTAAAGGGGGCAAGCTAGGTATCACTTTATCATATTTGCACATCATGTTCATTACAAATCTATTTGATGTTTCAATATCATATTGTAAAACTTTCAGTTCTTTGTGATTTTCTCATGAGGCAACTTAATTACTATAGATTCATTGTCTCAGTAAGCTTTTGTCATATGACTATGAAAAAGTCCTATTTGGTTAATAGCATGTCACCACAGAAATTATTCTTGTTATCATTTACCTACTCGAGGACGAGCAGGAATTAAGCTTGGGGATGTTGATACGTCCAAAACGTATCTATAATTTCTGCTTGCTCCATGTCTCTTTTGGGTGATATTGCTATGATATCTATACACTTCCATACACTTTTGATCATATTTGGACTAACCTATTAACTCAGTGCACCCCAGTGCCAGTTTATGTTTCCGGCTGTTTTTGTATATCAGGTTTTCACATTACGAGAGCTGCCAGGAAAAATCCAGAAAAATTATATAAAAAATCAGCGTTCCAGAAACTACCGTGCGCCCGAAGGACAGCCGGGGGGGCCACCAGGGCTCCAGGCGCCCTGGCGGCGCCCCCCCCCCCCTGGGCCGCGTCGGGGGGGGCGCCTGGGCCCCCCGAGGCTCCTCCGATGCCCCCCTTTGGCATATATTTAAAGCGTGTCGCGGAAACCCTGATTCCAGACCCCTTTTCTCCAGACGCGATTCCGATCTCCGCCGCCATCGCCATCAAGCTTCGGGGGACAAGAATTCCTGCGCCGACACCCTGCCGGGACGGGGAAGTGCCCCCGGATTCATCTCCATCGACGTTGCTTCCTCCCTCCATGATGCGGGAGTAGTTCCTCCTCGGGGCTGAGGTTCTTACCGGTAGCTATGTGGTCAATTCTCTCTCCCATGATGTGATCTTCGTTGTGATCATAGGCTATGTTAATCTAGGGTGATCCCATGATATTTCCCCTTCCTCTATGTATTGGATTGATGTACTCACTTGTCTTTATCTAGTATAATCCCCGAGACCAAGGTGACAGCGGTCTATTGGACATGGATTAGAACAATATTTTCATGAGTGATTTCCTCTCTTGTGTGTTGATTGAAGATTGAGAGTCTCTTGGTGCTTGTCTTTGACTATCCTTTAGATATGTTGTGGTGATTGTGGGACTCTCTTTGGATGGCCGCGGTGACATTGGGAAATCCTTAGATTGAGAACTACGAACTTTGAGGTGTGCTTTTGTAGCCCTACATAATTATCGTCCTCTCTTGACCACGAAGGAATGACCTCCGAGTGCGTCCCCTTTGCATGTTTTATGGGAAATATCATGTGATTCGATTATGTTAATGTTGTTGGGAGTTGCCACTAGTGAAAGTATGAAGCCTAGGCCTTGTTTCCACCATTGCAATACCATTTGTGCTCACGTTTACCACTTGTTTGCTTGCTACACTTTTTATTACAGATTTATATTACTTTGTTTTGCCATCCATATCACTTGCCATTTAACATCTCTTCGCCGAACTAGTGCACCTATACATCTAACAAGTGTATTAGGTGTGTTGGGGACACAAGAGACTTCTTGTATCTTAGTTGCAGGGTTGCTTGAGAGAGACCATCTTCAACCTCTACTTCCCTGAGTTCGATAAACCTTAGGTCATCCACTTGAGGGAAATTGTTGCTGTCCTACAAACCTCTGCGCTTGGAGGCCCAACATAGTCTACAAGTGTAGAAGCGTGTGTAGACATCAGCCGGCACCCTGCCGGGACGGGGAAGTGCCCCCGGATTCATCTCCATCGACGTTGCTTCCTCCCTCCATGATGCGGGAGTAGTTCCTCCTCGGGGCTGAGGTTTCTACCAGTAGCTATGTGGTTATCTCTCTCTCCCATGATGTGATCTTCGTTGTGATCATAGGCTATGTTAATCTAGGGTGATCCCATGATGTTTCCCCTTCCTCTATGTATTGGATTGATGTACTCACTTGTCTTTATCTAGTATAATCCCCGAGACCAAGGTGACAGCGGTCTATTGGACATGGATTAGAAAAATATTTTCATGAGTGATTTCCTCTCTTGTGTGTTGATTGAAGATTGAGAGTCTCTTGGTGCTTGTCTTTCACTATCCTTTAGATATGTTGTGGTGATTGTGGGACTCTCTTTGGATGGCCGCGGTGACATTGGGAAATCCTTAGATTGAGAACTACGAACTTTGAGGTGTGCTTTTGTAGCCCTACATAATTCTCGTCCTCTCTTGACCACGAAGGAATGACCTCCGAGTGCGTCCCCTTTGCATGTTTTATGGGAAATATCATGTGATTCGATTATGTTAATGTTGTTGGGAGTTGCCACTAGTGAAAGTATGAAGCCTGGGCCTTGTTTCCACCATTGCAATACCATTTGTGCTCACGTTTACCACTTGTTTGCTTGCTGCACTTTTTATTACAGATTTATATTACTTTGTTTTGCCATCCATATCACTTGCCATTTAACATCTCTTCGCCGAACTAGTGCACCTATACATCTAACAAGTGTATTAGGTGTGTTGGGGACACAAGAGACTTCTTGTATCTTAGTTGCGGGGTTGCTTGAGAGAGACCATCTTCAACCTCTACTTCCCTGAGTTCGATAAACCTTAGGTCATCCACTTGAGGGAAATTGCTGATGTTCTACAAACCTCTGCGCTTGGAGGCCCAACATAGTCTACAAGAGTAGAAGCGTGTGTAGACATCAGCGTACCGCCCATGCTTTTGAGCCTCTACCTTTCTTTGCAGCATAGTTAGCATCACTGTTCAAGATATCTTCCGATATGCTGATAAATCGACCGATTTATCGCTTACCGCTATCTGACCGATAAGATAAATTGGCCGATAAATCAGCCGATATGGCGATAAACTGGCCGATATGCCGATAAACTGGCTGATTTACCTCTTATCATGGGTCGATCGATAAGTTCCCGATAAGCGATATCCCCAACATTGGTTAGCATTGGTTTGCGCACATAATCCTGTCAATTGCCCAGCTGTAATTTGTTTACCTCGCTTTGCTGTTTTATCGTCTTTTGGGAGAGAGACATCACTAGTGAACATCATGGGACCCCGGTCCATATTACCACCACTGATCACACCTTCAATTTACTTCCTGTTTCTATTTCCTAGTTGCAGTCATAGCTATCATTATTACCTCCTGTGTTTGATCCTTTGTAAACAACAAGGCCGGAGGGATTGACAACCTCTCTGTACTCGTTGGGAGCAAAGTTATTTGTATCCGTGTGCAGGTCCTGTCAACCGCTAAGTTTCTGGCGCCGTTGACACCTACTTGTCGATCCTCGGAGTTTCACGGGATTCGATCCTTGGTATCTTTGCCAAGGGAAATTTGCCGCTATGCTACATCTCAACCTTCCACTTGGGGTAACCAACAAGGGGCGAGAAGCCATCAGCAAGTAGCTACACTCCTTCACAACTGAACAATGGACTATGCCTTGAATTGTCAGTTTGGCATAAAGAAGTTTCACCACATGTCTTACTGATACTAGGCTGCCGAAGGCTGACCCCTCGGGTGGAGCATATAAGTCACACTCCTGGCCTATTCATGAGCTTACTAGAGATCACCCCAATCTCATAGACTGTGACCAGCAGTCGGGCTCATATAGGTGTGTTCCTCCAAAGATCGCTCTGTAGGATAGCATCTTGCTTATACATATAAGCCTTGAAACACATTAAGACAGTAGTCATCCTCCCATACAGTATTGAGAGTATTGCATCTCCAGCGGAGTGGGTTAGTATAGTTACTCTCCTCAGTTCACCACTGGCTTGTTTTCCCAGGTCCTACTTCATGGGATCTCCGATCACATAGGTTGGGTTACCACCATGGCAACTCATGTGGGTCTCATACCCATCTCCCTCGATGCATTATCTATCACAACACGTGATAGCCCTTTTGTAAAGGGATCTGCCAGATTCTTAGCCGTATGGACATATTCCAACGCTATCACTCCGGAGTTTCCCAATTTTCTGATAGCTTTTAATCTCATTCTTATGTGTTTGTTGGACTTCATGTTGTCCTTTGAACTCTTCACCTTGGTGATGATGGTCTGATTGTCACAGTTCATAAGGATAGCCGGAACCGGTTTATCAACCAATGGCAAGTCCATCAAAAGATCTCGAAGCCATCCCGCTTCGACACCAGATGTGTCTAATGCTGTTAATTCTGCTTCCATTGTCGATCTCGTTAAGATCGTTTGCTTGCAAGACTTCCAGGAAACAGCGCCACCTCCAAGAGTAAACATATACCCAGTTGTGGCATTCATCTCATCAGCATCAGAGATCCAATTCGCATCACTATACCCTTCAAGTACCGACGGGTATCCGGTATAGTGAAGTCCATAGTTCATAGTACCCTTCAGATAACGCATAACTCTTTCAACAACATGCCAATGTACATCACCCGGTTTTGATACAAACCGACTCAGTTTGCTCACAGCAAAAGCGATGTCAGGCCTCATAGCGCTAGCTAGGTACATCAGTGAACCAATGATTTGAGAGTATCTCAATTTATCTATAGCCGTGCCTTTGGATTTTCGAATCAACACGCTAGGATCATATGGTGTTTGAGATGGTGTGCAGTCCGAGTATCCAAAACGACTCAACACCTTCTCAACATAATGGGATTGCAAAAGTGTAATCCCACCCTCATTATCTCTCAGTAGCTTGATGTTCAAGATAACATCAGCCACACCAAGGTCTTTCATCTCAAAGTTCTGAGATAGAAACGACTTGACCTCCTCAATGACTTTGAGGTTGGTTCCGAATATCAGTATGTCATCAACATACAAGCACAGTATAACTCCTTCGCCTCCACCATGGCGATAGTATACACATTTGTCAGCTTCATTAACAACGAAGCCAACAGATGTCAGTGTTGTATTAAACTTGTCATGCCATTGCTTAGGTGCTTGTTTCAGGCCATATAAAGATTTTATCAACCTACACACTTTTCCTTTCTGACCATCTATCACAAAGCCATCTGGCTGTTGCATGTAGATTTCCTCGTTTAGCTCTCCATTCAGGAAAGCTGTCTTAACATCCATCTGGTGGACGAGAAGACCATGCGAGGCCGCCAACGAGAGTAATACTCGAATGGTGGTCAGTCTGGCCACAGGTGAATAAGTATCAAAAAAATCTTCCTCTTCTTTTTGGTCATAGCCCTTGGCCACAAGCCTAGCCTTGTACTTTTCAATTGTACCATCGGGCCTAAGCTTCTTTTTGAACACCCACTTACATCCCAATGGTTTGAAACCATAGGGACGCTCAGTAATCTCCCATGTCCCGTTAGCCATGATGGAATCCATCTCGCTACGGACCGCTTCCTTCCAGTAGTCAGATTCTGAAGAGGCATACGCTTCTGAAATAGAAGTGGGAGTATCATCCACGAGGTACACGAAGAAATCATCATCAAAGGTCTTTGCAGTCCTTTGTCTCTTTCCCCTACCAAGGGTTTCTTCGTCATCCTCCTCAAGATTTTCACCATGTGTACGTTCATAGTATTCCATAGGAATGGCAGGCTCAGGAGTCTCCTCAGATTTCTGTCTAGAAGTGCTTTGCATATCTCTCATAGGAAATATATCCTCGAAGAATGTAGCATCCTTAGACTCCATAATTGTACCAACCTTTTGGTCAGGTACCTCAGATTTCACTACTAGAAATCTATAGCCAACGCTATTTTTAGAGTAGCCCAAATTAACACAGTCCACGGTCTTCGGTCCAAGCTTGCGCTTTTTGGGGATCGGCACATTGACTTTCGCCAAACAGCCCCAAGTACGCAAGTACGAGAGTGTTGTCCTTCTCTTCGCCCATTTCTCATAGGGAGTGATCTCATTGTCCTTTGTCGGAACTTTATTCAGGACATGACATGCTGTCAATATAGCCTCCCCCCACCATGCCTTGGATAAACCCGACGTATCTAACATGGCATTAACCAAATCAGTTAAAGTACGGTTTTTCCGCTCGGCAACCCCGTTTGACTGGGGTGAATAGGGAGGCGTCCTCTCATGAATAATGCCATGTTCCGCACAAAAGGAATCAAACTCACTCGAGAAGTACTCTCCACCACGATCTGACCGGACTCGTTTAATTTGTTTTTCAAGTTGTTTCTCAACTTCTGCCTTATAGATTTTAAAGTAGTGTAGAGCCTCATCTTTAGTATTTAACAGATACACATAGCAATATCTAGTGGAATCATCTATCAATGTCATGAAGTATTTCTTTCCACCTTTAGTCAACACACCATTCATCTCACAAAGATCAGAATGTATGAGTTCTAATGGTGCCAAGTGTCTCTCCTCCGCGGCCTTGTGAGGCTTGCGAGGTTGCTTAGCTTGCACACATGAAAGGCACTTAGAACCTTTGGCTAAAGTGAAACTCGGGATTAAATCTAACTTAGCTAGCCGCGTCATAACGCCGAAACTAATGTGACAAAGACGTGAATGTCAAACTTCTGATTCATTAACATTCGAATGAATATGGTTCACGACTTTATTACAAAAATATGCGAGGGAAAGGCGGAACATTCCTCCGCTCTCATAACCTTTTCCAACAAAGAGTCCATATTTCGTAACAACTAATTTATTAGACTCGAAAACCAACTTAAACCCTTCTCTACATAGAAGGGAGCCACTAACGAGGTTCTTCTTGATGGCGGGGATATGCTGCACGTTCTTCAGCTGCACGATCCTTCCCGAAGTAAACTTCAGATCGACCGTGCCAACACCATGAACAGAAGCACTCGCGCCATTCCCCATCAATACGGACCCGTGGCCTGTGACCTGGTAAGAAGTGAACAATGAAATGTCAGCACACACATAAACTCCTGCACCTGTGTCCACCCACCAATCATTGGGCTGAAACACTGAAAAAACAGTAAATAAATTACCGTACCCAGATGCACCATTGTCATTGTTGCCCACAATCATGTTGACAGACTTGGAGTCCTGTCCTGGCTTCTTATACTTGTTTGGGCACTTGTTGGCCCAATGTTCAGCCGAACCACAAGTAAAGCAGCCCTCATCCTTCTTGTTCTTCTTGAAGGTTTTCTTACCCTTCTTCTTAAAGTCGGCATTGTGTTGGACACCGTTCTTTCCCTTGGGCTTGTGGGAGTTGGAGTTCCTCTGGTTCACCATGTTGGCGACAGAAGTCCCCTCAACCGCTTTCCCGTTCGAGTCCTTTGCCCTTGAGTTCTGCTCAACACTCAGATGGCCAATGACATCCTCCACTGAGAATTCACGCCTCTGATGTTTCAGAGTAGTGGCAAAGTTCCTCCAAGAATTAGGGAGCTTAGCGATTATGCAGCCCGCGACAAACTTGCCCGGTAACTCGCACTTCAGAAGCTCAAGCTCCTTAACAATGCATATTATCTCATGAGCCTGCTCCAGCACAGGACGGTTTTCAACCATCTTATAATCGTGGAACTGCTCTATAATATACATCTCACTCCCAGCATCGGTGGCCCCAAATTTAGATTCGAGCGCCTCCCACAAGTCCTTGGCGACACGCACATGTAAATATGCGTCGACCAGTTTATCTCCGATCACGCTAAGAAGTGCTCCGAGAAATACGACGGTAGCCTCCCTGAACGCCTTCTCCTGTTCAGGAGCAATCGTTCCCGTGGGCACACCGGCGACCCAGAACACGTTCATAGCCGTGAGTCATAAAGTGGTCTTAGTCTGCCAACGCTTAAAATATGTACCGGTAAACTTATCCGGTTTCAGTGCAACGGCAAAGCCACTTGTCGAAAAATTCCTACACATAGTAGGTTTTCGGATTGCTGAGTAAATAGGCAATTTTCCGATTAATTTAATCCACGAATTAACTACTAGCATGGCATTGACACAAATAATAGCATACTGATATTCAATCATGTGAGCACATACTACGCTAATTGTAGACAGATCTACGTATAATGCTAGCATGCCTAAAATAGAAAACAGTAGGAGCGGGATAAACGAGTTATACCCTCCAGTAGGCCATGCAGAGGCCGCGGCGGCGGTGACGGCAGCAGCGTCCTCGGCTGCCTTCTTGTCGGCTTCAATCTTCTCGGCGGCGGCACGTTCGGCGTCGGTGGCCATGATGATGACGAGGGCGACGGAGACGTAGAGGAAGTAGACGAACGGCGAGCAGTCGCGTAGTCGCTTCCCAAACACCTATTCGCCCCTCTCCCGTACAGGATCCAGAGAGGCGGGGTTTCGGAGACCTGCTCTCCCGTCGACCGTGTACGCGGCGGACAGGATGGAGTCACCGGCGGCAGCAACAGCAAAGGGACGACGGCGGGCGTGGAGGCAGATGCGTTCTGTGTTGAGACGGCCGCTAGGGTTGGCAGCACCCCACATATATACGTGCGGCCGCGCGTGGAGAAACGTGGGCCGAACCCACGTCCAAGTAGGTAGCCCACGATCCGACGTCTCAGATCGTGGCCCTACCTGTCAAAGACTCTCCGTTCCTGACCGGCAAAAAGAAGCGCATAGGAGTGAGCTCGGCTCAATCCCGCAACCCGTGGCGTGGCGAGCGGAGGAGGAGGAGTGCGCGAGGGCCTCATCTCTTCTCAAGCTCCAATAGCATGAGGGAGAGAATCCCTTATAAACCACTCCAACTCTCCTTCCACTTCCGTGGTGGGACTAAACTTCCCATCACTTTATCATGCCACCTACATGGGCCCTTAGAGATCAAATCTGAAATTGTCATATGGGCTCTAGGCCCATCTCAGATTTCAACAGGGAGTACCTGTCTTCCGATTTATTAGCATCGAGTTAGAAATCGCTAAGCTGATTTTTAATTTCATTGTATTTATTATTTTCTTCGTAAGCGCCTACACAAGCGATCTACGGTGGAGATGATTAAGTATCGTACCATTTGTGTTCGGCAGTCCATCGTTTGCACAATAATTCTGGTATTGGGTTTAATGTGGCCCTGAGCTGCTTCATGATTGAAGCTGAAATAGGCCGAGACCACGTACCAGCTAGGTGGTGATGTATGAAGCCACGAATCCTAGCCAGATTAAGTTACCGATGTACACTGTGATCTGGCCGTGTGTCTTGCCCACATGCATCAAGCCAATGAATATAGACAGAATTTTGGCCGAGATTCGTTGATGTACCGTCGAAATCAATTTTGGCCCAAGTAGAACGAAATCATAGCTAAGCAGAAAGAACAACTTCTCAAGCAGACAAGTACTTATAGATCTTACCTATTTATGTATGCATTTATCAGTAACTGTTGAGTTTTTTTTCAACATAAAAGGATATGACATCTACTTCTTTTGTTTCTAAATACTCCCTCCGTCCAGAAATACTTGTCATCAAAATAAATAAAAGGAGACGTATCTAGACGTATTTTAGTTCTAGATACATTCATTTTTGTCTATTTTGATGACAAGTATTTTCGGACGGAGGGAGTATAAGCCATTCTTGAGACTTCAATACGGACTATATAAACATATTTTGGAGTGTAGATTCATTCATTTTATTTTGTACATAATTGATATTGAAATCTCTAGAAGGGCTTATATTTAGGAACATAGGGAGTAGTATAAAGTCTCTAAGAATACCAGGACATTTTTTACGTAAATACGAATGTGTACATGGTTTCACTAAACCTATATGAATAGTAAATTTTGAATAAAATACTAAAATAAAAAATAAAAATAAAATGTCTGAAATTTTGAGGTACCAAACTTGATCGACCATTCTACTCATGTGTATATATCGGATATTGTAAGGAGTGTTGTAGAGTTTTTTTTTAACACATGTAAGTGATAGAGTTTTGAGACTTGATCGTTTCTTGAGTAATGTACTCCTCTCTTAGGTGAAAGATCACTGGTCGGTATCAAAATCAAAATCATATATACAGCCAGCCATGGGACCACACGTGTTTTCTGCAAGGCTTGATGAGACCCACCCAACAATGCATTATCTCGCTGTATTTTGCAAGTCACTAAGGCTGCGCTTGGTATAGATGTAATTTAATACACGTGTATTAAATTTTCGGGTGTAATTTACTCCCTCCGTTTCTAAATATAAGTCTTTTTAGCCATTTCAAATGAACTACAACATACGGATGTATGTAGACATAATTTAGAGTATAGGTTCACTCTTTTTGCTTCGTATGTAGTCACTTGTTGGAATCTCTAGAAAGACTTATATTTAGGAACGGAGGGAGTACATGCCAAGAGTTATTTATGCCTGAAAACCAAAACGACGGACAGAGATCTGTAACTTTTACAGGTGTAAGTGGAGGAAAACAAGGATCCAAGCAGGGCTTCTTCAAACGAACAGCGATGATACGTTCGTGCTGGATGTTGCGCCACGACGCTGTCGACGCTGGAGCCGTGCGTTTTTTTTTTTTTTTTTTTTTTTTGCGAGAAAACTGTCAATCTATTCATCTTCAATCATGGCAGTACAACGAACACCAGAAATAAAAATTACATCCAGATCCGTAGACCACCTAGCGACGACTACAAGCACTGAAGCGAGCCGAAGGCGCGCCGCCGTCATCACCCCTCCATCGCCGAAGTCGGGCACACCTTGTTGTAGTAGACAGTCGGGAAGTCGTCGTGCTAAGGCCCCATAGGACCAGCACCCCAGAACAGCAACCGTCGCCGATGAAAAATAGCGTAGATCGGAAGGATCCAAACCGAAGACACAAGAACGTAGACGAACAACGACGAGATCCGAGCAAATCCACCAAAGATAGATCTGTCGGAGACACACCTCCACACGCCCACCAACGATGCTAGACGCGTCGCCGGAACGGGGGCTAGGCGGGGAGACCTTTATTCCATCTTCAGGGAGCCGCCGCCGTCTCGTCTTCCCGAGCAGGACACAAACCCTAGCAAGATTGAAAAAATCGACTAAAAGCGAAGCCCTCCCGCCGGCCCTTGCCAGGATCCACCGCGCTTCCATGGCCCTAGGGCCACCGGAGACGAGGCGGACCTGCGCCGGCGCCGGCGAGAGGCAGGAACCCTAACTTTCTTTCTTGGAAGAGGAGGAGGCGGCTGGAAGAGTGTTTTTATTTTTCGGAGGAGAAAAGATAAGCTCGTTTGCTTTTTGCTGGAGCCGTGCGTTAACGTACGTATCCATCCAAATCCCTTGCATGTCGCTGTTACTACTCTCGCGTGCCTTCTTTTGCTCTCCTCTCGCAGGGCAGTCAATAATACTTGCAGCAGCATCACCAGTTTTCTTCTGTAGGTAGAGGAACAATGTAGGCCAGCTTGCATGTGTCGAAACACGTAGGGGTTTCTACGATTTTGATACGACATGTAGTATAGACACCGTTGAGCAGCACAGATTCACCGTCCATTGCATCTTTTCGCGAATACACAAAGCTTGCGTATCTTTCAATGGTAGAAGAAGTGAAATGAATACAGCGAGGAATAAAACAGATGACACGAACGCAGGCTGGCGTGAACATGGCATCTGAAGCAGAGAGAAGGAATGCTCAGCCCGAAAAGAGGATACAACACAGTTAAGCCTACCAAACTCGCCCAAAACCAAGAGTGGCCAAGCCGAACCAGCCAAAACACCATCATCATCCGAGCCAATACAACGGACTCCGCGAGCGAGCAAGATAGCGCCTTCAAGAAGGAAAACGACACCGAGACGCTGTCGCCATCCGGTCCGGAGGAACCAGACCTAGAGTTTCCCCTGAGCTCGAAGAGGGGCACAGCTGAAGGCCTTGGCAACGCCTCCAAGAAGGAAACGACATCCTCAGGTGCCGCCGTTGCCAGCACCGGCAAGCCGAGCAGGGATTTCTCCCTAGCCTGAAGCCGAGCAATCCCATAGCCGCCGAATTGGGAATCGATGATGAGGATGTCAATGTTGGTCGGAACCACCATGTCGAAAGCGGGTTGACGGGGATGCACCTGCAGTCGGAGGGTGGCACCGCCTCCGAACCCAAGAGCATTGGATCTGGCAAAAGGAGGAGGCTTTGAGGCGTGTAGGGAAGGGCGAGCCACAAAGCAAACCACGCGGGGGTCTGGACGACGACGTCCACAACACCGACAAGAGGATCTGGAGGGACGCAGATCCAAACTGTCGTGGCCTTGCTGTCGGGATGTGGGCCAACCAGGTGAGCCGGAAGGGACGCAGCCACCCGGTCGCCAAGGCTGGAGCTGTCCGATGGAGGGCGCCGACAGTGGGGACATCGGAGAGACGCGGGCCCAAGATTACCGGGGCCAGAACAGCCCCCAGCAAGGACCTACCAAGAGGTGCCCCGTGTCTGCCACATCCCTATAAGGCTTCCTCCAATGCAAAGGTGCTAAGTGAGGTACTAAAAGCATTAAATGTGTTAAGCAACTATAGTCTCCAGTGCATTGGTGCTTAGCTTGTTGTTGCTAAGGTTGCATCATTTAATTATTCAACAATTAAAGTCTTGCATGGATAGGCTAGTTCTTTTTATTTTTAATGTTTTGCATAGGTTTCCGGGACTAGCATCGTTTCCTTCCGAGGTCACCAAACTCCTCTCACTTCTCTTAATTACGGTGCCACATACGATTTTTTTTTGCCTTGTTGGCATGCTTAGCACCTATCCAAGGTGGAGCATTGGGAGTAGCCTAAGCCTCGCCGCCTCCATCCAGGAGCTGTCACCGAAGCTCAGGGGGGAGGATGTGCCGCCAGAGAGATCGGCAAGCGTAGGCAGCAGGTGGGAAAAGACGCTGGGGAAGCGCAGGCGGCGGTGGAGGCGCCCTCGACGGCCGGGGAAGCTCGGGGTCGGGGGAGACGAGCCCGTCGCGGTGAATCCTGTCGCCCAGCACGGCCTGGGCGCACCGCAGCCTCACCGGACCAACAAGGGGGAGCCGCTGGGGAGGGGGCGATGGAAACGCGATGCAGAGTGGGGACGGGGTGGGGAGCACGAGAGGTCAGATCCGCCCCGCCGCCACCTTCCTAGGACCGGCCCGGCTTTGCCGGTCGGCCCTCCGGGGTGTGTGTATTGATCACCGTGAAGCAATTCCGTTCTACTCCACGTAATATTGGAATTTTAATTTTGCTAACCACATGTACCATGCGGTTCTACTCCACGTAATATGTGGATATATCTGTCTACTAAATTCCGTTGTACTCCACGTACTACTCTACGTGAAGCAATTTCGTTCTGCTAAATATGGAGTACGTAATTATGTAGTCGGTACAACAGTGCATTGTTGACAGATATATCTAGAAAGGAAGACATGCATGTTGTTTCAATTGGACATAATATTGGTACACCATATTTGTTGACAGTGTATGTTACAACAGCACGTCTGTCAAACGCCTCAGTATCAGCTATATATATACTCCCTTCGTTCTTAAATATAAGTTTATTTTAAAAATTCCACTACAAACAACATACGGTTGTATATAGATATATTTTAAAGTGTAGATTCACTCGTTTTGTTTCGTATGTACTAGTTCGTAGTAGAATCTCTAAAAAAAACTTATATTTAGGAAGAGAGATTAGTACTCTGTTTCATAAATATAAGACGTTTTGATGGTTTAATTTAAACTGCCAAAATCAGAGTATATGTATATGGGCAGTATGGCCAAGGAGCCACGTGTTTCTCGCTCTTTGCCCCATCACGAGCAAATCATGCTAGGTGAGGAAAACAATGATGCCAGTTTACTTACGACTAATCTCTGAAATAAGTGGGATTTGTTGGTTGGTGTTGCATCTCGCATGTGGCGCCACGACTCTGTTGACGCAGCACCACGTATCTTCCAGATGCCGTGTCTCAGTTGCTTGTTGAAACCGAACACAATATGGGTCTACTATCAAGTGCCAAATTTTACTTAGCCGTGTCTTCTGTCGGTCTGTCCTCTTGCAACGCAGTAATGTGCCGTGGATACAAGAACGCCGGAGTGAACCTTGTATGTGTCGAAACGGGCAGATGGTCAATTGGTCATCGATGGACAAAACATCTAGGTATTTTTTTTCTCAAATACGCACAAACATGCGTATCATATACTGATAGAAAAAAGGATGAAGAGACCCGTCCACGTCCATGATTTGAGTACAATGCTAAAAGGCAAAACACACCAAGCTAATCCGTGAGATTAGAACCACACCTACTACAAACAAGAATGAGAGAACTTGCCTGGTCCTATCCCTAGCCAAATGCAAAGAAGACGGGGCACCGAGCAAACACGCGTCACTACCGTTGCTAGCAACATCCAAGCCACACCGACAACTACAAAACTAACTAGATCAACGTACCTCCCACCACATAGTACTTAGAGGAGTCGGCCGGTGGGTGGCAGGACCTAGCTGGACCTGAAGAAGAAGACGCGCAGGATGCGCTGCGATGGCATACATAACGCCCTGGGTGCCCACGTCTTGAGGGGCAACCCACACCAAAAGTGAGACGCTCCAAACTCCACCTTCGAGGACTCCACGAGCAGCCAAGGCGGCGCCTTCATGAAGAAAACGATGCTGTGACGCCGCCGCCGCCGCCTGTTCCAGAGGGCCGAAACAAGTGTTTCCCCTAGCACTCGCGAAGGGACATGATCAGGACCATGGCAGCGCCCCCAAGAAGGATACGTCACCCACGGGCGTCATTGCTGCCAACATGGGCAAGCCTTCCGGAGATTTCGCCCCGTCCATGAACAAAACCCAAACCACCAGAGCCACGACCAGGGAGCGGGTTGCTGGGTGAGTTCACTGCTATAGGAAGGCGAGGCACACTCATCAACATTGCAGAGAGGTGACATCGGACGCCACCGGCCTCCCCTTCACCAACGACGACCACGATCGACCGTCCTCATCGCACCGAGGTAGACCCGTCAGACCACCATCCAGAGCCGCCGCTCTGGCATCCGGGATCCACATCAGGCTGTAGCCTACCTGAATCCCATCGCCAGGCGCGCCGACAGTCAGACAAAGCCAACCTTGACCATCGCCTGCATCATGCCACCACCACCAGTCATCCTCAACCACGCTAGAGAAGGGAGCAACCCAGGCGTGCAACCACCACCACTCAGGGCCGCCAGCCGGCGCCCGAGCCCACACCACTCAGAGAAAACCGGATCTGGGTCGGATGCCCGAGATCCTCGCCACCGGCCGCCAAGGCCGTCCCCTACGCTGCCCCTGCAGACGTGGCGGCACAGCCACCGCCGGAGTCCCCTGGGGCCGCCGCCCCAGCATCCTGCTTCGGCCGCGCCGTCGGGCGCCCATGGGCGTCGCCGCACCGTAGCCGGAGGACTCCTCGCGAGGAACAGAGGCGAGCCCACCAACGCCATCAGCCAAGCGAGCTTCACTCGTCGGCCTCCTCCGGCGACGGCGGGGAAAGGAGAGGGGAGGAGAGTCGGCGGCAGCGGCGGCTAGGGTTCGCCCGAGCCGCCCCCTGGAGGCAGCGCGGGCGCATCGTTCTGGTGTGGTATAATAAGATGGCAAGCGATAAAATTGGTCAGCACGTATGATTTCACATTTTCTTCCGAAACAGTACACTCATCCTTTTTTGTGATAAAAGAGTAAAACATTGATCTTTCTTCTTTTTGAGGGCAACATTGGTCTTTTTGCGAAAAGCAACACATTTATTATAAATGTTAATCGAAGTACAAAGCATTTTAAATATAATAAAAATTACATCGATATTTTGAGACCGCCGAATAACCACTACCGCTGACAGAACGAGCCGTCTACATTGCTCCGTATTTATACAGGACTATTGTTTTTATTTTTATCTAATATTTCCACAATATTTATATTAGAGTATTAATTAAGAAAAACATGTAAAAGGAAATATCTAGATGTAGGATAGTTGTCCTCAATTTTTACAGGAAAGACCACATGGAAACATAAAAATACATGTGAGCCCACAAGAAAATTCTTCTAATTTGAATCAGCCATCGCTTGCTCGGTCGTTGCATCATCAAAGGAGAGAAATAAGATGAGAAGAGCGACAACTGTGTCGCCCACATAGACCTGTGGAGGGACCCCCTCCCCACTTGAGGTGGCGGCAGTAGCCACCTGTCGCTTAAGACAGGAGTTGGGGTGGAAAATGTCGAATTAGCAGTGAAAGAGCATTTGCTCCCCTGTGTGGATTTTAGTGTAAATGACATACTACCAATAAAGTAGTAACCTTGTTTCCTAAGTGTATGAAAGGTGTGTTAGTCCATAAGGTTGCCAGCGGAGATGATTCATGAACCCTATAGCTAAAGAGAGAGAAGAAAGATGACATTTTTGAAAATGTATCTTTTTTTCCTTTGATCTCGAGTCATAGGATGGCCACACTATTAAGAGTGGTCACACTGATTCGAGGACACACAATTCCTCACCTTGTTCTCCTTGAACTAAGTTCCTCGGAACTCGCCTAATAGTTGAGGTAAATTTTCGGTGACCTTCGGACCAGTGCAAATTTGTTCTTCAATGAATCCACACTTTCGATGCTTACAATATGATGCCTAACCATCTAGAGGATTCCAAGTCCTCAAGAGTATATATAGATCACCAGCGAGGAACGAATTGATTCTTCAGTGATGCTCAATCACTTTTTGTTCTTTGCCTCATGTGGTTTTCCTCACTTAGGATTAGTTCAAATCTATGCGGGGAGGGATGCTCTTTGCAAATGTCGCAACATATCACTCGAGCGACCACCTGTCATCTACAGGGGTAGGGGCTATATATAGCTGGTACATTGCCTCTGAGTACTGATATGACCGTTGGATGAGACACACTCGCCAACGTGTTGCTGACAACTTGCACAACAGTTATAATTTGAACTGGCGGTGAGGGTTTCGTAGAACCTAGGACAAACTCAATGGAAGGTTCTCTAACTCATTAGTGAGAAAACTTCAGGTCACTCGAAGAATTAACTTTATCATGGGAGCTAGTAGGCTCGCTTGGAAGGAGATTTCCAAGTCTTCATTCACAAGTATAGATAGGTTCGGACAGAGCACACACATGAAGACGTTCACTATTGCTTCTCTTTCTCCCCCTTAATAGTACAGTTTGTCCTACAACTCAATGAAGGTTTAAATAAACTAGTAAATAAAAATCTACTCTTCGGTCTTCAATTTTTCACTGGCATCCCCGAAGACTTCAATGATTCCTTGACATTTATAGGGGTCGTAATCCTTCAGCTAAACTAGATCCTTGGGGATTTTCGCATGTGCATATTTAACATACGAATTAGTCCCTTAAATGTTTTTTTCATTAATCATCAAAATATACTAGGGGCAGTAGATGCACTTACAACTAGCTTTCGGGATGTGTTAAGAAATTGTCTTATAACTTTCAAGAGTTCAGCCGATTGTGGAGCCATCTCTAGAACCTATCCCCCGGATCTGGGCAGTCCAAACCCTATTGCGGATGTTTGGGGATAGCTTTCGGGTGGTCGAAGCTAACCCTAACTGACATATTTCGAAGTGGGCTATATAAAGATACAATCCTTCTTCCTAAGTGGTTTCTTCTTTCCCCACTCGAGTTGAACATATTTCTCTCTCATACTCCATTTTCACAAGCTCTAAACCTTGAATTCCTCCACATCCATTATTTAAGGGGAAAAAGGAGCCCCCGATCTACATTCCTCACCAAAGGAAATTGAGTTCCCTTTGATTTCATCATTGGGCTTTACTCTTGAAGGTTGGAGACTCATAGGTGGAAGGAGTCCCAGGTGAAGGAATCAACATGTGATTTGCCCCGTCTTGTGTGACTCTTTGGAGCTCGCCTCAAGTTCCACCCCTAGTGGTTAATAATCTCCTTTTGTGGTGATATCTCAATGAGAAGGCGAGCCTTTATGGTGTTGGTTGTTCCTTTATGGAACTCCCGCATGTTCATTTGTGACTAGCTCCCATCCAAGGAAGGGCACACTAGAATACATCTTCGTCTCTATGGTCTTTGGTTAATCCTAACATTAGCCCGCTTACTTGTGTTATTATATTGGTCCCTTGACCTTGCAAACTTCATATATGGTGTTTATCTCACCTTAGTATTGTTAAGTTCACCTTTCATATTTCACAAAACCTAACTTGCTAATAATCGAAGTAAAATTTGTAGTTGACCTATTCACGCCCTCTCGGTCCGTCACCATCCTTCCAGGCAGGGCGCGTGCTTGATCTGCGCTGATGGTCAGGCTAGCATCATGCTCCCCCCTTTCTAAATATAAGTCTTTTTAGAGATTCCATTATGAACTACATACGAAGCAAAATGAGTGAATCTACATTCTAAAATGCATCTATATACATCCGTATGTGATCCATCATGAAATCTCTACAAATATTTATATTTAGAAACGGAGGGAGAAGGTGGGAACCAATGGAAAAAAATTCTATGATATAATTTTTTTCCGGAACCAATGACCTAGCGTGTGATTGTTTGCACGTGGGAAAAACCAATTGATGCGAGAGAAAGAAGGCTTCGGTACCCCAAAGATTTAAATATAGTTTTGAATTTCTATAAGGATGTTCTTATAAATACGTGCTACTCCCTCTGTCTCAAAATATAAGAACGTTTTTAACACTACATTAATGTTAAAAACGTTCTTATATTATGAAACGGAGGGAGTACCTAATATGACATCACGGGTCGTACGAGCATAATTCTCCTCTCTCCTAATCATGAAGACACAATGACACGATTTGTACTAGTCTACCAGGAATATGCCCCTCTGCGATGCGGTGCCCAGGAAACGCACCAGGGCCATCTCGGTCAAATCCACCACAAGTGTAGTTTCTTCTCCTCCCTCCCCCTTCCCTCCGGCGGCTCCTGGCCCTGCCTCTGCTCTGCTCTGCTCTGCTCTATATAAGAAGAAGAAGAGCGGCCTCCTCCTCCACAAACACACACCGCAGAACAAAACTCCAGCAACTCACACAGGGACAGAGAGGGAACTACTGCCTCGAGGTCCCAGCTTGGATCCGGAGCCTCCCCTCTTGGCACCGCCGGAAGGTACGCAAAATCCCCTCCCCGTTCTTTGATGTTCTTTGATTCCGTTCAGCCTCAGTGCGAGCCGTCGATGTAGGCATCCTTGTTGGGCTAGTTTGTGCGACTTCTCAGTTTTGCCAAGGGCGAATCACTGGAGAAGCAATTCTTTCTCGTCTATCAGAGTTTGGGCATATATGAGCCAAATTTTACGGCCTTTTAATTGCCGGCGAGGCTGCTTTCAGCCGAGTACGGCGGTGCATTCATGCGGTTGGATGGATCTGGGAATTCGCAAGTTGTTATGCCCTTGGTTTTAGGATTGGATGGAGGAATGGCGCAATTCTCTGCAAAATTAAACGTATTTGGCCTTTTTCTTCATGAATTTGTTGACCGTGTTATGTGTCTAGTTTGTTAGAAATACGCACGATTTTTTCTCCCAAGCGTTGAAGATCTAGAAAATCAGAGAGTTGCTTCTCAACCCTGACTTTTCTGCATACCTATGTTTACATTCTCAACTGGATGCACAAGTATGCAGCCTTGATTTCTAAAGTTAAATTAATAAGAAATACAGATACGTTTTCTGCTGTTTCTAGTTTGCCATCTGCAGAGAACAAATGTTCTTTTTTTCTTCATATAAACCACCGATCACCATGTCCCTTATCCCGTCAGATTGTTTCCTCTACTGATTATATGCGAGAATCAAATTTGTTTCACCATTCTTCTGTATGCTCTAGTTGTAAAACCAACCAAAAAAAATCTTTTGTTATTTCTTCAGTAATCCATACACGGGTATATTTTGAATTTTCAGTTGCAGAATCTGAAGACTTCTTTTCTTATTTGCAGAGAACTCCAATACAGAACAAGCACTCAAAGCCTCGGGGAATGCTGAAAGATGTGCTTGCTTAGAAGAAATTTCACCTGCGCGATAAAGGAGATTGCCTCTTCTCCACAGGAGCTGAGTTGGTCGACTCTTTATGTGAGCAACCATCTTGTTTGCATCATCTCTGCACCATCTAGACTCCGTCGAAACAAAGACATGAGAGTGTTGTTCACTGTGGTGGATCAAGACTACCTTGGAGAGGATGGCTGAAGTGCTGCAGTCCATTTGAATTATAGCCGCAATACAGGCTGTGGTTTTATACAGCTGGAAGTCATGGCGAACAGAGGGAAGATTCTAATGGAGCGGTATGAGCTGGGAAGATTGTTGGGTAAAGGAACATTCGGCAAGGTGCACTATGCGAGGAGCCTTGAGTCGAACCAAAGCGTCGCCATAAAGATGCTGGACAAGGAGAAGGTGCTCAAGGTTGGACTCTCGGAGCAAATCAGGCGTGAGGTCACAACCATGCGGTTGGTGGCACACAAGAACATTGTTCAGCTTCATGAGGTCATGGCGACACGAAACAAAATATACTTTGTCATGGAGTATGTGAAAGGCGGTGAGCTCTTTGATAAGGTTGCAAAGAGTGGCAAGCTCACAGAGGGTGTTGCACATAAATATTTCCAGCAGCTCATTAGTGCAGTGGATTACTGCCACAGCCAAGGCGTGTATCACCGGGATCTCAAGCTGGAGAACCTGCTCCTGGATGAAAATGAGAACCTTAAGGTCTCGGATTTTGGATTGAGCGCGCTTTCAGAGTCAAAGAGGCAAGATGGCTTGCTCCACACCACCTGTGGGACACCCGCATATGTAGCTCCGGAGGTTATCAGCAAGACAGGTTATGATGGTGCGAAATCAGATATCTGGTCTTGTGGTGTCATCCTTTTTGTTCTTGTTGCTGGTTATCTCCCTTTCCAAGGCTCCAACTTGATGGACATGTACCGGAAGATTGAGCAAGGAGATTTCAGGTGCCCCAGCTGGTTCTCACACAAACTCCAGAAGCTTTTGTGCAAGATCCTGGACCCCAATCCAAGCACAAGGGCATCTATCAAGAAGATAAAAGAGTCCACCTGGTTCCGGAAAGGTCCAAGGGGCACCCTTGCAGTGAAGGAGAGAACTCCCAGTGAGAATGTCAGTACAAATACTCCTCCTACAGCTGGTGTGAGGCCAAGGAAGAACACTCATGAAGATGTGAAGCCCCTGATGGTGACAAACTTAAATGCCTTTGAGATCATCTCCTTCTCCACGGGGTTTGACCTATCTGGCCTATTCATCCAAGAGGAGTGCAGAAAGGTGACAAGGTTCACTTCGGACAAGCCTGCTTCAGCCATCATCTCGAAGCTGGAATACGTCGCGAAGGCGATGAATCTCAGGGTAAGGAAGAAGGACAATGGCGTGGTGAAGATGCAAGCGAGGAAGGAGGGAAGGAATGGTGCTGTTCAGTTAGACATTGAGATCTTTGAGATCACACCTTCCCACCACCTCATTGAGATGAAACAAACAAGTGGTGATCCGCTGGAGTACCGGGAGCTATTGGAGGACATCCGGCCAAGGCTGAAGGACATAGTCTGGGCCTGGCACGGAGATGACCACCAACAGCAGCTAGAGTAGGTTTTGGAATCTTGAGTATTTAATTTTACATGTGTGTGTTCTTTGTACAAAATATTTTTTTTCCTACATGAGGTGAGGCATTCTGCTGAGGCATTGTTGAGAAGTTGAAATGCATAATAAAGGCTGTTCCTGTTTAGTTGTGCATCTCTGGAAGAAAGCTACAACTGTCCAGTATTTTTCATGATGCGAGTTGTAATTTGGGTAAGATAATCTTCAGAAGGCCTCTGGAGAGATGGCTCTCCCATCATCTAGTATAATGTTTATTACTTATCGGGAGCTGAATATGTCCCATGGAAATTTCTTGCCAGATTTTGGAAGAATTTTCATATCAACAGAGGCTGCTCAGCTGTCATACTCAATAACCAATGCACAGACTGTACTAAGGAAGTAGAAAATCAACAACTGGTGCCTATTCAGTCTGATCCGAAAAGTAGTAATAAAACTGGTAATAGATAGCCAACAGTTTGCAAAGAGCTGTGGCTTCACCGAGAAAGCGAAATAATAGATTTTTTTACTAAAGAGGGGTATCCTCTTATTAAACAACAGAAAGCAAAGTTATCGGTAAACAAAATAAATATCAGGCTTATAACTTCACTGGCTGGCAGGTTCGATCTACAAAATATCTGAACTCCACTTGTCAGTAAATAAAAGAAATTGTCACTACCACAGGGGATAGGTCCAACATCCAAGTGTTCCTTTTTCACTTTCCTAATCAACCATCCAAAAAATTCAACAGTAAAATTACTGATTTGATTGAGCTAACCAATCACAGTTATGTCAATTTGTTGAAGGATAAACTCTTTATGTCCTAGGTATCCAACATATATGCTTCTATCCTTGATGCCTGATGCCCTGATCCATGATTGATGCCTGCTGCGGCATTGCTGCAGATCTGAAAGAAAAGCTTGCTACGGATTGAAATTGTAATCTAACGACATGGATATTTACTTTATGAAAACCTTGCTCTTACAACTTGCTAATTTGAATATTTACATCTTTGTATCGGTTTTGTTAGGTGGAACATTGCAGGATATTTGGTAAATCGATGGCAAGTTAATTTACAATAATTGAAGTTTATTTTTGTATGAGTATGTTTGTACCTATCAAATACAATGGTTAAACTCCTCTTTGTACTCCCTCTGTAAAGAAATGTAAGAGTGTTTAGATCACTACTTTAGTGTTCTAAATGCTCTTATATTTCTTTACGGAGGGAGTACCATTTATTTGAAAATTAATAAAAATACACAGCAGAGTCCTGTTGTTTCCCTCAAAATGAAAAATACAATGCTTAGACTGATTTCATTTTTATGAGTATAAACAAGAAAAACAAGATAGTTCATTTTCTATGGACACGATGTACGCGAACGCAGATAAATAGTTTTGCATGGCTAACATGTTATAACTTTAATTTTGCTATAGTAGATTTTTTTTTGCTCTGCACCCGAAGATGTATAATCTGGTGTGATGCCTGATTGAGGATTAGTCAGCAACGTGAAGATAGCGAGAACAATTTGCAGAGAGCTGCAGCTTTACCGGAAAGCGAAATAATAAATTTATTAAGAGGGTATCCTTTTATTAAACAACAGAAAGCAAAGTTATCCGTAAACAAAATAAATACCAAGCATATAAATTCACTTGCTGGCAGGTTCGACCTACAAAATATCTGAACTCCACTTGTGAGTAAATTAAAGAAATTGCCACTACCACAGGGGATACATCCAACATCCAAGAGTTTCTTTTTTACTTTTCTAATCAACCATCCAAAAATTTCAACAGTAAAATTACTGATTTGATTGAACTAACCAATCACATCTATGTCAAGTTGTTGAAGGATAAACTCTCTATGTCCTAGGTATCCAACATATATGCCTCTGTGCCTGATGCCCTGAACCATGATAGATGCCTGATGCAATGCATCGCTGCAGATCCGAAAGAAAATCTTGCTACAGATTGATATTGTAATCTGACGACATGGATTTTTACTTTATTCAAACCTTCCTCTCACAACTTGCAGAGATTTGAAGATTTACATCTTTGTACCGGTTTTGTCAGTTGAAACTTTGTAGGATATTTGGTAAACCGACGGCAGGTTAATTTACAATAAATGAAGTTTATTTCTTTACGAGTATGTTTGTACCTATCAAATATCCTACATTCATTGTCTTGGAAGATACTGAGAAATCTAATGATGGTGTCAGGTTTCGGCGAAGTTCTAGATGGAAGTTTAGGTGTTATCATCTCACGAAAGATAATCTTTTAAGAAAGAAGTGTTCTCTTTGTCGCAACCCCGAGAGCGTTAAGCATCAATATTTTAGTTGCCCAGTTGATGCTGATTAACTGTGCTTGATGCCACATTGGTTCCCCTGTCCCTGAAAGCTGAAACATATGCTTGATCAAATTTTAGGGAACAGGTGAATCAAGAACAAAGTGGAAACAAGCCGCTGCTACTCGTGCGTCGTGAGCTATCAAGGCCTGTTCTGAAGGAAGAATGGAGTTCAGAGACTGGGAAGAATAGGGCACAGAGGATGTATACTGTTTTCTGTACATTCTTCAGCAGTTGTAATCCAACATGTCAAAGATAGACTTCAAAGTAATATCAAAGCTCAGCTCATAAAGCGTTGGAACAAGTAGCACTACAGGTACACAGGATGCAACATGGTGGTACAAAACAGTACGGAATAATATATTTACTATGGAAAGACTATCCTTTTATTAAACCGCTGAAAGCAGAGTTATCGATTAACCCGAGCACTTGCAGACAAGTTTGATCCAGAGTATCTAAACTCCACTTGTCAGAGTTCTTTAAAGAAATCGTCCCTATCACTGGGGAGGATAGATCCAACACCAACCCCTTCACTTTCCTAACAAGCCGTCCAAACAATTTGAGAGGTTCAATAACAATAGTTTGGTTCAGCAAACAAATCACAGCTATGCCAAGTTGTTAGTAAAAGATAGTACTACTATATAAACTCTTGATGTCCCAGGTTTCCAAGATAGATGCTTTGTCCTTAATGCCTGCCTGATGCCATCAACCATATGATAGATAGATGCCTGATGCGACGAATCGCCACAAACCAAAAGAAATTAAATTAATTAATTTTGTCATCTGACGACAGGTAGATGTGTACCTTTACGGCTAGGCTCGCTTTTTCTGGAAACATGATAACCGCGCAAGTGGTTAGTTGGTGCATAGATGGTTTTCCACCGTCTATCCTTTTAGATTTACCCATTTTACCCTTCATTTATTCTCTCCCTCGAACCAACAAAAGTCTTTTATCTGCTTTATAAATTCTACCAAAAGCGCCCGTGTGTTGCAATGAAAAAAATTCATAATCTCCAATGTCCATGACCACATTTTGCTGCATCACCGAGATATACTATCACTCTCAATTTCATGAAACCATGAACAATTTTTTAAATGATGAACATTTTTTTTAACTCATGAACATATTTGAAATCATGAACATTTTTCAAATTCATGAAGAATTTTACAATTTTTTTAAAATATTCGAAAATCAAGATTTTTTTTAATTCATGAATATTTTTTATTCAAATTTTTTTTAAAAAAAAATTGTGAACATATCTTAAACAATTTTCTTGAATAACGTTTCTAGAATCAGTGAACATTTCTTGGAAATTGGTGGAACAATTTTTTAAATCCGCAAAGATTTTTTGATTTAACAAACATTTTTTGAAATGCATAATCATTTTTTGAATCAGAAAACATTTTATTACTGAATAAGCTATTTTGTAAGTCACGAAAAGTTTTTGAATTTTTAGGATATTTTTTCATTTATGAACATTTTTTGAATTGGCAAAATTTTGTTCAATTTCATTAACATTTTTTAAGATAGGAACAGTTCAAAAAATCATGAACATTTTTTGATTTCCCAAACATTTGCTTTCAAACTTTCGAACATTTTTTGAATAAGCAAACATTCTATTACAAAAGCACGAACATTTTTTGAATCCACAAACATTTTATGATTTATTAAAAATTTTATTTCAAAATTCTCATTTTTTTAATTTTTGGAACTTTTTTAGATTCCAAATTATTTGAAGTAGAACTATCGAAAAATAATAAAAAAAAAATTTAAAGACAGGCCGTCCGGACATGGGCCAGCCCAAACGGCCACGTTGCGTCTTTTCCTAGCACGCAGAGCGCAGTATAGGAGGTCCCTAGTGCGTGGGCCGGCCCAGGCAGAAGTAAAACATTTTTATCACTTATAGGTGGCATTGGTGGGTAATATTTTGCTTTTTTGAGGGCAATTTTCGTGACATACCGCAAGAAGCAATATCCCCTTTATTATTAGATATAGATAAAGCCACCACTAGTGCTATGGAAATCCTCAAACATGCTGATAAGGACAAAACAAGCCGAACAGCTAACAAGTACCAAGACTGCACTACCACTCATCTCCACCATACCGCCTAGAATAAGCACAAGAGAGGCCATGCCGCCGCAAGACATCATCAAGGCCGCCGACAACAACCGAACGCGCGACACCTAGAAGAAATCACTCGATTTCATCACATCACCCCACCAAACTATTGTCGGAGAGGATCCTCTATCCTCTCACTCCGGAGTGAGGAGTGTTGACCCTGTTGTCAAGCAGAAATGACCGAGAGAAGATTCCATCACGAGTAAAAAGATAGGTTCAAACATTAGTTGTCAGAACCGAGTCGTTGCTGGATGGAACCTTGAACCATCTCGAACATGCTGTAACGACCGGACAACACCTACCATCGCTACCAACGCCCTCAAGAGGGTTACAATACAAAAGCGTCACTGCCACTACGTTCACGAAATGAACATGTATTTTCACCCTGAATGTTGGAAGGAGGGGAAAAGCCAAGGAGGCATCCCCAAGAGGATACCTCTTTCTTGATAGGTAGGCCGCCCTAGTTTGGTTCTAGTTTTTGTATCCTAATGACCGAGGCTTCAGACACTGGTCTCCTTGACCTTCTGGCACAGGGCAGGCGTCAACCTTCGTATATGGTCTTACAATTTTGTAGAGTCTTTTGTTGGTCCGGAATAACAAATGTGAGCACGAGGGAAGAGAAAACGATGGTGGCTGACTAACAACTAGGGACACCCATGAAAAAACAAGGCAGTGTGTTGACCAAAAGCGGAGAACAATGGCGTTGTCCGAGCAACATGTGGGGACACCCATGTAAGAGAGGGTCTCTCATTACCTGTTGTCGAAAAAAAAGAAACATGCGGGGACTCGGGGACACCCGCATAAGAGAGGCTCTCTCATTTCTAGCGAGCTTAGTAAAGTCAGATATATGAGGCATCTCTCAATTTCAGTTGCTCAGTGTGTATTTTATATTCACAATATTGGTGCAATGTTATTAAAGAAACCAGCCATGCCACTGTCATAATAGCAAGGCTAATAGTATAGCCAACTGACTCCTACGGGAGGCAGAAGTGGGGAATTTTCCGCAATGGGCGAAAGCCCGACGGAGCAATGCCGCGTGGAGGTGGAAGGCCTACGGGTCGTCAACTTCTTTTCTCGAAGAATAGGGGCCTTAGCTGGTGATCCGGGCTGTTTCCCTCTCGACGATGAAGCTTATCCCCCATCGTCTCACTGGCCGACCTTGATCCATGTTATATTTGGGTCATATCTAGTATTAACATGACTGAGGTATGTAAAGAAAACCTGTGAAATAGCTATATAATATGATCTAAATATAGAAGAATACCAAATATAATGGATTGCACATGACACGTCATTTAGAGCCATCACTTATAGGCAATCGCATAATAAGGTTGGCTATTAGACTAGTACATTACTTCACCTTTTTTATTTCACTTTCTGCATACTTATTGTATTGTACATTAGACTAGTACAGATGGACTATGGCGTGAGAAATACTTTTTCTTCATTCCCGAGTAACTCATCCAACTTTATTGATATTAGACAACATACATTGGACCGGACAAAAATGAAACAACAAAGGGCCGAGATGAAACGACAAGTTGCATCAAAGTCCTTCGAAGTTATTGACAGGTCCATCTCATGCATCTTGAGTTTTCCCCACACATCCGGTGAAGAAACTTCTTTCATGTTACAAGAATAAGAAATTTGTTACAAGTAACTTCTTGAGGAAAACAACACCATCTTCCTCTTGCACCCCCCAACCGCGCACCATGAGTGACACTTGTTGCCTCTGGGCCTCCTTCTTACCCGAGTAACTTTGTTGGAACCCATGAGCCTGTAGAAGCAACAACTGAGAAGTCATCAGTGTAGGCCAGAAGATGCCGACGACCGCGATCTAGACAATGTCGTCTCGAAGAAGTTGTCGCCGAGAAGGGCCAAAGGACGGTCATAACTCTAGTTAGCCAGGAGGGGGACACAATCTCACAAGTTCACTGACAGAGCCGCATGTGACTGAGCTTCATGAGACGAAGATGGCAATGGATAACAAAAACACTTTGGAACATCATCCCCTCTACTAGCTCCGCCGTCCTGGAAAAAATGCTAATCACGCAAGACCGAATGCGCGGCGATCAACACCATCCCTCGACTCATCGGCGCCCCTATGAGGAAGGCCATCGACATGGGAAAAAGTGGAGGAACCATTGTTTCCATCGTCGTCGATGCCTCGATTTCACTAACGATGAACAACTAGAGAGCCGTATGTAACACGAACGTAGCACATAGATCTAGGATTCTCCTCCGCCCTCTCCTCTCCTAAGCGGCCGATGTAGTCGAGGGGTACCCGAGGCGGTGTTGGTGGGTCTAGGAGAAAAGTTAGTCGCCTCCAGGTTGTCTTCCAAAACCTAGGAAAACAATTTGATTTCTTGTATCATGTATTTTTGTTGGTGTTGCACATGAGCGTAGTGGGAACGTTCTCAAACTTTCCAGTAATTTATGTGCAACCAGACTTTTGATTCTAGGCTCTTGAGTATATTTTTTGGCAGTTGAATATTTGAAGACATCAATTGCACAAATCACACACATGCACACCCCCCGCGCGCGCGCACACACACAATTATAATTAGCGCATATCTAGACTAGGAGATTGGACATAACATTTATTCTTACAAGATCTCTTTTTTCCATTGGTGTTGTGGGCATTGGCTCCAGTTATAAGAGAAGTAAAAACAAACTTGCGCAACTACATCACCATTTTCTTATATACCAGTGGAGAATGCAAATATCACAGTCGTACAACTATAGATGCATACCATGTGCACACATGGTAAAGGCCGGCTCAGTTCAATCAGGCTTGGGAAAAGATGAACCAAACCTGGCTAGGGGCGCCAAAATAAAAATGATGAAAATTTGGCTCGGGCTTGGCTCATCTTGCCAGGACCCTCTCTCCCTCTCTCCCACTCTCTGCCTACACCGATGAGAGTCTTTGCAACTTCATAAAAAAAAATCATTGTGGTTTGGGGTGTGTGGGGAGACGATGAAGTGTGTGTTTTCTTTAATGTGGTGTCTTGGTGGATCCTTCCTGACGGTGTGATTCTGTGTTATCTGCTAATCAATTGACATGTATATGGACAAATTTCTTGCACTGGTGATCATGTTGGGGAACGTAGTATTTTAAAATTTTCCTACGATCACGCAAGATCTATCTACTAGATGCATATCAACGAGAGGGGAGAGTGTGTCTACGTACCCTCGTAGACCGGGAGCGGAAGCGTCAAGTGACGCGGTTGATGTTGTCGAACTTCTTCGCGATCCAACCGATCAAGCACCGAACGTACGGCATCTCCGCGTTCAGCACACGTTCAGCTTGATGACGTCCCACGAGCCCTTGATCCAGTTGAGCTTCACGGGAGAGTTTCGTCAGCACGACGGCGTGGTGATGGATATGATGTATTCACGGGCGCAGGGTTTCGCCTAAGCATTGCAACGGTATGACCGAGGTGTGTTTCTGTGGAGGGGGGCACCGCACACGGCTAAAACAATTCAACCTATGTGTCTTTGGGTGCCCCCCTGCCCCCGTATATAAAGGAGCAAGGGGGGAGGCCGGCCGGCCCTCCTATGGTGCGGCTAGGGGTGCAATCCTACTAGGAATAGGATTGCAATCCTATTCCTAGTAGGAACTACCAAAGAAGGAAGAGAGGGAAAGGAAAAGAAGGAGAGGTGGCGCCCCCCAATCCTAGTCCAACTAGGAACCCTAGGTGGGGCGCCGGCCAGCCCCTATGGGCTGCCTCTCTCTTTTCCATAAGGCCCACTATGGACCATCCCCCCTCGTAGGGGGTTCCGGTAACCCCCTCCGGCAATCCCGTTAAATCCGAAACTTTTTCGGAACACTTTCGGTGTCCGAATATAGTCGTCCAATATATCAATCTTTATGTCTCGGACATTCCGAGACTCCTCGTCATGTCCGTGATCTCATCCGGGACTCCGAACTACCTTCGGTACATCAAAACTCATAAGCTCATAATACCGATCGTCATCAAACGTTAAGCGTGCGGACCCTACGGGTTCGAGAACTATGTAGACATGACCGAGACTCATCTCCGGTCAATAACCAATAGCGGAACCTGGATGGTCATATTGGCTCCTACATATTCTACGAAGATCTTTTATCGGTCAGAACCGCATAACGACATACGTTGTTCCTTTTGTCATCGATATGTTACTTGTCCGAGATTCGATCGTCGGTATCTCCATACCTAGTTCAATCTCGTTACCGGCAAGTCTCTTTATTCGTTCCGTAACACATCATCTCGTGACTAACTCATTAGTCTTTTGCTTGCAAGGCTTATTGTGATGTGTGTTACCGAGAGGGCCCAGAGATACCTCTCCGACACTCGGAGTGACAAATCCTAATCTTAATCTATGCCAACACCACGAATACTTTCGGAGACACCTGTAGAGCATCTTTATGATCACCCAGTTACGTTGTGACGTTTGATAGCACACAAGGTGTTCCTACGGTATTCGGGAGTTGCATAATCTCATAGTCATAGGAACATGTATAAGTCATGAAGAAAGCAATAGCAGTAAAACTAAACGATCATAGTGCTATGCTAACGGATGGGTCTTGTCCATCACATCATTCTCCTAATGATGTGATCCCGTTGATCAAATGACAACTCATGTCTATGGCTAGGAAACATAACCATCTTTGATCAATGAGCTAGTCTAGTAGAGGCATACTAGGGACATACTGTTTTGTCTATGTATCCACACATGTACTAAGTTTCCGGTTAATACAATTCTAGCATGAATAAAAGACATTTATCATGATATAAGGAAATACAAATAACATCTTTATTATTGCCTCTAGGGCATATTTCCTTCAGTCTCCCACTTGAACTAGAGTCAGTAATCTAGATTACAAAGTGATGATCCTCACACCCATGGAGTCCTGGTGCTGATCATGTTTTGCCCGTGGAAGAGGCTTAGTCAACGGGTCTGCAACATTCAGATCCGTATGTATTTTGCAAATCTCTATGTCTCCCTCCTTGACTAGATCGCGGATGGAATTGAAGCGTCTTTTGATGTGCTTTGTTCTCTTGTGAAACCTGGATTCCTTCGCCAAGGCTATTGCTCCAGTGTTGTCACAAAAGATTTTCATTGGACCCGATGCACTAGGTATTACACCTAGATCGGATATGAACTCCTTCATCCAGACTTGCTGCTTCCGAAGCAGCTGTGTATTCCGCTTCACACGTAGATCCCGCCACGACGCTCTGCTTGGAACTACACCAACTGACAGCTCCACCGTTCAATAAAAATACATATCCGGTTTGTGACTTAGAGTCATCCGGATCAGTGTCAAAGCTAGAATCGACGTAACCATTTACGACGAGCTCTTTGTCACCTCCATACACGAGAAACATATCCTTTGTCCTTTTCAGATACTTCAGGATGTTCTTGACCGCTGTCCAGTGATCCACTCCTGGATTACTTTGGTACCTCCCTGCTAGACTTATAGCAAGGCACACATCAGGTCTGGTACACAGCATTGCATACATGATAGATCCTATGGCTGAGGCATAGGGAATGACTTTCATTTTCTCTCTATCTTCTGCAGTGGTCGGGCATTGAGTCTTACTCAACTTCATACCTTGTAATACAGGCAAGAACCCTTTCTTTGACTGATCCATTTTGAACTTCTTCAAAATCTTATCAAGGTATGTGCTTTGTGAAAGTCCAATTAAGCGTTTTGATCTATCTCTATAGATCTTGATGCCTAATATATAAGCAGCTTCACCGAGGTCTTTCATTGAAAAACTCTTATTCAAGTATCCTTTTATGCTATCCAGAAATTCTATATCATTTCCAATCAACAATATGTCATCCACATATAATATTAGAAATGCTAAAGAGCTCCCACTCACTTTCTTGTAAATACAGGCTTCTCCAAAAGTCTGTATAAAACCATATGCTTTGATCACCTCATCAAAGCGTATATTCCAACTCCGAGATGCTTGCACCAGTCCATAGATGGATCGCTGGAGCTTGCATACTTTGTTAGCACCTTTTGGATCGACAAAACCTTCTCATTGCATCATATACAATTCTTCTTTGAGATATCCATTCAGGAATGCAGTTTTGACATCCATTTGCCAGATTTCATAATCATAAAATGCGGCAATTGCTAACATGATTCGGACTGACTTAAGCATCGCTACAGGTGAGAAAGTCTCATCGTAGTCAACTCCTTGAACTTGTCGAAAACCTTTCGCAACAAGTCGAGCTTTGTAAACAGTAACATTACCGTCTGCGTCGGTCTTCCTCTTGAAGATCCATTTATTTTCGATGGCCTGCCGATCATCGGGCAAGTCAACCAAAGTCCACACTTTGTTCTCATACATGGATCCCATCTCAGATTTCATGGCTTCAAGCCATTTTGCGGAATCTGGGCTCATCATCGCTTCCTCATAGTTCGTAGGTTCATCATGGTCTAGTAACATGATTTCCAGAACTGGGTTGTCGTACCACTCTGGTGCGGAACGTACTCTGGTTGATCTACGACGTTCATCAGAAACTTGATCCGAAGTTTCATGATCATCATCATTAACTTCCTCACTGATTGGTGTAGGAATCACTGGAACAATTTTCTGTGATGTACTACTATCCATTCCGGGAGAAGGTACAATTACCTCATCAAGTTCTACTTTCCTCCCACTCACTTCTTTCGAGAGAAACTCCTTCTCTAGAAAGGATCCATTCTTAGCAACGAATATCTTGCCTTCGGATCTGTGATAGAAGGTGTACCCAACAGTCTCTTTTGGGTATCCTATGAAGACACATTTCTCCGACTTGGGTTCGAGCTTATCAGGTTGAAGTTTTTTCACATAAGCATCGCAGCCCCAAACTTTAAGAAACGACAACTTTGGTTTCTTGCCAAACCATAATTCATAAGGTGTCGTATCAACGGATTTAGATGGTGCCCTATTTAACGTGAATGCAGCTGTCTCTAAAGCATAACCCCAAAACGATAGTGGTAGATCGGTAAGAGACATCATAGATCGTACCATATCCAATAAAGTACGGTTACGACGTTCACACACACCATTACGCTGTGGTGTTCCGGGTGGCGTGAGTTGTGAAACTATTCCACATTGTTTCAAATGAAGACCAAACTCGTAACTCAAATATTCTCCTCCACGATCAGATCGTAGAAACTTTATTTTCTTGTTACGATGATTCTCTACTTCACTCTGAAATTCTTTGAACTTTTCAAATGTTTCAGACTTGTGCTTCATTAAGTAGATATACCCATATCTGCTCAAATCATCAGTGAAGGTCAGAAAATAACGATACCCGCCGCGAGCTTCAATACTCATTGGCCCACATACATCAGTATGTATGATTTCCAACAAATCTGTTGCTCGCTCCATAGTTCCGGAGAACGGAGTTTTAGTCATCTTGCCCATGAGGCATGGTTCGCAAGCACCAAGTGATTCATAATCAAGTGATTCCAAAAGTCCATCACTATGGAGTTTCTTCATGCGTTTTACACCAATATGACCTAAACGGCAGTGCCACAAATAAGTTGCACTATCATTATTAACCTTGCATCTTTTGGTTTCAATATTATGAATATGTGTATCACTACAATTGAGATCCAATAAGAATAGACCACTCTTTGAGGGTGCATGACCATAAAAGATATTATTCATAAAAATAGAACAACCATTATTCTCTGGTTTAAATGAATAACCGTCTCGCAACAAACAAGATCTAGAAACGCTGGCACCAAATAACAATTATTTAGGTCTAAAACTAATCCCGAAGGTAGATGTAGAGGTAGCGTGCCGACGGCGATCACATCGACTTTGGAACCGTTTCCCACGCGCATCGTCACCTCGTCCTTAGCCAATCTTTGTTTAATCCGTAGTCCCTGTTTCGAGTTACAAATATTAGCAACTGAACCAGTATCAAATACCCAGGTACTACTACGAGCATTAGTAAGGTACACATCAATAACATGTATATCACATATACCTTTGTTCACCTTGCCATCCTTCTTATCCGCCAAATACTTGGGGCAGTTCCGCTTCCAGTGTCCAGTCCCCTTGCAGTAGAAGCACTCAGTTTCAGGCTTGGCTCCAGACTTGGGTTTCTTCGTGGAAGTAGCAACTGTCTTGCTATTCTTCTTGAAGTTCCCCTTCTTTCCCTTTCCCTTTTTCTTGAAACTAGTGGTCTTGTTAACCATCAACACTTGATGCTCCTTCTTGATTTCTTCCTCCGCAGCCTTGAGCATGGCGAAGAGCTCGGGAATTGTCTTTTGCATCCCTTGCATATTATAGTTCATCACAAAGCCTTTATAGCTTGGTGGCAGTGATTGAAGAACTCTATCAATAACACTATCCTCGTCAACTTTGCAACCAAGTTGAGTCATATGATTGTAGTACCCAGACATTCTGAGCAAGTGTTCACTGATAGAACTATTCTCCTCCATCTTGCAGCTGTAGAACTTATTGGAAATCTCATATTTCTCAATCCGGGCATTTGCTTGAAATATTAACTTCAACTCCTGGAACATCTCATATGGTCCATGACGTTCAAAACGTCGTTGAAGTCCCGGTTCTAAGCCGTAAAGTATGGCACACTGAACTATCGTGTAGTCATCAGACCGCGACTGCCAGACGTTCAAAGCGTCTACATTAGCGGGAGGGGGCTTGTCACCTAGCGGTGCTTCAAGGACATAATTCTTCTGTGCAGCAATGAGGATAATCCTCAAGTTACGGACCCAGTCCGTGTAATTGCTACCATCATCTTTCAACTTAGCTTTCTCTAGGAATGCATTAAAATTCAAAGGAACGGTAGCACGGGCCATTGATCTACAACAACATAGATATGCAAAAACTATCAGGACTAAGTTCATGATAAATTAAAGTTCAATTTAATCATATTAATTTAAAGAACTCCCACTTAGATAGACATCCCTCTGGTCATCTAAATGATCACGTGATCCAAATCAACTAAACCATGTCCGATCATCACGTGAGATGGAGTAGTTTCAATGGTGAACATCTTATGTTGATCATATCTACTATATGATTCACGCTCGACCTTTCGGTCTCAAGTGTTCCGAGGCCATATCTGTATATGCTAGGCTCGTCAAGTTTAACCCGAGTATTCTGCGTGTGCAAAACTGGCTTACACCCGTTGTATTTGAACGTAGAGCTTATCACACCCGATCATCACGTGGTGTCTCGGCACGACGAACTTTCGCAACGGTGCATACTCAGGGAGAACACTTATACCTTGAAATTTAGTAAGGGATCATCTTATAATGCTACCGTCGTTCTAAGCAAAATAAGAAGCATAATTAGATAAACATCACATGCAATCAAAATATGTGACATGATATGGCCATCATCATCTTGTGCTTTTGATCTCCATCTCCAAAGCACCGTCATGATCACCTTCGTCACCGGCGCGACACCTTGATCTCCATCGTAGCATCGTTGTCGTCTCGCCAACTATTGCTTCTACGACTATCGCTACCGCTTAGTGATAAAGTAAAGCAATTACATGGCGGTTGCATTTCATACAATAAAGCGACAACCATATGGCTCCTGCCAGTTGCCGATAACATTACAAAACATGATCATCTCATACAAAGCCGTATAACTCATCATGTCTTGACCATATCACATCACAACATGCCCTGCAAAAACAAGTTAGACGTCCTCTACTTTGTTGTTGCAAGTTTTACGTGGCTGCTACGGGCTTAGCAAGAACCGTTCTTACCTACGCATATAAAACCACAACGATGTTTCGTCAAGTATGTGCTGTTTTAACCTTCACAAGGACCGGGCGTAGCCACACTTGATTCAGCTAAAGTGAGAGAGACAGACACCCGCCAGTCACCTTTAAGCAACGAGTGCTCGTAACGGTGAAACCAGTCTCGCGTAAGCGTACGCGTAATGTCGGTCCGGGCCGCTTCATCTCACAATACCGCCGAAGCAAAGTATGACATGCTGGTAAGCAGTATGACTAGTATCGCCCACAACTCATTGTGTTCTACTCGTGCATATCACCTACGCATAGACCTGGCTCATGATGCCACTGTTGGGGAACGTAGTATTTTAAAATTTTCCTACGATCACGCAAGATCTATCTACTAGATGCATAGCAACGAGAGGGGAGAGTGTGTCTACGTACCCTCGTAGACCGAGAGCGGAAGCGTCAAGTGACGCGGTTGATGTTGTCGAACTTCTTCGCGATCCAACCGATCAAGCACCGAACGTACGGCACCTCCGCGTTCAGCACACGTTCAGCTTGATGACGTCCCATGAGCCCTTGATCCAGTTGAGCTTCACGGGAGAGTTTCGTCAGCACGACGGCGTGGTGATGGATATGATGTATTCACCGGCGCAGGGTTTCGCCTAAGCACTGCAACGGTATGACCGAGGTGTGTTTCTGTGGAGGGGGGCACCGCACACGGCTAAAACAATTCAACTTGTGTGTCTTTGGGTGCCCCCTGCCCCCGTATATAAAGGAGCAAGGGGGGAGGCCGGCCGGCCCTCCTATGGTGCGGCTAGGGGTGCAATCCTACTAGGAATAGGATTGCAATCCTATTCCTAGTAGGAACTACCAAAGAAGGAAGAGAGGGAAAGGAAAAGAAGGAGAGGTGGCGCCCCCCAATCCTAGTCCAACTAGGAACCCTAGGTGGGGCGCCGGCCAGCCCCTATGGGCTGCCTCTCTCTTTTCCATAAGGCCCACTATGGACCATCCCCCCTCGTAGGGGGTTCCGGTAACCCCCTCCGGCAATCCCGTTAAATCCGAAACTTTTCCGGAACACTTCCGGTGTCCGAATATAGTCGTCCAATATATCAATCTTTATGTCTCGGACATTCCGATACTCCTCGTCATGTCCGTGATCTCATCCGGGACTCCGAACTACCTTCGGTACATCAAAACTCATAAACTCATAATACCGATCGTCATCAAACGTTAAGCGTGTGGACCCTACGGGTTCGAGAACTATGTAGACATGACCGAGACTCATCTCCGGTCAATAACCAATAGAGGAACCTGGATGTTCATATTGGCTCCTACATATTCTACGAAGATCTTTTATCGGTCAGAACCGCATAACGACATACATTGTTCCTTTTGTCATCGGTATGTTACTTGTCCGAGATTCGATCGTCGGTATCTCCATACCTAGTTTAATCTCGTTACCGGCAAGTCTCTTTATTCGTTCCGTAACACATCATCTCGTGACTAACTCATTAGTCTTTTGCTTGCAAGGCTTATTGTGATGTGTGTTACCGAGAGGGCCCAGAGATACCTCTCCGACACTCGGAGTGACAAATCCTAATCTTGATCTATGCCAACACCACGAATACTTTCGGAGACACCTATAGAGCATCTTTATGATCACCCAGTTACGTTATGACGTTTGATAGCACACAAGGTGTTCCTACGGTATTCGGGAGTTGCATAATCTCATAGTCATAGGAACATGTATAAGTCATGAAGAAAGCAATAGCAGTAAAACTAAACGATCATAGTGCTATGCTAACGGATGGGTCTTGTCCATCACATCATTCTCCTAATGATGTGATCCCGTTGATCAAATGACAACTCATGTCTATGGCTAGGAAACATAACCATCTTTGATCAATGAGCTAGTCTAGTAGAGGCATACTAGGGACATACTGTTTTGTCTATGTATCCACACATGTACTAAGTTTCCGGTTAATACAATTCTAGCATGAATAAAAGACATTTATCATGATATAAGGAAATACAAATAACATCTTTATTATTGTCTCTAGGGCATATTTCCTTCATATCATATGTACTATATTGATGCTATAGTGGCACTTTTCTTTTGCTAAGTGATTAGAGGATGCGCGGGATTGGTATATTTATGGGCTGATTGTTGCCGGTTGATTTGAGAAATTGTTAACCCCGTCAAAATCATGAATCAGATTCAAGATTGAACACCTCAATCGAATGAGAGAGCTCCTTCAGAAATTGCTGACACCGCCAAAATTGTTAGAAGGGAGAGAGGGATTTAACGGAATAGTTGTTGTATTGCTTGAGCCTCGTGGGCATATATATAGGAGTACAACGATCTACTTGGAGTACAAGACAAGCCAGAACAAATCCTAGTCTATCTCTTCTTTCCTAATAAACATTATACTCAACATCCCCCCGCAGTCACAACGGTAGCGACCCAGACGGTGAGACCGGAGAAGAATCCGAAGGCAAGCCGACGGATACACCCCCCCCCCACAGTCGTAACGGTCATTGCATCGCGGAAGTCGTGGCTGGAGTGGAAGCCAACAAGGTTGCTCAAGCAAGGCGGTAGCTCTTTGTGCCATTTGTCGAGGCAGCCGAGAGCGTAGGGTGGTGGAGCCGTGGTCGAGGTAGCCGTGCGAAGAATGCCGTGGTCGATGTCGAGTCGGGGTAGCCGGTGTCGAGGAAGTCGCCGTGGAGCCGCGGGCGCAAGGAAGCGCCTTGTTAGTCATGGGCGCAGTGGTGTCGAAGTACTGGTGCGCCGGGAAGAAGACGTCGTTGATGACGCGTCGCGCCGAGGTTGCCAACCCCGGGGACACACCGTAGACGAAGGCACGCGTTGCTGTTGCGAGCATCGGGTATGCGTAGACGGACGAAGACGAAGTTAACGAAGCACCGCACCAAGCTTGGCAGGCCTAGGGACACATCATGGACGAAGGCACGCGACGGTGTTGCCAGCATCGGGCATGCGTAGACTGGGACCTGCACGCCATGTCGAAGAAGTTATAGAGGCCATCAGAGAAGGACTCGACGACAGTTGCGGCGCCAATCGGCGCGGGGCCAATGTCGCCTGTGGTTGTCGGAGTAGATGAAGCGGTCGGGGTAGATGGCAGCGACGCTGGCAACGGGCTGGTGCTGGATGAAGAAGAAGGGGATGGACGAGCGGCTGGGGCGGCTACGGGGGTAGCGGCGGCGGCTAGGTTAGGAGCGCGGCGTTGATGCTCGATGTAGGCGAAGAACCCTGACAGCGTGACGAAGACCGGCGCGGACGGTGGTGTTCCCGCGCCGAGGAAGATGGCGCGGCGCATACCACGAGAGGTCGACGCACGTTGATGATGGAGTAGACTGCGGGCCGCGGCGCTACGACACGAAAGGGTGACGCAGCGGCGGCGGGCAGGTCGGGGCCACGGCAGAAGACCTCGGGGCGGCGGCGGGGACCGTGGGCCGCGGTGCTACCACCCAAAGGGGCGGCGCAGCGGCGGAGGGCGAGTCGGTGCAACCATGGGAACGGCCTCGGGCGGCGGCGTGGATCACGTATCACGCTCGCTACGGCCCGTTGGGGCGACGCAGCGGCGGCGCAAGGGTCGGCGCAACCACGAGGACGGCCTGGAGCGGATGCCTCGGGGCGGCGGTGGACCCCGGACCGTGGCACTACGGCCCGAAGGGATGACGCAGCGGTGACGCGGATCGGTGCAGCCGCGGAGAGAACCATAGGGCGGCGACGCTGTTGTCCGACGGGGCGACGCAGCGGCAGCCCGTTGCTCGATCGGTAGAGGGGCGTGTTGAACTCGGGACGGTCTTAACGGGGCATGCGAAGGCGCGTGCAACCGACGGGCCAGGTTGGTCGGACGGCGTAGATGAGGCGGATCACGACTACGGGCGGGTGATCAATCCGATCGTGTGCGAGGTCAGGGACATCGCTTGGTGAAGATGGGGTGGCGGCGGAGTCCGAGATGAAGCCAGTGAGGACGGACGGCGTGAGACGTCGCGCGACCGGCACCTGGCCTGCCAAAAGCGGGGCCCGGGCTGAGACAGTCGACGAGCCTGACGCCACCGGAGACGAGACCGGTGAGCTAGACCGCAGGGCCGCCGTGCAGACGCGGCGAAGGCGGGTGGCGTGGATAGATGGGCGGACCGGCACGCGAACAACGGCTATGATGGGCCATCGCATGGCGCGAGGCTACCGGGTGGGCGATGCAGGTGTCTCGGTCGGAGCAGGGAGGGATGGACGACGCAGGGCGGCGGGCGGGGCAGCGCGCGGACGACGGCCTTGAGGAGCCGCCTGTCGCGCGAGGCCGTCGGGTCGGTGAAGTAGCCGGCCCGTCGCTGCCGAAGTCCGAGTAGAGGCGCGGGGTGTCGACGGCGGCGGCGGGCGACGCAAACCGAACAAGAAAAGATCAGAAAACCAAAAAGAAAACACCGATCAAAACGACCGGCGAGAGAGCAAAATATCCGGAGCGAGCACTCGGGAAAAAGACTCTCTAGGGCAGCCGACCAACACGCCCAGCAGACGAACCCTAGGTACTGGTGGCGCGGCCCCCGGTAGCGGTCATGGAGGCCGACCGCCCCAGGGGCGGCGTGCGGGTGCGGAAGCGGTGACGGCTAGGGTTTAGAACCCGGAAACTGATACCATGTTAGAAGGGAGAGAGGGATTTGGTGGAATAGTTGTTGTATTTCTTGAGCCTCGTTGGCATATATATAGGAGTACAATGATCTACTTGGAGTACAAGACAAGCCAGAACAAATCCTAGTCTATCTCTTCTTTCCTAATAAACGTTATACTCAACAAAAATCAAAATGATGAAATAAATGCAAAATCAAACACCTTAATCGAGAGAGCTCCAAAATTAGAGAGCATGGTGAATTTAAAGTCCCCCGTTCAGCCTACAACCCCGCTCTTCCGCATCGCGCCTCCGGAGGGGCCGCCGACAAAGCCCGCGCGTGCCCCATGGAAGGTGGTGGCGGGGCATTCCTCTTTCCGCAGCGGTGCACGCGTTGGCTCCGTCTTCCCAGCGGTGCGGTCGGGCTACATGGCTGTGGGGGCGGCGTTTCGTGGGCCCCGATATCACAACATAACTCTAGTCATACAAGCTTTATATTACAAGCCTGGGCCTCGAGGGCTCGAATACATAAGTGCCAGTGGAAACAACAATATCTGAGTACAGACATAAGTAAACAAGTATGTCTTAAGAAGGCTAACAAAAACAACGACATCTGGATCGAAAAGGCGCAGGCCTCCTGCCTAGGAGCCTCCTAACTGTTGGGGATCGTTGCAGAAATTCAAAAATTTATACGCATCACCAAGATCTATCAATGGAGTGACTAGAAATGAGAGAGAGGGGAGTGCATCTTCATTCCTTTAAAGATCGCGTTACGGAAGCGTTGCAAGAACGCGGTTGGTGGAGTTGTACGAAGCGATTCAGATCGCGGCCGAATCCGATCTAAGCACCGATCAACGGTGCCTCCACGTTCAACACACGTGCAGCCCGATGACGTCTCCCGCGCCTTGATCCAGCAAGGAGAGAGGGAGAGGTTGGGCAAGACTCCGTCCAACAGCAACACGACGGCGTGATGGTGGCGGTGGAGGAGCGTGGTACTCTGGCAGGGCTTCGCCAAGCGCTATAGAAGGAGGAGGAGGAGTTGGAGAGGGGGAGGGCTGCGCCAGGGTTCAGGTGCGGCTGCTACTTCTCGAGCTTGCGTTGTATTCCCACGAAGAGGAAAGGGTGATGCAGCACAGTAGCGTAAATATTTCCCTCAGTTTTTGAGAACCAAGGTATCAATCCAGTAGGAGACCACGCGCGAGTCCCTCGCACCTGCACAAAAAAATAAGAATTTCGCAACCAACACGATAAGGGGTTGTCAATCCCTTTACGGTCACTTACGAAAGTGAGATCTGATAGAGATGATAGTTTGGTATTTTTGGATATAAGAACAGAAAGTAAAAACGGAAAAGTAAAGTAGATTGTAGATTGATATGTTGAGAAAAGACCCGAGGGACATAGGTTTCTCTAGTGGCTTCTCTCATGATAGCAGAATTCTACGGTGGGTGAACGAATTACTGTCGAGCAATTGATAGAAAAGCGAATAATTAAGAGACTATCTAGGCATGATCATTATACATAGGCATCACGTCCGAGACAAGTAGACCGAAACGATTCTGCATCTACTACTATTACTCCACACATCGACCGCTATCCAGCATGCATCTAGAGTATTAAGTTCATAAGAACAGAGTAACGCCTTAAGCAAGATGACATGATGTAGAGGGATAAACTCAAACATAGTGATATAAACCCCATCTTTTTATTCTCGATGGCAACAATACAATACGTGCCTTGCTGCCCCTACTGTCACTGGGAAAGGACACCGCAAGATTGAACCCAAAGCCAAGCACTTCTCCCATTGCAAGAACTATAGATCTAGTAGGCCAAACCAAACCAAATAATTCGAAGAGACTTGCAAGGATATTATAATCACACATAAAAGAGTTCAGAAAAGAACCAAATATTTCTTGTAGATAATCTTGATCATAAACCCACAATTCATCAGATCTCGACAAACACACCGCAAAAAGAGATTACATCGAATAGATCTCCTCGAAGACCGAGGAGAACTTGGTATTGAGATCCAAAGAGAGAGAAGAAGCCATCTAAATACTAACTATGGACCCGAAGGTCTGTGGTAAAGTACTCACAACTCATGGTGAGGCGATGATGATAATGTAGAAGCACTCCGTGGTAGATCCCCCCTCCGGTGGAGCTCCGAAACAGGCCCCAAGATGGGATCTCGCGGGAACAGAAGGTTTGCGGCGGTGGAATTAGGGTTTTCTCTGTTGTTCTGATGGTTTCGGGGTACGTAGGTATATATAGGAGGAAGGAGGGCACCGGGGGCCAGACGTGGGGCCCATGAGGCAGGGGGCGCGCCCTGTAGGGGGGGGCGCCCCCACCCTCGTGGACGCCACATCAGCCCTATTCCGTGGTTCTCAAGTCCCCCGTGCGTATTTTGCTCCAAAAATATCTCTCCCGAAGTTTCATTCCGTTTGGACTCCGTTTGATATTCCTTTTCTGTTAAACCCTGAAATAGGCAAAAAAAACAGCAATCTGGACTGGGCCTTTGGGTTAATAGGTTAGTCCCAAAAATAATATAAAAGTGTATAACAAAGCTCATTAAACATCCAAAACATCATAAATAATAGCATGGAACAATAAAAAATTATAGATACGTTGGAGACGTATCAAGCATCCCGAAGCTTAATTCCCGCTCGTCCTCGAGTAGGTAAATGATAAAAACAGAATTTTTGATGTGGAATGCTAACCAACATAATTTTCAATGTAGTTCTCTTTATTGTGGCATGAATGTTCAGATCTGAAAGATTCAATACAAAATTCTATATTGACATAAGAAATAATAATACTTCAAGCATACTAACAAAGCAATCATGTGTCCTCAAAATACTAAGGCTAAAGAAAGTTATCCCTACAAAAATATAGTCTGGCTATACTCCCTTTTCATCACACAAAATATTCATATCATGCACAACCCCGGTTTCAGCCAAGCACTTGTTTTCATACCCTATTCTTTCAAACCTTTCAACTTTCACGCAGTACATGAGCGTGAGCCATGGATATAGCACTATGTGTGGAATAGAGTGGTGGTTGTGGAGAAGACAAAAGAAGGGAGATAGTCTCACATCGACTAGGCGTATCAACGGGCTATGGAGATGCCCATCAATAGATATCAACGTGAGTGAGTAGGGATTGCCATGCAACAGATGCACTAGAGCTAAATATGTATGAAAGCTCGATAAAAGAAACTAAGTGGGTGTGCATCCAACTTGCTTGCTCACGAAGACCTAGGGCATTTGAGGAAGCCCATCGTTGGAATATACAAGCAAAGTTCTATAATGAAAATTCCCACTAGTATATGAAAGTGACTAAACATGAGACTCTCTATCATGAAGAACAAGGTGCTACTTTGAAGCACAAGTGTGGAAAAAGATAGTAGCAATTGTCCCTTTTTTCTTTTCTTTTCTTTTCTTTTCTTTCTTTTTCTTTTTTTGGAGGGGCCTTTTCTTTTGTTCAGCCTTTCCTCACATAGGACAATGCTCTAATAATGATGATCATCACACTTCTATTGATTTACAACTCGATATTACAACTCGATATTACAACTCGATACTAGAATATAGTATGACCCTATATGAATGCCTCCAGTGGTGTACCGGGATGTGCAATGAATCAAGAGTGACATGTATGAAAAATTATGCATGGTGGCTTTGCCACAAATACGATGTTAACTACATGGTCATGCATGGCAATATGACAATATGAAGCGTGTCATATGAATGGAACGGTGGAAAGTTGCATGGCAATATATCTCGGAATGGCTATGGAAATGCCATGATAGGTAGGTATGGTGGCTGTTTTGAGGAAGATATACGGTGGCTATTTTGAGGAAGGTATATAGTGGGTGTGTGGTACTGGCGAGAGTTGCGCGGTACAAGAGAGGCTAGCAATGGTGGAAAGGTGAGAGTGCGTATATTCCGTGGACTCAACATTAGTCATAAGAACTCATATACTTATTGCAAAAATTTACGAGTCATCAAAACAAAGAAATCAACGCATGCTCCTAGGGCGGAGGTTGGTAGGAGTTAACCATCGCGCGCCCCCGACCTCCACACAAAGGATGACACTCTACAAATACCTCATGCTCTAACTTCGTCACATAGCGGTTCACCATACGTGCATGCTACGGGAATCACTAACTTTAACACAAGTATTTCTCAATTTCATAATAACTCCATAGCATGACTCTAATATCACTATCCTCATATCTCAAAACAATTATCAAGCATCCAACTTCTCATCATATTCAATGCACTTAGTATGAAAGTTTTTACTACATTCATCTTGGATGCCTATCGTGTTAAGGCTAGTTTTATAGCCAAAGCACATTACCATGCTGTTCTAATAGACTCTCAAAAGGATATAAGTGAAGCATGAGAGATCAACAATTTCTTCAAAATAAAATTACCACCATGCTCTAAAAGATATAAGTGAAGCACTAGAGCAAAAACTATTCAACTCAAAAGATATAAGTGAAGCACATAGAGTGTTCTAACAATTACTAGGCCATATTAATCTCTCTCAAAAAGGTGTGTCCATCAAGGATGATTGTGGCAAACTAACAAGCAAAGACTCAAATAATACATGACGTTCCAAGTAAAACACATAGCATGTGGTGCATAAAAATATAGTCCCGAGTATAGTTACCGATAGATGAAGACGAAAGAGGGGATGCCTTCCCGGGGCATCCCCAAGCTTAGGTTTTTGGTTGTCCTTGAATTTTACCTCGGGGTGCCTTGGGCATCCCCAAGCTTAGGCTCTTGCCACTCTTTGTTCCAAAGTCCATCAAAGCAATACTCAAAACTTGAAAACTTCACAACACAAAACTTAGACAAAAATCTCGTGAGCTCCGTCAGTATAAGAAAACAAACCACCACTCAAAGGTACTGTAATGAACTCATTCTTGGTTTATATTGGTGTTAAACCTACTGTATTCCAACTTCCCTGTGATTCATATCCTCCAATACTACTCATAGATTCATCAAAATAAGCAAACAACACACGAAAAACAGAATCTGTCAAAAACAAAACAGTCTGTAGAAATCTGTAACTTTTGCATACTTCTGTAAGTCCAATTTTTTTTAATAAATTGGTAAACGTGAGGAATTTGTCTATTAATCATATGCAAAAAGAATCAACTAAATAGGACGCCTCAGTAAAATCTGGTGACTATTCTAGCGAGCGCTAACGATTCTGTTTTTTACAGCAAGATCATATAAACTTCACACAAGTCTTCCCAAAGGTTCTACTTGGCACAAACACTAATTAAAACAGAAAACCACACCTAAACAGAAGCTAGATACAATATTTATTCCTAAACAGAAGCAAAAACAAAAAATATATAAAATTGGGTTGCCTCCCAACAAGCGCTATCGTTTTACGCCCCTAGCTAGGCACGATACAAAGATAGATCTAGGTATTGCCATCTTTGGAAGGCAATCCATAAGTGGCTCTCATAATAGATTCATATGGTAATTTAATTTTATTTCTAGGAAAGTGTTCTATGCCTTTCCTTAACAGAAATTGGAATCTAATATTTCCTTCCTTCATATCAATAATTGCACCAATCGTTCTAAGAAAAGGTCTACCAAGAATAATAGGACATGAAGGATTGCAATCTATATCAAGAACAATGAAATCTACGGGCACATAATTCCTATTGGCAACAATAAGAACATCATTAATCCTTCCCATAGGTTTCTTAATAGTGGAATCTGCAAGATGCAAATTTAAAGAACAATCATCAAGCTCATGGACACCTAACAAATCACACAATGTTTTTGCGATAGTGGAGACACTTGCACCCAAATCACACAAAGCAAAGCATTCATGATCTTTAATTTTAATTTTAATAGTAGGTTCCCACTCATCATAAAGCTTTCTAGGGATAGAAACTTCCAATTCAAGTTTGTCTTCATAAGATTGCATTAAAGCATCAACTATGTGTTTGGTAGAAGCTTTATTTTGACTATAAGCATGCGAAGAGTTTAGTACGGATTGCAACAAGGAAATACAATCAATCAAAGAGCAATTATCATAATTGAATCCTTTGAAATACAAAGTAGTGGGTTCATCACTATGCAAAGTTTTAATCTCTTCACTCCCACTTTTAACAATTTTAGCATCAAGATCTAAAAACTCCGAATCATTGGGACACCTTTTAATTAAAGTAGACTCATCTCCAATCACATCTTTATCAAGATTCATACTACAAAACAAGGATCTAATAGGAGACACATCAATAACTTTCAGATCTTCATCTTTATTTTCATGATAACTAGAAGAACACGCTTTTATATAACTCTCTTTTTTAGCACGCATCCTAGTGGTTCTTTCTTTGCATTCATCAATGGAAATTCTCATGGCTTTGAGAGACTCATTGATATCATGCTTAGGTGGAATAGATCTAAGTTTCAAAGAATCAACATCAAGAGTAATTCTATCCACACTTCTAGCCAATTCATCAATCTTAAGCAATTTTTCTTCAAGCAAAGCATTGAAATTCTTTTGCGAGTTCATAAACTCCTTAACACTAGTTTCAAATTCAGAAGGCATCTTTCCATAAGAGTTATTGTAGGAATTACCATAATTATTAGAGGAATCTCTAGGAAAAGGCCTAGGATTAAAATTTCCTCTATAAGCATTGTTACCAAAATTATTCCTACCAACAAAATTCACATCCAAAGATTCATTATTATTTTCAATCAACGTGGATAGAGGCATATCATTAGGATCAGAAGAAGCAATCTTAGCAGCAAATAATTACATAAGTTCATCCATCTTTCCACTCAAAACACTAATTTCTTCAATAGCATGCACTTTTTTACTAGTAGATCTTTCGGTGTGCCATTGAGAATAATTAACCATAATATTATCTAGGAGTTTGGTAGCTTCTCCTAAGGTAGTTTCCATGAAAGTGCCTCCTGCAGCCGAATCTAAAAGATTTCTAGAAGCAAAATTCAAGCCAGCATAAAAGTTTCGAATAATCATCCATAAGTTTAAGCCATGTGTAGGGCAATTAAGTATCATTAATTTCATTCTCTCCCAAGCTTGTGCAACATGCTCTGATCTAGTTGCTTAAAATTCATAATATCGTTTCTAAGAGAGATGATCTTAGCAGGAGGGAAATACTTAGAGATAAAAGCATCTTTGAACTTATTCCACGAATCAATACTATTTCTAGGCAAAGAGGAAAACCAAGTTTTAGCACGATCTCTAAGTGAAAACGGAAATAACTTCAATTTAACAATATCATTATCCGTATCCCTCTTCTTTTGCATATCACACAAATCAACAAAGTTGTTTAGATGGGTAGCGGCATCTTCACTAGGAAGGCCGGAAAATTGATCTTTCATGACAAGATTCAACAGAGCAACATTGATCTCACAAGATTCAGCATCGGTAATAGGAGCAATCGGAGTGCTAATAAAATCATTGTTGTTGATATTGGAGAAGTCACACAATTTAGTATTGTTCTGATCCATAGTGACAAGCAAGCAATCCAACACACAAGCAAACAAGAAGCAAGCAAACGATAAACACACGGCAAAAAGAAGGGCAAATAAAATGGCAAGGGTGAAGTGGGGGAGAGGAAAACGAGAGGCAAATAAATGTAATGCAAAGGATAAGGGTTTGTGATAGGTACTTGGTATATGACTTTTGTAATGCCCAGTATGAGATTATACCTCCCACGTGTCGAGGCGCGACTTAAAGGCATAATATCATACTAGAATGATCTCAAGAATGGTATCTTTGCACAACTCATGTAAAAGAGGGAAGAAATTGCAAAAGAGTAGTTGGCTTACACTCGCCACGTCACACAATGCATTACATAAACATTCATCATCCAAATAACATCAGAGTCCGACTACGGACGAAGACCCAAATGAAAGATACCATAAATAAATAACACAAGGTCCCGATCATCCTAGTAAGAGCCCTACTGATCCTCTGGATGAGACACGTAGTATCGCCCACGTTCTTCGTCGAACTCCCAGTACAACTCTGAACCACCAGCTGTGTAGTTCTCAACGGTACCTGCATCTGGTGTTGTAGAAACTGTGAGCCACGAAGGACTCAGCAATCCCGTTCCAGGGTAGCAAAACTATCAAAACCTTGGGTGTGGAACAAGGCTGAGAACAAGGTTGCGGCTGCACTAGCAGTAGCTTACGTGTTTGGAGCGAGAAGAGAAGTGCCAACGATCGTCAAAGTGATCACGAAGTGATCCTATCTAAGCACATCAAACATAACCCCACCGTGTTCACTTCCCGAACCCCTTCGGAAAGCGACCGTCACGGTTACTCACGCTGGTAGTGTATTATGATCATAGTGTCAAGTTTTCTACAACCGGATATTAACAAATTCCCATCTGTCACATGACCGCGGGCATGGCTTTCGAAAGATCAAAACCCTGCAGGGGTGTCCCAACTTAGCCCATCACAAGCTCACGATCTGCTGAGTCGCAACTCCAAGGAGGGAAGACCCGAGTGTTCTCGGAATCCCATGCTTAAGATATTCCGACTAAGGTAAAACTAATCCAGCAAGACCTCTCGGCGTGCCGACACCCTGATAGTAGCCGCGCGTATCTCGTCTCAGGCCACGACCGGATGGGCGATTCTACAGGTTTTTACCAGCCCTTGAGTTTCCTCGAGGTGGCCCCACAGACTCCCCAGTTTGGACCAACACTCATGTGGAGCACTGGCCCGGGTTGTTGCTTAAGAAAAGGGTTTATAACTCCGCATGCAAGTTTTAGTTATTAGGCAAATGTAAAACCAAAATTGGGCCTTGCTGGAAAAGCTTTAGCGCTAAGCGGGTTATCGAGGGGGGGCCCATAAACCCCAACCGTGTTAGGGACGCAAAATTAGGAACATAACACCGGTTTAAACGATTCCTAGGGAGGCCTGAGTGGAACAACACACCAAGCAAAGGCTTAGCCTTCCACCCATTGCCAAGTATATAGATGATTTAGTTTAACAGATTATATAGTGTGATATCCCAACAATAACTTCAACATGAAGCAAGAATCTTCAAATCTTCTCATGCAGCTAAGAATGCTATAAGAGGGGCTGAGCAATGCTTACGTAGCCAATCAAAGGTTTGCTAGGTTGGGTGGTTAAAGGGGTTCATGGCAACAATAGGAGGCTGACAAACATACATAGGCATCGAGGCAATAAGCTAAAGAGCGAGACATCTAGCATAGGCAAAGATAGTAGTGATATCTGGGTAAGGTCATCTTGCCTATTGAATCCTCGGAGGGAACGTAAGCTTGGTCCTCACACTCAACCTCGATAGAAACCTCGTATTCTGTATCGTCACCAGGCTCTAACCAAACACAACAATGCAACAACGGAACAAGATCAATCAACATGCAGTGCTCAATCACATGATGCATGAACATGAAGCATGTGAACATGGAAAGACATGATGCATGGCCTAGGGTCACAAGAATGCAATATCATCACCAACAAGCAAGATCAACCACACATGTGAAACAAGTGAAGTAACAACTTAGCAAGTTTATGTAGATTATCAAACAAGCAACCAACATGTTTTAAAGAGGTTGGTTAACATGGCAAGGGTGCAACTAACATAATAGCAACATGCTAGCATATTTAAATGGACTGGAAAAATAAATACTACAATATCCAGAAACTCCCATATTCATTTATTTGCATTTGGGACAGATTTGGAAAACTTCTGTGAAGGAGTTTTCAAACATGCTAAACAACAACACCAAATTATTCTACACATTTTTCTACCCCAAATGCATATAAAGTTTGTTAAATTTGGAGCTGTAGATATTTAGTTATGATTTTTGCACGTTTAAACATATTTAAAACAAGTTTAAATTCAAACCGCATTTTAAATGTTTTTAAACATGGCAGCAAGTGACATATTCATAATCTACACAAAATTCTAAGCACTTTTCATATAGGACTCATATTTATCTGAAACATAAATATGCAGATATTAAATAAAACAGAAAAACAGAAAAGAAAAAGGAAAACAGAAAAAGAAATAAACTAAATAAGCGCCAGGGTCTAAAGTGACCCAGGCTCAGCTAGCCACTGACACTGACAAGGGGCCCGGGCGGAGCTGAGCTGGCGAGCGGGTGCGCGTGGGGGCTGGAACTGGAGACGAGAGGCTGGCAGGTGGGGCCCTGCTGTCAGCCTCACACAAAAATGAAAAAAGGGCGAAATACCACAGCGCCCGCGGGGGATCAAACCCACGCCCTACTGATGAAACTGACGGAGACAAACCACTACGCCACTACATCGATCTCGATAGGTAGCAGGTAGGATAACTGAAGAACAAGCAGCAGAAGCAGAACAGGGGAGGCACTGGCCCTCATCGGAGCTGCTCGTCGGAGCCGCTCCGGCGACCAATTGGCATGGCGGAGGGGGTGCGAGAGACTCCTTGAAGAGTCCCGCATCCAACCAACCTACTAGCTGCACCTACGGGGCACTACATCGTCGGTGACGAGCAACTACGGCACGGTGGCGACGGGACGACGGCGAGGCGAAGCAAGACCCTAGGCGGCACGGCGACAACACAGAGAGGTCCTACGCATCTAGGCGGAGCGAACGGGCAGCACGGCATGAGCTAAAGAGGTCGGATCACTCGCCAGCGACGAGGTCCGACGGCGGCGCGATCGGGCACACGAGGAACTAGGGCCTAGAGCATGCACAGAAATGGGAAAAGGGCTTGGGGAGAGAGAGGAGCTCACCACGAGCACGACGAAGTGCTCGGCTGGCCCTGGCGTGGACAGAGTCGACGATGGCGCGCCTCGAACACCTACGGCCACCGTAAAGGAAGAAGAGGAAGAAGAGCTCGACAGAGAGGCGCTCGGGTCCGCGTGGTTGACGTAAAGGAAGAAGACGACGTCGAGGAAGCCGGCGAACAACTTTGGCGAGGCCGAGGACGACGCGGAGCTCGCCGGCGACGAGAGGCTGCTCTCAGATGCGCTCGGGCGTTGATGGGGTCGGCGGATCTGGAGGATCCCAGCTCTCTAGACGGCGAGAGGGGAAAGGGGGGACCTAGAGAGGAGTGGAGGATAAGATTTGGGTTTAAAAGAGGGGCTCGGCGCGCGGCCTCGATGTCCGTGAGCTGATGGCGTGACGGTGAGCGCGGTGCGCTCTGCTTTTCTGACGGAGGAAGACGGATGCGAGGGGGATGAGTCACTGACATGTGGGGCCTCGCACTCGAAGTGGCTACGGCGCGACTGCGTGGCTGTGGCTGGGCCTGCGTGGAGTTGGGCTGCGCTGCGCTGCGGGTGGAGAAGGAGATGGGCCTCGGTGAGAGAGAGAGAGGGAGGAGGAGGCCCAGGTTGTGCTGCAGGCTGCTGCTCTGCTTCTTTTTCTTTTATTTCTTCAGGCAGAAAAAGAAAAGAATGCACAGAAATAAAGAAGAAGAACTAGGGGAAAAGAAAAATATCCCCATGCTCAGAGAATTATGCCCTATTTAAATAAATTGACTTGGACATTTTTAGAGGCAGAAAAATAAAAGGAGTTTGAATATGGATCAAACTCTTGATATTTTAAAACCCAACCAAATCATATTCAAATGAGGTGATATTTGGTGGAGGGGTTGCTCACATGGTGCGAGATTTAAAGGAGGAGAAAGAAACACTATGTCACTTGGCTAGGTGGCTTGCAAAATAGAACAAAGAAGAGGCCAGAAGGAAAGAAGGAGAAGAAGAAGAAGAAGAAGAAGAAGGGAGAAGAGGGGTAGGGTTTTAGCTAGGTATAGGTTGAACCCACACACAACAACATCACAAGGGTCTCACACATGCACAAAATAAGTAAACTATGATGCCATGATGATGAGCAATGCAAGGATGAAAAAATAATAAAAGGTATGTCAATGCAAATAAAATAAATGAGAAGGACCCCAAGGATAATGACAAGGATCAAAGAGGAAGCTTTATTGCCATTATAGGAAAGTGTTACATTTGGGGCATTACAAACTCTCCTACACTACAAAAAGATCTCGTCCCATCTAGGACTGGAAGAAGGAAGGATACTCGGAACGAAGGTGATCTTCTCATTCCCACGTAGCTTCTCAGTCGGTATGGTGTGACCACTTAACTTTCAAGAACTTGATTGACTTGTTGCGGGTTTTGCGCTCAGTTTCCTCAAGAATGGCAATAGGGTGCTCACGATAAGATAAGTCTTGTTGAAGATCAATCTCCTCGAACGGAATGGTGCGTTCAGGTGCCCTGAAGCACTTGCGGAGTTGAGACACGTGAAACACATCATGAACATTTGCAAAGTTGGAGGGAAGCTCAAGTTGATAGGCTAGATCACCTCTTTTGCCAAGAATCTTGAAAGGGCCCACATATCTAGGAGCAAGCTTTCCTTTGATACCGAATCTTTGGGTTCCTTTCATAGGAGAAACACGGAGATAGACATGATCCCCAATGTCGAAAGCCAAATCACAATGTTTGCCGTCATAGTAACTCTTTTGACGTGACTGAGCGGCTTTGAGATTCTCATGTATGACTTTGCACATTTCTTCGGCTTCTGAGATCAAGTCATTGCCAAGAAGTTGACGTTCACCAGTCTCGGACCAGTTGAGAGGGGTACGACACTTTCTGCCATAGAGGATTTCAAAAGGAGCTTTGCCAGCACTAGATTGGAAACTGTTGTTGTAAGAGAACTCGGCAAACGGGAGACAATCTTCCCACTTCATGCCAAAAGAGATGACACAAGCTCTAAGCATGTCTTCGAGGATCTGGTTCACTCTTTCGACTTGACCACTAGTCTGAGGGTGAAACGTAGTGATGAAACGAATCTTAGTGCCCATGGCTGACTCAAAGGAGTCCCAGAACTTGTATGTGAACAAACTTCCATGGTCTGAGGAGATGACTTGAGGAATGCCATGCAACGACACAATTCTGGAAGTGTACAACTCTGACAACTGAGCTGCGTTGATGGATTCTTTGACGGGAAGGAAGTGAGCTACTTTGGTTAGCTTGTCAATCACTACAAAGATAGCATCATTTCCCTTCTTGGACTTAGGAAACCCAGTGACGAAATCCATTTCAATGTGGTCGAATTTCCACTCGGGAATAGGTAGAGGTTGGAGGAGACCGGCTGGACGTTGATGCTCTGCCTTCACTCTTCTGCAGACATCACATTCATTCACGAATTGGGCAATCTCCCTTTTCATGCGAGTCCACCAGTAATATTGCTTGAGGTCTTGGTACATCTTGGAACTTCCAGGATGAATCGAGAGGAGGGAGTCATGTGCTTCGTTCATTATGAGCTTCCTGAGATCACCCTTGGGAATCACAATTCTTTCCTCAAAGAACAAGGCGTCTTTCTCATCAACACGATAGCACTTGTATTTGGAAGTACCCTTAGCAATACCATGTTTCACTTTCTGCACCATAGCATCACTTAGTTGGGCCTCACGGATCTGATCTTCCAAGGTAGGAGCAACTTGAAGGTTTGCAAAAAAGCCTTGCGGAACAACTTGGAGGTTGAGCTTCCTGATGATTCACAAAGCTCAGGCTGGAACGGCTTAAGAAGGAGACTGTTGCAATATGCCTTTCTGCTCAAGGCATCTGCAATGACATTGGCCTTGCTAGGTGTGTACTCAATGCTTGGATCATACTCTTGGATCATCTCAACCCAACGAGTCTGGCGAAGGTTCAAGTTAGGCTGTGTGAAGATGTACTTCAAGCTCTTGTGATCAGTGAAGATGTCCACTTTTCTGCCCAACAGAAGGTGTCTCCACGTGATCAAGGCATGTACCACTGCTGCTAGCTCAAGATCATGTGTGGGGGTAGTTCTTCTCATTTGGTTTCAATTGACGAGAAGTGTATGCCACAATCTTCTTGTCTTGCATGAGAACACCACCAAGTCCTTGCAAAGAAGCATCACAGAAGACTTCATAGGGAGTAAGAACCGGAGCAGAAATGAGCTTCTTTTTGAGTGTTTTGAATGCCACATCACAATCAGGAGTCCAGTTGTACTTGACATTCTTCTGCAACAGGTTTGAGAGAGGCTTGGCAATCTTGGAGAAGTTCTCAACGAACCTTCTGCAATAGCTAGCGAGACCAAGGAAGCTTCGGAGTTGCTTGACGTTCTACGGGGGTTCCCAGTTGACAATAGCTTCAACTTTCTCGGGGTTGACAGAAATACCCTCAGCAGAGATGATATGGCCAAGATATAAGACCTTATCCAGCCAGAATTCACACTTGGAGAACTTCACATAGAACTTGTGTTCACGGAGCCCGTCCGGAACCAAACGGAGGTGCTTGGCATGATCTTCTTCATTCTTGGAGAATACCAAGATATCATCCAGATAGACGAGAACAAATTCATTGGTGTAGGGGTTGAATATGAAGTGCATCATCCTCGAGAAAGTGGGTGGAGCATTAGCGAGGCCAAAAGACATGACCGTGTATTCATAAGAGCCAAAACTCGTTCTGAATGCGGTCTTGGGGATATCTTCTTCACGGATACGGATCTGGTGATAACCCATCCGGAGATCGAGCTTTGAGAACACCTTTGCTCCTTTGAGCTGCTCGAACAATTCATTGATGTTGGGGAGCGGATACTTGTTCTTTATTGTCTTCTTGTTCAATGGCCGGTAATCAACGCAAAGGCGCTCCGTGCCATCCTTCTTCTTTACAAATAGAACACCACAGCCCCAAGGAGAAGTGCTAGGCCTGATTAGACCCATATGCTCTTGCTCATCAAGTTGTTTCTTCAGCTCCTTCAACTCATCAGGGGAGAGCTTGTACGGACGCCGACATGCTGGCTCGGTACCGGGCTCGAGTTCAATGACAAATTCAACTTGACGATGAGGAGGCATGCCTGGAAGCTCTTCAGGGAAAACATCTTCATACTCATTGACCACCGGAATCTGAGAGATGGCATTAATCTCGTCCTTGTCATTGAGAGAGAATAGTCTAATTGTGTTATCACGAGAGGCGAAGATAATCACGTCTTCATCAGGATGAGTAAGCTTGACTTCCTTATTTGCACAATCAATGTTTGCATCATGCTTGGAAAGCCAATCCATCCCAAGAATAAGATCAATGTCGGAGTTACCGAGAATAATTGGAGAAACCAGAAAGCTGTAATCACCCATGTTAATAGATATATCCGGAGCATACACGCTAGAAGTCATTAGCTTCCCCAGAGAAGTAACTTGCAACTTTTGGGGTAGATTTTTGGTGGTAACATTGTGCTTGGATGCAAATGGATATGACATGAAAGAACATGATGCACCCGAATCAAACAAAACTTGACATAATCCTCAGGTCTCACGTTACTGCACTCAAAATGCTTCTTGATGTCTGTTATCTAGTCTTCAGCATCTAGCGGATCCACACAGTAACTGAACGCCTTCGGTTGGTTTGCTAGAAACTGGTTGAGGGATGCAAAGTGAGGTTGATTGAACAGATTGCGTTGGCCTTGGTTCCCATGACCACCTTGATTCGCTTGGTTTGCTTGAATGTTCTGCATCATTTGCATAAGCATCTGGGTGTTCTGGTTTGTCGCTTGCATAATTGCTCTCCAGGCCTCAAACGGAGGAGGAGGGGAAGGAGGACGATCAAGAACTTCTTCACCCTCTGGGTTAGCATTGGGAACCTTCTTAGGAGCCATCTTGAATGAGATGACAACTATTAGCCATTGATTGAAAGAAATAAGCTGAATCAACGGCTAGAATTGAAACATAAGTCTTCACAAGAACATCCGAACAAATGAACAAATGTAATCCACAGTTCAATGGTACAACAATCTTCTCGAGAAGCCACTTGGGAGAACAAAAGGTAAAATAAAAACAACAAGGAGCAGATAGAACAAATACAAGATAGAAGCTTCGTCCCACATGTTCGTGCTGAGAGCTCATGGAACGTGTTACAAAAGGGTTTTGCAATCCCCGGATCAGCATAGCCAAGGACCCTTTAAGATGCAACTCCCGATCGGAACAAACGCCCATAAAACCACTTCACTCAATGTAGAATCCCGAACTCCATATCATGCATTCGTTGGAAGAATGCCTACGAGCTACTAGATGAACCCACCTATTAATTTCCGAAAGTTTCCAGTTATGCAATCAGGTGTTGGGGATACAGGGGAAGCACTGCGCACTCAACTCTAATCCTACATCCAGTTGTATCCATCCTACAACACATAACCAGTTATTTCCGGAAACCGTTTACCTCGGACCTTCAAAATGCATCTGCTATACAAGCTATGGCAATACTCCCGAACTACCTCCCCAGTACTGGGTGATGTCGGGGTTATCTTGCCACCAACCGCATAGAAGAGTTTTCGATGTCGGCCGTCTTAAGTATTCCAGAACTGCTGCGATAGATTTGTGATGACAACACCTCGGAGCTCAACTCCCCGGGACACTGCCACAACCCCTAAATGACAGGAGGCATCGAGAACAATGTTCTCGTCACAAAGACATCGGAACAATCCAAACAATACTCGCGTGATCCTAAAAAAATTTAGTGAATTTTGAGAGTAGAAGAGATAAGCAATCGTGAGGAGCCCTCACCAGAGTGAAAAAGGGATGAGGACTAAAAGAAATCCTACTCTCCGGTATATATATAGGACTCAAAACATTTTCAAGTGTGTGCCTAGACTCAACCGTCAACGATTCGATCAATCAGTGGGGGCTCCTAGGTCGGAGAAGGCTCTGATTACCAACTTGTAATGCCTAGTATGAGATTATACCTCCCACGTGTCGAGGCACGACTTAAAGGCATAATATCATACTAGAATGATCTCAAGAATGGTATCTTTGCACAACTCATGTAAAAGAGGGAAGAAATTACAAAAGAGTAGTTGGCTTACACTCGCCACGTCACACAATGCATTACATAAACATTCATCATCCAAATAACATCAGAGTCCGACTATGGATGAAGATCCAAATGAAAGATACCATGAATAAATAACACAAGGTCTCGATCATCCTAGTAAGAGCCCTACTGATCCTCTGGATAAGACACGTAGTATCGCCCACGTTCTTCGTCGAACTCCTAGTACAACTCTGAACCACCAACTGTATAGTTCTTAACGGTACCTACATCTGGTTTGTAGAAACTGTGAGCCACGGAGGACTCAGCAATCCCGTTCCCGGGTAGCAAAACAATCAAAACCTTGGGTGTGGAACAAGGCCGAGAACAAGGTTGTGGCTGCACTAGCACTAGCTTACATGTTTGGAGCGAGAAGAGAAGTGCCAATGATCGTCAAAGTGATCACGAAGTGATCCTATCTAAGCACATCAAACATAACCCCACCGTGTTCACTTCCCGAACCCCTTCGGAAAGCGACCGTCACGGTTACTCACGCTGGTAGTGCATTATGATCATAGTGTCAAGCTTTCTACAACCGGATATTAACAAATTCCCATCTGCCACATAACCGCGGGCACGACTTTCGAAAGATCAAAACCCTGCAAGGGTGTCCCAACTTAGCCCATCACAAGCTCACGATCTGTGGAGTCGCAACTCTAAGGAGGGAAGACCCGAGTGTTCTCGGAATGTCGTGCTCAAGATATTCCGACTAAGGTAAACCTAATCCAGCAGGACCTCCCGGCGTGCCGACACCCTGATAGTAGCCGCGCGTATCTCGTCTCAGGCCACGACCGGATGAGCGATTCTACAGGTTTTTACCAGCCCTTGAGTTTCCTCGAGGTGGCCCCACAGACTCCCCAGTTTGGACCAACACTCATGTGGAGCACTGGCCCGGGTTGTTGCTTAAGAAAAGGGTTTATAACTCCCTATGCAAGTTTTAGTTATTAGGCAAATGTAAAACCAAAGTTGGGCCTTGCTGGAAAAGCTTTAGCGCTAAGCGGGTTATCGAGGGGGGCCCATAAACCCCAACCGTGTTAGGGACGCAAAATCAAGGAACATAACACCGGTTTAAACGGTTCCCAGGGAGGCCTGAGTGGAACAACACACCAAGCAAAGGCTTAGCCTTCCACCCATTGCCAAGTATATAGATGATTCAGTTTAACAGATTATATAGTGTGATATCCCAACAATAACTTCAACATGAAGCAAGAATCTTCAAATCTTCTCCTGCAGCTAACAATGCTATAAGAGGGGCTGAGCAATGCTTACGTAGCCAATCAAAGGTTTGCTAGGTTGGGTGGTTAAAGAGGTTCATGGCAACAATAGGAGGTTGACAAACAGACATAGGCATCGAGGCAATAAGCTAAAGAGCGAGACATCTAGCATAGGTAAAGATAGTAGTGATATCTGGGTAAGGTCATCTTGCCTGTTGAATCCTCGGAGGGAACGTAATCTTGCTCCTCACACTCAACCTCGATAGAAACCTCGTACTCCGTATCATCACGAGGCTCTAACCAAACACAGCAATGCAACAACGGAACAAGATCAATCAACATGCAGTGCTCAATCACATGATGCATGAACATGAAACATGTGAACATGGAAAGACATGATGCATGGCCTAGGCTCACAAGAATGCAATATCATCACCAACAAGCAAGATCAACCACACATGTGAAACAAGTGAAGTAACAACTTAGCAAGTTTATGTAGATTATCAAACAAGCAACCAACATGTTTTAAAGAGGTTGGTTAACATGGCAAGGGTGCAACTAACATAACAGCAACATGCTAGCATATTTAAATGGGCTGGAAAAATAAATACTACAATATCTAGAAACTCCCATATTCATTTATTTGCATTTGGGACATATTTGGAAAACTTCTGTGAAGGAGTTTTCAAACATGCTAAACAACAGCACCAAATTATTCTACACATTTTTCTACCCCCAATGCATATAAAGTTTGTTAAATTTGGAGTTGTAGATATTTAGTTATGATTTTTGCAAGTTTAAACATATTTAAAACAAGTTTAAATTCAAACAATATTTTAAATGTTTTTAAACATGGCAGCAAGTGACATATTCATAATCTACACAAAATTCTAAGCACTTTTCATATAGGACTCATATTCATCTGAAAATAAATATGCAGATATTAAATAAAACAGAAAAACAAAAAAGAAAAAGAAAAACAGAAAAAGAAATAAACTAAATAAGCGTCAGGGTCTAAAGTGACCCAGGCTCAGCTAGCCACTGACACTGACAAGGGGCCCAGTCGGAGCTGAGCTGACGAGCGGGTGCGCGCGGGGGCTGGAACTGGAGACGAGAGGCTGGCAGGTGGGGCCCTGCTGTCAGCCTCACACAAAAATGAAAAAAGGGGTGAAATACCACAACGCCCGCGGGGGATCGAACCCACGCCCTACTGAGGAAACTGACGGAGACAAACCACTACACCACTGCATCGATCTCGACAGATAGCAGGTAGGATAACTGAAGAACAAGCAGCAGAAGCAGAACAGGGGAGGCACTGGCCCTCGTTGGAGCTGCTCGTCGGAGCCGCTCCGGCGACCAATTGGCACGGCGGAGGGGTGCGAGAGACTCCTGATACGTCCAAAACGTATCTATAATTTATGCTTGCTCCATGCCTCTTTTGTGTGATATTGCTATGATATTTATGCACTTCCATACACTTTTGGTCATATTTGGACTAACCTATTAACTCAGTGCACCACAGTGCCAGTTTCTGTTTTCTGCTGTTTTTGTATTTAAGGTTTTCCCATTACTTAAATTGCCAGAAAAATTCCGGGAAAAATATATAAAAAATCAGCGCTCCAGAAGCTTCCACGCGCCAGAAGTGGGGCCAGAGGGGAGCCAGGGGCAGCCCAGGCGGCCTGCCCAGGCGGCCCCCCTCCTGGCCGCGCCGGGGGGGCGCCTGGGCCCCCCTCTCTGCCTCTGGTGACCCCCTTTGGCATATATTTACCTCGCGTCCCGAAACCCTCGAGGACGGAACCCTTTTTCGCGATCTCATCTCTGTTCCGCCGCCGCCGCGCTTCCAAGATCGGGAGCACCAGGAGAACTCTTCCCGGCACCCTGCCGGAGGGGAGAACCACCACCGGGAGCTTCTCCACCACCATGGACGCTTCCCGGATGAGTTGTGAGTAGTCCCCCTTGGACCATGGGTCTATGACCAGTAGCTATGTGATGTTCTCCTCCCCTCTTTGTTCTTCATTGATTAGACCTCGTGAGCTGCCCTACATGATCGAGGCACATATGTAATCTTTATGCTGTTGCTATGCTGAGTTTGCTGGGATCCGATGGATAATGAGATTATGTTCAGATTGTGTGTGAGTAATATATTTGATTCACCTCTTTTATATTTATGTTCTTGAGTAATTCTTGCATGTTCTCCGTTGCTATTTATTGCTTTGGCCGAGTAGTAGGTAGTAACTCCAAGAGGGAACTTTATGCTTGATTGTGGGTTCATGCCCCTCGATGACTAGCTTGAGTGACAGAAACATGAGTCTAGGGGATGTGCTGTTGCCACAAGGGGGAAAACAACGGTGCTTGTACTTGCGGGTGCAAGGATTGTTTACTTTACGCAAAGTTCTTTTAATGCAGTTGTCTGTTGCTTTGAGTTTACACTATGGGTGGGACTCGCAACTTAATACCAGCGAGATGTTCTGGATAGATATCTCAAGGTGGATGATTAGTAGTAGATGCAGATGGATTTCGGTCTACTTGCCTTGGTGTACCGCCCATGCTTTTGAGCCTCTACCTTTCTTTGCAGCATAGTTAGCATTGGTTTGCGCACATAATCCTGTCAATTGCCCAGCTGTAATTTGTTTACCTCGCTTAGCTGTTTTATCGTCTTTTGGGAGAGAGACATCACTAGTGAACATCATGGGACCCCGGTCCATATTACCATCACTGATCACACCCGTTATTTACTTCCTGTTCTTATTTCCTAGTTGCAGTCATACCTATCACTATTATATCTTGCATTTGATCCTTTGTAAACGACAAGGCCGGAGGGATTGACAACCTCTCTGTACTATTTGGGAGCAAAGTTATTTGTATCTGTGTGCAGGTCCTGTCAAGCAAAAGTCTCTGGCGCTATTGACACCTTCTTGTCAACCCTCGGAGTCTCACGGGATTGGATCCTTGGTATCTTTGCCAAGGGAAAATTTGCCGCTATGCTACATCTCAACCTTCCACTTGGGGTAACCAACGAGGGGCGAGAAGCCATCAAGCAAGTTTTCTGGCGCCATTGCCGGGGACTCCACTCTTCAAGATAGGGGAGTTGCACGCTATCTTTTATCTTTGCTTTTTAGTCTTGTTAGTTTACCTTTCAGTTTTTGCTTTAGTTTCCTTTACCAAAAATCACAAAAATAGTTATCTTGCTTGCTGCTACTATGGGTTCCACCGAGAACACCAAGTTGTGTGACTTCACTAGTCATAACAACAATGACTTTATCTGCACGCCTATTACTACACCTGCCACTTCAGCACCTTCTTATGAAATTAAACCTGCTTTACTGAACCTAGTTATGAAAGATCAATTCTCCGGTGCTGGAGATGACGCTGCTTTGCACTTAAATAATTTTGTTGAACTCTGTGATATGCAAAAGTACCGAGATGTAGATAGTGATATTGTTGAGCATAAGCTTTTTCCTTTCTCCTTGAGAGGAGGAGCTAAAATCTGGTTTCAATCCTTGCCTAGGAATAGCATAGATTCTTGGGACAAGTGCAAGGATGCCTTTATTGGGAAGTACTACCCCCCTGCTAAAATTATCCAACTAAGGAGTAACATAATGAATTTTAAACAATTGGATAATGAACACGTTGCCCAAGCTTGGGAACGCATGAAATCTCTTGTCAAGAACTGCCCTACTCATGGTTTGACTACTTGGATGGTTATCCAAACTTTTTATGCAGGCTTGAACTTTACCTCGCGGAACTTGTTAATTTCGGCCGCGGGAGGAACCTTTATGTCAACTACACTTGGTGCTGCCACGAAGCTTCTCGATGAGATGATGGCCAATTATTCCCAATGGCACACCGAACGCGCTCCAACAGGTAGGAAGGTAAACTCTGTCGAGGAGATTTCCTCCCTAAATGAAAACGTTGACTTGATCATGTCTCTACTTTCCAAGCAATCTTCTATTGATCCTCGTGATGTTCCTTTAAATTCTTTGATTGCTCAAGATCAAGTAGATGTGAACTTTATCTCTAGAAACAATTTCAATAATAATGCTTATAGGAGTAATTTTGGTAGCAACCCTAGACCGTTCCCCTCTAATTCCTATGGGAACAACAATGCTTATCCTAACACCAAGAACTCCACTTCTGAACTAGAGATTATGCTTAAAGACTTCATCACTACCCAAAAGGCCTTCAATAAGAATGTAGAAGAAAAACTAGCCAAACTAGATAATCTCTCTTCGAAGGTAGACAATTTAGCCCATGAGGTAGAATTGCTTAAAATTAGAACTTCCCCTCTTGAGGAGAGGAAGACCACTCCTATGAATGCTATTCAAGTGCAAATTAATGAAAACATTAGGATGATGGCTAAACTTAAAGAGAGATGGGCTAGAGAAAGGGAGGAAGAAGATAGAATTAAGAGCCTTCCTACCCACCACACTGTTGCTACTATCCAAGTTGTTGAGGATATCCAAACTCTTAGTACCCAATGCACTCCTGGTCCCATTGGACCTATTAATGGTGATGCTATGACCTCAACCGTAGAAACTCCTATGACCATAGAAGCTACCAAACAAGTGAGCCTAAAGGACACCACTACCACTTTACTTGATAGTAGTGACCTTGATTTTGATAATTGCACCCTTTCTGAAGTTATTGATTTTCTTCACAAGATGTCTAGAGATCCCCACACTAGCACGCTTAATCTTGCCTTCACAGAGCATATCACTAATGCTCTCATCCAAGCTAGGGAGGAGAAGCTTAGGGTAGAAGCCTCCATACCTAGAAAGCTAGAAGATGGTTGGGATCCTATGATTAAAATTAAGTTGAATGACTTCTCTTGCTATGCTTTATGTGATGTTGGAGCTAGTACCTCCGTTATACCCAAAAGAATATATGATATGCTTAAATTGAAATCTTTTGATCCTTGTTCTTTTGGTGTTCGTCTTGTTGATTCTTCCATAAAGAAACCTTTGGGGAGGATCGACGATGTTCTTATCATTGTCAATGACAATTGTGTTCCCGTTGATTTTACTATTATGGATATTGAATGTGAACCTTCTTGTCCAATTATTTTGGGACGTCCTTTTCTTCGCACCGTTGGTGCTATCATTGACATGAAAGAGGGGAATATAAGATTCCAATTTCCTCTCAAGAAAGGGATGGAACACTTCCCTAGAAAGAAGATTAAGTTACCTTTTGAGTCTGTTATACAGGCTAGCTATTCTTTTACTCTTGATAAAACTTGATCCTCTCTTTTTGCATTATGCCTAGCTTAAAGGCATAAAAGAAAGCGCTTTTGGGAGGCAGCCCACAACGAATAAAGTTTTATTTTGCTTTTGTTGTGTCTTGATGTTTGTTACTACAGTAGCATCATCATTGTATCTTTACTTTTCAGCTTTGTGACAAGTTTAGCCTCTGATTGCAAGAAAGTTCAAAAGTTGTGACGTGCTGTCCACGAAACAGATTCTGTCCATGGACAGAAAAATTCGTATAAAATCACCAGATCATCTTTTTGGTCTGAATTTTGTGACAGCGTGTTCTATACAATTGGCTTTCGGGCGTCTGTTCTGAGTTTTTCGATTTGAGTTGCAGAAGTGCCCCGAAAAAATTATTTACTACCTGCTGGTCTGTTTTTCACAGATTCTGTCCTGTTTTGCCTTTTCTTTGTTTTGCAAACCTTGAGCTTGCTTTTTCTTTGCAAAAACCTTTTGGCAATCTTGAGAAACAGTAGATCTTCAAGATTATCCTTATTTCCAGTAGGGAAAAATTATTTTATTATGGTTACTAACCTCGCTAATCAGATTATGATGAGTTATGTATGAAGGGAGTTTTCAAGTGTGCGAGGGAAGATGATAAAAAGATTCAGGAGGGTCAAACGCTCAAGCTTGGGGATGCCCCCGTGCACCCCCAAGAAATATCCAAGAAGACTCAAGCGTCTAAGCTTGGGGATGCCCCCGTGCATCCCCTTCTCCATCAACAATTATCAGTTCGTCTTTCGTTCCACTATATTTTAATCACTTCATGCGTTATGTGCTATGCTTGGAGCGTCTTGCTTTTAGTTTCCTTTTTAGTTTTCTTTAGCTTTGCTTGCTGTTCATAACGAGTTAGAACCCAGCTTTCTTTGTGTGGGAGAGAAACACGCTCCACTTCAACCTAGAACACAACATAGGATTTTCATGCTTATCTTTGCCGTGTGTGTTCTTTGTCTTTCCATAGCTACTGTCATGTTTAGCTCTTAGTTTTCATGCTTTTCTTTTTAAAGAGCTTTTGTTTAGTTGGTTGCTGAACTCTCTTGAGTTTTCATGTTTATCTTGTTAAGAGAGTTGGCTTCTGTGGCACTGGTTGATATGTCTATGATAAAAATGCTATGTGCATAATGGTGCTTAGTAGTTCATGTTTTCTTATGGTTAGTCTCAAATAGCTGGGGGTTCTTAATGTGTTATTGAAGTACCAGCATGATTTGTTTGCCTATGATGTGGTATGGTTTAGTGATATCTTCCTCCAAGAATTTTTTTGATTGACTTGGCATATGCTCACGCATATAAGACTGTAAAGAAAGTCTATCAAGCCTTGATGATCTTTAATTTCTGAGTAGCGATATAACTTCCATGCCCGATTCAATGTTGCTTTGTCGCTCTGCATGATTATGGCCGTCATTGCTCTCTTAGTTGGTCGCTCCCAGTCTTTTGCTAGCCTTCACCTGTACTAAGCGGACTGACTGCTTGTGCATCCAAAATCCTTGAAACCAGTTATGCCATATGAGTCCACCATACCTTCCTATATATGGTATTTACTTGCCATTCCTAACGAAGACTTTCTTGTACCATCTCAAAATTATTCAAAAGCATTTCTCTTTTGTGCCTCTATTTTAGCTCATGAGGAAGTAGTAGTTAATTCATGATCTTTTTAAGTTGGACAAGTTTTACCCCGGGATTGCATGTCTAATCTGCAAACCCCTAATAAGAGAAGGAACTGGCATGAGTGTGCCCGGCTCATAAAAGAGAATACAACAAACAAACCCTCCTTCACGCTTTGTTCATGAGAAATCAGAAAACTTTTGGTAGTGATAAACAAAGGAGATTAAGGGGATGTGATCGTCCCCGTGCGGGAGCCGTTCCTCGAAACTTGTCCAGCTCGAGAAGTAATTGAGTTATCTACTAGCATTCGTTGACGAAATATGCACCTCCCAAAAATCATTTTTTACCTCTGTTTTTAAAACCAAGAGCTCTGGTACATGTTTAGTCTTTGCTTCCAACCACGGGTTTTCAACCTTGCCATCAAAATCCACGGTTCGAGAGTCTCCACCTTCTTTCTTCAAAGCACCAACTATTGAGAGCATGATTGTCATTCTGAGTGTAATGTGCATTGTACCAAAGCACCATTGTCTTCTGCATGATTATGATATCGCTTATTCTGAAATCATTGTATCCAGTCGTCACTTAAACTTCGGAGGTGCTCCTGCATTTATGTTTTGCTTCACTAAAGGGGGCAAGCGAGGTATCACTTTGTCATGTTTGCACACCATGCTCACTACAAATCTATTGGGTGTTTCAGTATCATATTGTAAAACTTTCAGTTCTTTGTGATATTCTCATGAGGCAACTTAATTACTAAAGATTCATTATCTCGATAAACATTTGTCATGTGACTGCGAAAGATTCTTTGGTAGCATGTCACCACAGAAATTATGCTTGTTATCATTTACCTACTCGAGGACGAGCAGGAATTAAGCTTGGGGATGTTGATACGTCCAAAACGTATCTATAATTTCTGCTTGCTCCATGCCTCTTTTGTGTGATATTGCTATGATATTTATGCACTTCCATACACTTTTGATCATATTAGGACTAACCTATTAACTCAGTGCACCACAGTGCCAATTTTTGTTTTCTGCTGTTTTTGTATTTCAGGTTTTCTCATTACTTAAATTGCCAGAAAAATTCCGGGAAAAATATATAAAAAATCAGCGCTCCAGGAGCTTCCACGCGCCAGAAGTGGGGCCAGAGGGGAGCCAGGGGCAGCCCAGGCGGCCTGCCCACGCGGCCCCCCTCCTGGCCGCGCCGGGGGGGCGCCTGGGCCCCCCTCTCCGCCTCTGGTGACCCCCTTTGGCATATATTTACCTCGCGTACCGAAACCGTCGAGGACGGAACCCTTTTTCGGGATCTCATATCTGTTCCGCCGCCGCCGTTCTTCCAAGATCGGGAGCACCAGGAGAACTCTTCCCGGCACCCTGCCAGGAGGGGAGAACCACCACCGGGAGCTTCTCCACCACCATGGACGCTTCCCGGATGAGTTGTGAGTAGTCCCCCTTGGACCATGGGTCCATGACCAGTAGCTATATGATGTTCTCCTCCCCTCTTTGTTCTTCATCGATTAGACCTCGTGAGCTGCCCTACATGATCGAGGCACATATGTAATCTTTATGCTGTTGCTATGCTGAGTTTGCTGGGATCCGATGGATTATGAGATTATGTTCAGATTGTGTGTGAGTAATATATTTGATTCACCTCTTTTATATTTATGTTCTTGAGTAATTCTTGCATGTTCTCCGTTGCTATTTATTGCTTTGGACGAGTAGTAGGTAGTAACTCCAAGAGGGAACGTTATGCTTGATTGTGGGTTCATGCCCCTCGATGACTAGCTTGAGTGACAGAAACATGAGTCTAGGGGATGTGCTGTTGCCACAAGGGGGAAAACAACGGTGCTTGTACTTGCGGGTGCAAGGATTGTTTACTTTATGCAAAGTTCTTTTAATGCAGTTGTCTGTTGCTTTGAGTTTACACTATGGGTGGGACTCGCAACTTAATACCAGCGAGATGTTCTAGATAGATATCTCAAGGTGGATGATTAGTAGTAGATGCAGATGGATTTCGGTCTACTTGCCTTGGTGTACCGCCCATGCGTTTGAGCCTCTACCTTTCTTTGCAGCATAGTTAGCATTGGTTTGCGCACATAATCCTGTCAATTGCCCAGCTGTAATTTGTTTACCTTGCTTAGCTGTTTTATCGTCTTTTGGGAGAGAGACATCACTAGTGAACATCATGGGACCCCGGTCCATATTACCATCACTGATCACACCCGTTATTTACTTCCTGTTCTTATTTCCTAGTTGCAGCCATACCTATCACTATTATCTCTTGCGTTTGATCCTTTGTAAACGACAAGGCCGGAGGGATTAACAACCTCTCTGTACTCGTTGGGAGCAAAGTTATTTGTATCTGTGTGCAGGTCCTGTCAAGCAAAAGTCTCTGGCGCTATTGACACCTTCTTGTCGACCCTCGGAGTCTCACGGGATTCGATCCTTGGTATCTTTGCCAAGGGAAAATTTGCCGCTACGCTACATCTCAACCTTCCACTTGGGGTAACCAACGAGGGGCAAGAAGCCATCAACTCCTTGAAGAGTCCCGCATCCAACCAACCTACTAGCTGCACCTACGGGGCACTGCATCACCGGCGACGAGCAACTACGACACGTCGGCGACGAGACGACGGCGAGGCGAAGCAAGGCCCTAGGCGGCACGATGACAACACAGAGAGGTCCTACGCATCTAGGCAGAGCGAACGGGCAGCACGGCATGACCTAAAGAGGTCGGATCACTCGCCGGCGATGAGGTCTGATGACGGCGCGATCGGGCACACGAGGAACTAGGGCCTAGAGCATGCGCAGAAAGGGGAAAAGGGCTTGGGGAGAGAGAGGAGCTCACCACGAGCACGACGGAGTGCTCGGCTGGCCCTGGCGTGGACGGAGTCGATGACGGCGCGCCTCGAACACCTACGGCCACCGTAGAGGAAGAAGAGGAAGAAGAGCTCGACGGAGAGGCTCTCGGGTCCGCGTGGTTGACGTAGAGGAAGAAGACAACATCGAGGAAGCCTACGGACAACTTTGGCGAGGCCGAGGACGAGGCGGAGCTCGCGGCGATGAGAGTTTGCTCTCAGATGAGCTCGGGCGTCGATGGGGGCGGCGGATCTGGAGGATCCCAGCGCTCCAGACGGCGAGAGGGGAAAGGGGAGACCTAGAGAGGAGTGGAGGATAAGATTTGGGTTTAAAAGAGGGGCTCGGCGCACATCCTCGACGTCCACGAGCTGACGGCGCGACGGTGAGCGCGGCGTGCTCTGCTTTTCTGACGGAGGAAGACAGAGGCGAGGGGGATGAGTCACTGACAGGTGGGGCCTCGCACTCGGAGTGGTTACGGCGCGACTGCGCGGCTGTCGCTGGGCCTGCGTGCAGTTGGGCTGCGCTGCGCTGCGGGTGGAGAAGGAGATGGGCCTCGGTGAGAGAGAGAGGGAGGAGGAGGCCCAGGTTGTGCTGCAGGCTGCTGCTCTGCTTCTTTTTCTTTTATTTCTTCAGGCAGAAAAAGAAAAGAATGCACAGAAATAAACAAGAAGAACTAGGGGAAAAGAAAAATATCCCCATGCTCAGAGAATTATGCCCTACTTAAATAAATTGACTTGGACATTTTTAGAGGCAGAAAAATAAAAGGAGTTTGAATATGGATCAAACTCTTGATATTTTAAAACCCAACCAAATCATATTCAAATGAGGTGATATTTGGTGGAGGGGTTGCTCACATGGTGCAAGATTTAAAGGAGGAGAAAGAAACACTATGGCACTTGGCTAGGTGGCTTGCAAAATAGAACAAAGAAGAGGCCAGAAGGAAAGAAGGAGAAGAAGAAGAAGAAGAAGAAGAAGGGAGAAGAGGGGTAGGGTTTTAGCTAGGTATAGGTTGAACCCACACACAACAACATCACAAGGGTCTCACACATGCACAAAATAAGTAAACTATGATGCCATGATGATGAGCAATGCCAGGATGCAAAAAATAATAAAAGGTATGGCAATGCAAATAAAATAAATGAGAAGGACCCCCATGTATAACGACAAGGATCAAAGAGGAAGCTTTATTTCCATTATAGGAATGTGTTAAATTTGGGGCATTACAACGTTTGCGTAAGCCTCCCCGGCAACGGCGCCAGAAATTCTTCTTGCTACTTCTCGAGCTTGCGTTGTATTCCCTCGAAGAGGAAAGGGTGATGCAACACAATAGCATAAGTATTTCCCTCAGTTTTTCAGAACGAAGGTATCAATCCAGTAGGATACCACGCGCGAGTCCCTCGCACCTGCACAAACAAATAAGAACTTCGGAGCCAACGCGATAAGGGGTTGTCAATCCCTTTACGGTCACTTACGAAAGTGAGATCTGATAGAGATGATAGTTTGATATTTTTGGTATTTTTGGATATAAGAACAGAAAGTAAAAACGGAAAAGTAAAGTAGATTGTAGATTGATATGTTGAGAATAGACCCGGCGGCCATAGGTTTCTCTAGTGGCTTCTCTCATGATAGCAGAATTCTACGGTGGGTGAACGAATTACTGTCGAGCAATAGATAGAAAAGCAAATAATTATGAGACTATCTAGGCATGATCATTATATATAGGCATCACGTCCGAGACATGTAGACCGGAACGATTCTGCATCTACTACTATTACTCCACACATCGACCGCTATCCAGCATGCATCTAGAATATTAAGTTCATAAGAATAGAGTAATGCCTTAAGCAAGATGACATGATGTAGAGGGATAAACTCAAATAACATGATATAAACCCCATCTTTTTATCCTCGATGGCAACAATACAATACGTGCCTTGCTGCCCCTACTGTCACTGGGAAAGGACACCGTAAGATTGAACCCAAAGCCAAGCATTTCTCCCATTGCAAGAACTATAAATGTAGTAGGACAAACCAAACCAATAATTCGAAGAGACTTGCAAGGATATTATTGAAGGAAATATGCCCTAGAGGCAATAATAAATTTATTATTTATTTCCTTATATCATGATAAATGTTTATTATTCATGCTAGAATTGTATTAACCGGAAACTTAGTGCATGTGTGGATACATAGACAAAACAGTATGTCCCTAGTATGCCTCTACTAGACTAGCTCATTGATCAAAGATGGTTATGTTTCCTAGCCATAGACATGAGTTGTCATTTGATCAACGGGATCACATCATTAGGATAATGATCTGATGGACAAGACCCATCCGTTAGCTTAGCACTATGATCGTTTAAGTTTTACTGCTATTGCTTTCTTCATGACTTATACATGTTCCTATGACTATGAGATTATGCAACTCCCGAATACCGGAGGAACACTTTGTGTGCTACCAAACGTCACAACGTAACTGGGTGATCATAAAGGTACTCTACAGGTGTCTCCGAAGGTACTTGTTGGGTTGGCGTATTTCGAGATTAGGATTTGTCACTCCGATTGTCGGAGAGGTATCTCTGGGCCCACTCGGTAATGCACATCACTATAAGCCTTGCAAGCATTGCAGCTAATGAGTTAGTTGCGGGATGATGTATTACGGAACGAGTAAAGAGACTTGTTGGTAACGAGATTGAACTAGGTATTGAGATACCGACGATCGAATCTCGGGCATGTAACATACCGATGTCAAAGGGAACAATGTATGTTGTTATGCGGTTTGACCGATAAAGATCTTCGTAGAATATGTGGGAGCCAATATGAGCATCCAGGTTCCGCTATTGGTTATTGACCGGAGACGTGTCTCGGTCATGTCTACATAGTTCTCGAACCCGTAGGGTCCGCACGCTTAAGATTTCGATGATAGTTTTATTATGAGTTTATGAGTTTTGATGTACCGAAGGAGTTCGGAGTCCCGGATGAGATCGGGGACATGACGAGGAGTCTCAAAATGGTCGAGACATAAAAATCGATATATTGGACGACTATATTCGGACATCGGAAAGGTTCCGAGTGATTCGGGTATTTTCGGAGTACCGGGGAGTTACGGGAATAGAGGAGAGAGGCCAAAAGGAAGGAGGCGTGCACCCCCCCTTCTGGTCCGAATTGGACAAGGGGTGCAGCCCCCTTTTCCTTCTCCCTCTCCCCCTCTTTCCTTCTCTCCTACTCCGGAAAGGAAAGGGGAATCCTACTAGGACTTGGGAGTCCTAGTAGGACTCCCCACACTTGGTGCGCCCCCTCTAGGGCCGACCTCTCCCTCCCTCCTTTATATACGGGGGCAGGGGGGCACCTCTAGACACAACAATTGATCTCTTGATCTCTTAGCCGTGTGCGGTGCCCCCCTCCACCATAGTTCTCCTCGATAAATATTGTAGCGGTGCTTAGGCGAAGCCCTGCGACGGTAGAACATCAAGATCGTCACCACGCCGTCGTGCTGACGGAACTCTCCCTCGACACTCGGCTGGATCGGAGTTCGAGGGACGTCATCGAGCTGAACGTGTGCTAGAACTCGGAGGTGCCGTAGTTTCGGTGCTTGATCGGTCGGGCCATGAAGACGCACGACTACATCAACCGCGTTGTTCTAACGCTTCCGCTTTCGGTCTACGAGGGTACGTAGACACACTCTCCCCTCTCGTTGCTATGCATCTAGTAGAAAGATCTTGCGTGATCGTAGGAAATTTTTAAAATACTATGTTCCCCAACAGTGGCATCATGAGCCAGGTCTATGCGTAGACGATATGCACGAGTAGAACACAAGTGAGTTGTGGACGATACTAGTCATACTGCTTACCAGCATGTCATACTTTGATTCGGCGGTATTGTTGGATGAAGCGGCCCGGACCGACATTACGCGTACGCTTACGCGAGACTGGTTCTGCCGACGTGCTTCGCACACAGGTGGCTGGCGGGTGTCAGTTTCTCCAACTTTAGTTGAATCAAGTGTGGCTATGCCCGGTCCTTGTGAAGGTTAAAACAGCACATACTTGACGAAATATCGTTGTGGTTTTGTATGCGTAGGTAAGAATGGTTCTTGCTAAGCCCGTAGCAGCCACGTAAAACTTGCAACAACAAAGTAGAGAACGTCTAACTTGTTTTTGCAGGGCATGTTGTGATGTGATATGGTCAAGACATGATGAGTTATACGGTTTTGTATGAGATGATCATGTTTTGTAATGTTACCGGCAACTGGCAGGAGCCATATGGTTGTCGCTTTATTGTATGAAATGCAATCGCTATGTAATTGCTTTACTTTGTCACTAAGCGGTAGCGATAGTCGTAGAAGCAATAGTTGGCGAGACGACAACGATGCTACGATGGAGATCAAGGTGTCGCGCCGGTGACGAAGGTGATCATGACGGTGCTTTGGAGATGGAGATCAAAAGCACAAGATGATGATGGCCATATCATGTCACATATTTTGATTGCATGTGATGTTTATCTTATTATGCTTCTTATTTTGCTTAGAACGACGGTAGCATTATAAGATGATCCCTTACTAAATTTCAAGGTATAAGTGTTCTCCCTGAGTATGCACCGTTGTGAAAGTTCGTCGTGCCGAGACACCACGTGATGATCGGGTGTGATAAGCTCTACGTTCAAATACAACGGGTGTAAGCCAGTTTTGCACGTGCAAAATACTCGGGTTGAACTTGACGAGCCTAGCATATGCAGATATGGCCTCGGAACACTGGGGACCGAAAGGTCGAGCGTGAATCATATAGTAGATATGATCAACATAAGATGTTCACCATTGAAACTACTCCATCTCACGTGATGATCGGACATGGTTTAGTTGATTTGGATCACGTGATCATTTAGATGACTAGAGGGATGTCTATCTAAGTGGGAGTTCTTAAGTAATATGATTAAATTGAACTTTAATTTATCATGAACTTAGTCCTCGTAGTATTAGCATATCTATGTTGTAGATCAATAGCTCGCGATGTTGCTCCCCGTTTATTTTTTATATGTTCCTAGAGAAAACTAAGTTGAAAGATGTTAGTAGCAATGATGCGGAATTGTTCCGTGATCTGAGAATTATCCTCATTGCTGCACAGAGAATTATGTCCTTGATGCACCGCTATGTGACATACCTATTGCAGGAGCAGATGTAGACGTTATGAACGTTTTAACAAAAGCTCGGTATGATGACTACTTGATAGTTTAAGTGCACCATGCTTTATGGCTTAGAACCGGGACTTCAAAAATGTTGTGAATGCCACGAAGCATATAAGATGTTCCAAGAGTTGAAATTAGTATTTCATACTCATGCCCGTGTCGAGAGGTATAAGACTTCTGACAGTACTTTTCCTACAAGATGGAGGAGAATAGCTCAACCAGTGAGCATGTGCTCAGATTGTCTGGGTACTACAATTACTTGAATCAAGTGGGAGTTAATCTTCCAGATAAGATAGTAATTGACAAAGTTCTCTAGTCACTATCACCAAGTTAGTAGAACTTCGTGATGAACTATAATATGCAAGGGATGACGAAAGGAATTCCCGAGCTCTTCGCAATGCTGAAGTCGGCGAAGGTAGAAATCATGAAAAAGCATCAAGTGTTGATGGTTAACAAGACCACTTGTTTCAAGTAAAGGGCAAAGGGATAGAAGGGGAACTTCAAGAAGAATGACAAGCAAGTTGTCACTCCCGTGAAGAAACCCAAAGCTAAAACTCAAGCCTGAAACTAAGTGCTTCTACTGCAAAGGAAATGGTCACTGGAAGTGGAACTGCCCTAGATACTTGGCGGATAAGAAGGATGGCAAAGTGAACAAAGGTATATTTTGATATACAGATTATTGATGTGTACTTTACTAGTGTTCATAGCAACCCCTGGGTATTTGATACCGGTTCAGTTGCTAAAATTAGTAACTCGAAACGAGAATTGCAGAATGGACAGAGACTAGTTAAAGGTGAAGTGACGATGTGTGTTGGAAGTGGTTCCAAGATTGATATGATCATCATCGCACACTCCCTATACTTTCGGATTAGTGTAAAACCTAAATAAATGTTATTTGGCATTTACGTTGAGCATGAATATGATTTGATCATATTTGTTGCAATACAGTTATTCATTTAAAGTCATAGAATAATTGTTATTCTGTTTACATGAATAAAACCTTCGATGGTCATACACCCAATGAAAATAGTTTGTTGGATCTCGATCGTGGTGATACACATATTCATAATATTGAAGCCAAAAGATGCAAGGTTAATAATGATAGTGCAACTTATTTGTGGCACTGCTGTTTAGGTCATAATGGTGTAAAGCGCATGAAGAAACTCCATAGTGATGGACTTTTGGAATCACTTGATTATGAATCACTTGGTGCTTGCGAACCATGCCTCATGGGCAAGATGACTAAAACTCCGTTCTCCGGAACAATGGAGCGAGCAACAGATTTGTTGGAGATCATACATACAGATGTATGTGGACCAATGAGTGTTGAAGCTCGCGGCGGGTATCGTTATTTTCTGACCTTCACTGATGATTTGAGCAGATATGGGTATATCTACTTAATGAAGCACAAGTCTAAAACATTTGGAAAGTTCAAAGAATTTCAGAGTGAAGTGGAGAATCATCGTAACAAGAAAATAAGAGTTTCTACGATATGATCGTAGAGGTAAAATATTTGAGTTAGCGAGTTTGGCCTTCAGTAAAAACAATGTGAAATAGTTTCACTACTCACGCCACCTGGAACACCATAGTGTAATGGTGTGTCCGAGCGTCATAACCGTACTTTATTAGATATGGTGCGATCGATGATGTCTCTTACCGATCTACCACTATCGCTTTTGGGGTTATGCATTAGAGACAGATACATTCACGTTAAATAGGGCACCATCTAAATCCGTGGAGATGACACCGTATGAACTGTGGTTTGACGAGAAACCTAAGCTGTCATTTCTTTAAGTTTGGGACTGCGATGCTTATGTGAAAAAGTTTCAACATGATAAGCTCGAACCCAAATCGGAGAAGTAAATCTTCATAGGATACCCAAAAGAAACTGTTGGGTACACCTTCTATCACAGATCTGAAGGCAAGGTCTTTGTTGCTAAGAGTGGATCCTTTCTAGAGAAGGAGTTTCTCTCGAAAGAAGTGAGTGGGAGGAAAGTGGAACTTGATGAGGTAATTGTACCTTCTCCCGAATTGGATAGTAGTACATCACAGAAACTGGTTCCAGTGATTCCTACACCAATTAGTGAGGAAGCTAATGATGATGATCATGAAACTTCGGATCAAGTTACTGCTGAACTTCGTAGATCAACCAGAGTACGTTCCGCACCAGAGTGGTATGGCAACCCGGTTCTGGAAGTCATGTTACTGGACCATGATGAACCTACGAACTATGAGGAAGCGATGATGAGCCCAAATTCCGCAAAATGGCTTGAGACCATGAAATCTGAGATGGGATCCATGTATGAGAACAAAGTGTGGACTTTGGTTGACTTGCCCGATGGTCGGCAAGCCATCGAAAATAAATGGATCTTCAAGAGGAAGACTGACGCTGACAGTAATGTTACTGTTTACAAAGCTCGACTTGTTGCGAAAGTTTTTCAACAAGTTCAAGGAGTTGACTACGATGAGACTTTCTCACCCGTAGCGATGCTTAAGTCTGTCCGAATCATGTTAGCAATTGCCGCATTTTATGAAATTTGGCAAATGGATAACAAAACTGCATTCTTTAATGGATTTATTAAAGAAGACTTGTATATGATGCAACCAGAAGGTTTTGTCAATCCTAAAGGTGCTAACAAAATGTGCAAGCTCCAGCGATCCATCTATGGACTGGTGCAAGCATCTCGGAGTTGGATTATACGCTTTGATAAGTTGATCAAAGCATATAGATTTATACAGACTTGCAGTGAAGCATGTATTTACAAGAAGTGAGTGGGAGCACTACAACCTTTCTGATAAGTATATGTGAATGACATATTGTCGATCGGAAATGATGTAGAATTTTCTGGAAAGCATAAAGGAGTGTTTGAAAAGAGTTTTTCAAATAAAGACCTTGGTGAAGCTGCTTACATATTGGGCATCAAGATCTATAGAGATAGATCAATACGCTTGATAAGACTTTCGATGAGTACATACCTTGATATGATTTTGAAGTAGTTCAAAATGGATCAGTCAAAGAAGGAGTTCTTACCTGACTTGTAAGGTGTGAAGTTGAGTAAGACTCAAAGCCAGACCACGGCAGAAAAATATAGAGAGAATGAAAGTCATTCCCTATGCCTCAGCCATAGGTTCTATAAAGTATGCCATGCTGTGTACCAAACATGTTGTGTACCTTGCCATGAGTTTGTCAAGAGGGTACAATAGTGATCCAGGAGTAGATCACTGTACAGCGGTCAAAATTATCCTCAGTAACTGGATGACTAAGGAAATGTTTCTCGATTATGGAGGTGATAAAGAGTTCGTCGTAAAGGGTTACGCCGATGCAAGCTTTGACACTAAATCCAGCTGACTCTAAGTATCAATCTGGATGCGTATTGAAAGTGGGAGCAATTAGCTAGAGTAGCTCCATGCAGAGCATTGTAGACACATAGACAATTGCGAAATACATACGGATCTGAATGTGACAGACCCGTTGACTAAACTTCTCTCACGAAGCAAAACATGATCACACCTTAGTACTCTTTGGGTGTTAATCACATAGCGATGTGAACTAGATTATTGACTCTAGTAAACCCTTTGGGTGTTAATCACATGACGATGTGAACTATCGGTGTTAAATCACATGGCGATGTGAACTAGATTATTGACTCTAGTGCAAGTGGGAGACTGAAGGAAATATGCCCTAGAGGCAATAATAAAGTTATTATTTATTTCCTTATATCATGATAAATGTTTATTATTCATGCTAGAATTGTATTAACCGGAAACTTAGTACATGTGTGGATACATAGACAAAACAGTATGTCCCTAGTATGCCTCTACTAGACTAGCTCATTGATCTAAGATGGTTATGTTTCCTAGCCATAGACATGAGTTGTCATTTGATCAACGGGATCACATCATTAGGAGAATGATCTGATGGACAAGACCCATCCGTTAGCTTAGCACTATGATCGTTTAAGTTTTACTGCTATTGCTTTCTTCATGACTTATACATGTTCCTATGACTATGAGATTATGCAACTCCCGAATACCGGAGGAACACTTTGTGTGCTACCAAACTTCACAACGTAACTGGGTGATTATAAAGGTACTCTACAGGTGTCTCCGAAGTTACTTGTTGGGTTGGCGTATTTCGAGATTAGGATTTGTCACTCCGATTGTCGGAGAGGTATCTCTGGGCCCACTCGGTAATGCACATCACTATAAGCCTTGCAAACATTGCAGCTAATGAGTTAGTTGCGGGATGATGTATTACGGAACGAGTAAAGAGACTTGTTGGTAACGAGATTGAACTAGGTATTGAGATACCGACGATCGAATCTCGGGCATGTAACATACCGATGACAAAGGGAACAATGTATGTTGTTATGCGGTTTGACCGATAAAGATCTTCGTAGAATATGTGGGAGCCAATATGAGCATCCAGGTTCCGCTATTGGTTATTGACCGGAGACGTGTCTCGGTCATGTCTACATAGTTCTCGAACCCGTAGGTTCCGCACGCTTAAGATTTCGATGATAGTTTTATTATGAGTTTATGAGTTTTGATGTACCGAAGGAGTTCGGAGTCCCGGATGAGATCGGGGACATGACGAGGAGTCTCAAAATGGTCGAGACGTAAAAATCGATATATTGGACGACTATATTCGGACATCGGAAAGGTTCCGAGTGATTCGGGTATTTTCGGAGTACCGGGGAGTTACGGGAATAGAGGAGAGAGGCCAAAAGGAAGGAGGCGTGCACCCCCCTTCTGGTCCGAATTGGACAAGGGGTGCAGCCCCCTTTTCCTTCTCCCTCTCCCCCTCTTTCCTTCTCTCCTACTCCGGAAAGGAAAGGGGAATCCTACTAGGACTTGGGAGTCCTAGTAGGACTCCCCACACTTGGTGCGCCCCCTCTAGGGCCGGCCTCTCCCTCCCTCCTTTATATACGGGGGCAGGGGGGCACCTCTAGACACAATAATTGATCTCTTGATCTCTTAGCCGTGTGCGGTGCCCCCCCTCCACCATAGTTCTCCTCGATAAATATTGTAGCGGTGCTTAGGTGAAGCCCTGCGACGGTAGAACATCAAGATCGTCACCACGCCGTCGTGCTGACGGAACTCTCCCTCGACACTCGGCTGGATCGGAGTTCGAGGGACGTCATCGAGCTGAACGTGTGCTAGAACTCAGAGGTGCCGTAGTTTCAGTGCTTGATCGGTCGGGCCGTGAAGACGTACGACTACATCAACCGCGTTGTTCTAACGCTTCCGCTTTCGGTCTACGAGGGTACGTAGACACACTCTCCCCTCTCGTTGCTATGCATCTAGTAGATAGATCTTGCGTGATCGTAGGAAATTTTTAAAATACTACGTTCCCCAACAATTATAATCATACATAAAAGAGTTCAGAAAAGAACCAAATATTTCTCATAGATAATCTTGATCATAAACCCACAATTCATCGGATCTCGACAAACACACCGCAAAAAGAGATTACATTGAATAGATCTCCTCGAAGAACTTGGTATTGAGATCCAAAGAGAGAGAAGAAGCCATCTAGATACTAACTACGGACCCGAAGATCCGTGGTAAACTACTCACAACTCATGGTGAGGCGATGATGATGATGTAGAAGCACTCCGTGGTAGATCCCCCTCCGGCGGAGCTCCAGAACAGGCCCCAAGATGGGATCGCACGGGAATAGAAGGTTTGCGGCGGTGGAACTAGGGTTTTCTCTGTTGTTCTGATGGTTTCGGGGTACGTAGGTATATATAGGAGGAAGGAGGGCACCGAGACCAGACGTGGGGCCCACGAGGCAGGGGGTGCACCCTATACGGGGGGGGGGCGCCCCCACCCTCGTGGACGCCACGTCAGCCCTATTCCATGGTTCTCAAGTCTCCCGTGCGTATTTTGCTCCAAAAATATCTCTCCCGAAGTTTCATTCCGTTTGGACTCCGTTTGATATTACTTTTCTGTAAAACCCTAAAATAGGAAAAAAAACAACAATCTGGACTGGGCCTTTGTGTTAATAGGTTAGTCCCAAAAATAATATAAAAGTGTATAACAAAGCCCATTAAACATCCAAAACATCATAAATAATAGCATGGAACAATACAAAATTATAGATACGTTGGAGACGTATCAGCGGCTGCCCTCCCACCCCCTCTCTTTATATAGGGGAAGGGGAGAGGGGCCCGGCCCCTCTAGATGGCATCTAGAGGGGGGGGTAGAGGGAGGGGGCTTGCCCCCGAAGCAAGGTGAAGGCGCCCCCCTCCCCTAGGGTTTCCAAACCCCTGGCGCCTTGGGCCCTTGGGGGGAGGGAGCGCACCAGCCCACCAGGGGCTGGTTCACCCCCTTTTCTTAGTCCACTTGGCCCACCGGGGTGGGTGGCCCCACCCGGTGGACCCCGGACACCTTCCGGTGGTCCCGGTACAATACCGGTGACCTCGAAATCACTCCGTTGACCAAAACAGGACTTCCCATATATAAATCTTTTCCTCCGGACTATTCCGAAACTCCTCGTGACATTCGGGATCTCATTAGGGACTCTGAACAACATTCGGTAACCACGTACATATATTCCCTATAACCCTAGCGTCATCGAACCTTAAGTGTGTAGACCCTACGGGTTCGGGAAACATGGAGACATGACCGAGATTTCTCCGGCCAATAACCAACAGCGGGATCTGGATACCCATGTTGGCTCCCACATGTTCCACGATGATCTTATCGAATGAACCACGATGTCAAGGATTCAATCAATCTCGTATACAATTCCCTTTTTCTATCGGTATAGTACTTGCCCGAGATTCGATCGTCGGTATCCTGATACCTTGTTCAATCTCATTACCGGCAAGTCTCTTTACTCGTTCCGTAACACATCATCCCGTGACCAAGCCCTTAGTCACATTGAGATCATTATGATGATGTCTTACCGAGTGGGCCCAGAGATATGTTGGGGAACGTTGCATGGAAAACAAAAATTTTTCTCTACATTCACCAAGATCAATCTAGTAGATGCAACTACGAGGGGAGAGTGTGATCTACGTACCCTTGTAGATCGCTAAGCGGAAGCGTTATGAACGCGGATGATGGAGTCGTACTCGTCGCGATTCAGATCGCCGAAGACCTAGCACCGAAGCAACGGTGCCTCCGCGTTCTTCACACGTACGGCTCGGGGACGTCTCCTCCTTCTTGATCCAGCAAGGGGTGGAGGAGAGGTTGATGGAGAACCGGCAGCACGACGGCGTGGTGGTGATGGTGGAGAAGAACTCCAGCAGGGCTTCGCCTAAGCTCTGCGGGAGAAGAAGATATGACGGGAGAGGGAGGGCAGCACCGAGGCACGAACTTGTGTCTGCTGCCCTCCCTTTGCCTCACTATATATAGGGGGGGTGGAGAGGTGAGGGCGCCCTAGGGTTTCCCCCTAGGGGCCGGCGGCCAGGGCAAGGGGAGGGGGCGGCGGCCAGGGCAGGGGGGCGGCCAGGCCCTAGGGTTTCCCCCCCTAGGTGCCTTGCCCCCCAAGGCCAAGGGGTGCGGCCAGCCCTAGGGGGTCCCACCCCCTTAGCCGCATGAGGAGAGGGCCCAGGGGGGGCGCACAGCCCCCTGAGGGCTGTGGTGTTCCCCCTTGTGGCCCACTAGGCCCAGAACTTCTTCCGGACCCCCCGAAAACCTTTCCGGTACTCCGCCGATTTCCCGATGCTCCCCGGAACACTTCCGGTACTCCGAAACCTTTCATCCTATATATCAATCTTCGTCTCCGGACCATTCCGGAGACCCTCGTCATGTCCGGGATCTCATCCGGGACTCCGAACAACCTTCGGTAACCATACACTTTTCTCACTAACAACCCTAGCGTCACCGAACGTTAAGTGTGTAGACCCTGCGGGTTCGGAAACCATGTAGACATGACCGAGACACTCCCAGGTCAATAACCAATAGCAGGATCTGGATACCCATATTGGTTCCTACATGTTTCTCGATGATCTCATCGGATGAACCACGATGTCAAGGATTCAGGCAATCCCGTATACAGTTCCCTTTGTCTCGTCGGTATGTTACTTGCCCGAGATTCGATCGTCGGTATCTCTATACCTAGTTCAATCTCGTTACCGGCAAGTCTCTTTACTCGTTACCGTAATACATAATCCCGTGACCAACTACTTAGTCACTTTGAGCTCATTGAGATGACGTATTACCGAGTGGGCCCGGAGATACCTCTCCGTCACACGGAGTGACAAATCCCAGTCTCGATCCATGTCAACTCAACAGACACCCTCGGAGATACCTGTAGAGTACCTTTATAGTCACCCAGTTATGTTGTGACGTTTGGCACACACAAAGCACTCCTACGGTGTCAGTGAGTTACATGATCTCATGGTCATAGGAACTTATACTTGACATGCAGAAAACTATAGCGATAACTGACACGATGAAAAGCTATGTTTAACGTTTGGGTCTCGTCCATCACATCATTCTCCTAATGATGTGATCCCGTTATCAAATGACAACTCATGTCTATGACCTGGAAACCGCGGTCATCTTTGATCAACGAGCTAGTCCTGTAGAGGCTCACTAGGGACACAAAGTCTGTCTATTTATCCACACATGTATTTGAGTTTCCAATCAATACAATTATAGCATGGATAATAAACGATTATCATGAACAAGGAAATATAATAATAACTCTTTTATTATTGCCTCTAGGGCATATTTCCAACAGTCTCCCACTTGCACTAGAGTCAATAATCTAGCATTACAAGGTAATGAATCTAACACCCATAGAGTCTTGGTGTTGATCGTGCTTAGCCCGTGGAAGAGGCTTAGTCAACGGATCTGCAACATTCAAATCCGTGTGTACTTTGCAAATGTTTATGTCCTCCTCCTTGACTGAATCGCGGATGGAATTGAAGCGTCGCTTTATGTGTCTGGTCCTCTTGTGAAACCTTGGTTCCTTGGCTAGAGCAATGGCACCAGTGTTATCACAGAACAGAGTCATTGGGTTCAGTGCACTAGGCACAACTCCAAGATCTGTCATGAACTCCTTCATCCAGACACCTTCCTTCGCCGCCTCTGAGGCAGCTATATACTCCGCTTCACATGTAGAATCAGCTACCACGCTCTGCTTGGAACTGCACCAGCTTACCGCTCCCCCGTTGAGAATATATACGTATCCGGTTTGTGACTTAGAGTCATCCGGATCTGTGTCAAAGCTTGCATCGACGTAACCCTTTACGACGAGCTCTTGATCACCTCCATAAACGAGAAACATATCCTTAGTCCTTTTCAGGTACTTTAGGATATTCTTGACCGCTGTCCAGTGATCCATACCAGGATTACTCTGAAACCTTCCGGCCATACTTATGGCAAGGCTGACATCTGGTCTTGTGCACAGCATTGCATACATGATAGATCCTATGGCTGAAGCATAGGGGACGACACTCATCTTTTCTCTATCATCCGCAGTCACTGGGCATTGAGTCTTACTCAACTTCGTACCTTGCAATACCGGCAAGAACCCCTTCTTGGATTGATCCATTTTGAACTTCTTCAAAACTTTATCAAGGTATGTGCTTTGTGAAAGTCCTATCAAGTGTCTTGATCTATCTCTATAGATCTTGATGCCCAATATGAAAGCAGCTTCACCGAGATCCTTCATCGAAAAACTCTTGTTCAAATACCCCTTCACGCTATCCAAAAATTCTATATTGTTTCCAATCAGCAATATGTCATCCACATATAATATTAGAAACGCTATAGAGCTCCCACTCACTTTCTTGTAAATACAAGCTTCATTGTAAACTTGTATAAACCCAAACGCTTTGATCACCTCATCAAAGCGAAGATTCCAACTCCGAGATGCCTGCACCAGCCCATAAATGGAACGCTGGAGCTTGCATACCTTGTCAGCATTCTCTGGATCGACAAAACCTTCCGGTTGCATCATATACAACTCTTCCTTAAGAAAACCGTTAAGGAACGCTGTTTTGACATCCATCTGCCAAATTTCATAATCGAAATATGCAGCTATTGCTAACATGATTCGGACGGATTTAAGCATCGCTACGGGTGAGAAAGTCTCATCGTAGTCAATCCCTTGAACTTGTGAAAAACCCTTTGCCACAAGTCGAGCTTTATACACGGTGACATTACCGTCAGCGTCCGTCTTCCTCTTAAAAATCCATTTATTCTGACTGGCCTTCCGCCCTTCAGGTAATACTTCCAAAGTCCATACTTTGTTTTCATACATGGATCCCATCTCGGATTTCATGGCCTCTAACCATTTGTCGGAATCCGGGCCCACCATCGCTTCTCCATAGCTCGTAGGTTCACCGTTGTCTAACAACATGACCTCCAAGACAGGGTTACCATACCACTCAGGTGCAGTGCGTACCCTTGTCGACCTACGAGGTTCGGTAGTAACTTGATCAGAAGCTTCTTGATCATCATCATCGGCTTCCTCTTCAACCTCTGCAGGCTCCACAAAAACATCTTTCTGTGCTGCGCTACTCTCTGGTTGAAGCAGAGGTTCAATAACCTCATCAAGTTCTACCTTCCTCCCACTCAATTCTTTCGAGAGAAACTCTTTCTCGAGAAAGGACCCGTTCTTAGCGACAAACACTTTGCCCTCGGATCTGAGATAGAAGGTGTACCCAACCGTCTCTTTTGGGTATCCTATGAAGACACATTTGTCCGCTTTGGGTTCGAGCTTTTCTGGCTGAAGCCTTTTGACATAAGCATCGCAACCCCAAACTTTGAGAAAAGACAACTTAGGTTTCTTACCAAACCACAGTTCATACGGTGTTGTCTCAACGGACTTGGATGGAGCCCTATTTAAAGTGAATGCAGTCGTCTCTAACGCATATCCCCAAAATGATAGTGGCAAATCGGCAAGAGACATCATAGAACGCATTAAAATTCAGGGGAGCTACTGCGGGAGCCATCTACAACAAAAGATTTGCAAAGACATCTTAGACTATTGTTCATGATAAGTGAGTTTTAACTAATCAAATTACTTATAACTCCCACTCAAATTGACATCCCTCTGGTCATCCGAGCGTGACATGATCCAAATCCACCAACCCAAGTCCGATCATCACGTGAGATGAGGTGGTGTCAATGGTGAACATCTTCATGTTGATCATATCTACTATATGACTCATGCTCGACCTTTCGGTCTTCCGTGTTCCGAGGCCATGTCTGTACATGCTAGGCTCGTCAAGTCTAACCCGAGTGTTCTGCATGTGCAAAACTGGCTTGCACCCGTTGTATGCGAACGTAGAGTCTATCACACCCGATCATCACGTGGTGCTTCGAAACGACGAACCTTCGCAACGGCGCACACTCGGGGGGAACACAATTTTATCTTGAAATTTTAGTGAAGGATCATCTTATAATGCTACCGTCGTCCTAAGCAAAAAAAGATGCATAAAAGGATTAACATCACATGCAAATCATAAGTGACATGATATGGCCATCAACTCGTGCTTTTGATCTCCATCTCCAAAGCACCGGCATGATCTCCATCGTCACCGGCGCCACACCATGATCTCCATCATCATGATCTCCATCATCGTGTCGCCATCGGGGTTGTCGGCGCCCACCATGCTCTTACTACTATTGCTACCGTTTAGCGATAAAGTAAAGCATTACAAAGCGCTTGAAGATTGACACGCAGGTCATACAAAAATTAAAGACAACCCTATGGCTCCTGTCGGTTGCCGTATGCATCGACATGCAAGTCGATATTAACTATTACAACATGATCATCTCATACATCAAATATAATTCATCATGTCATTGGCCATATCATATCACATGCATACCCTGCAAAAACAAGTTAGACGTCCTCTAATTTGTTGTTGCATGTTTTACGTGGCTGCTATGGGTATCTAGCAAGAACGTTTCTTACCTACGCAAAACCACAACGGTGATATTCAAGTTGCTATTTAACCTTCTACAAGGACCGCCTTGTTCTATTCCGATTCAACTAAGATAGGAGAGACAGACACCCGCCAGCCATCTTATGCAACAAAAGTCACATGTCTGTCGATGGAACCGGTCTCATGTACGTGGACATGTAAAGTTGGTCCGGGCCGCTTCATCCTATAATACCGCTGAATCAAGAAAGACTAAGGAGGGCAGCAATTTAAACATCAACGCCACAAACCCTTTTGTGTTCTACTCGAGAAAGCATCTACGCAAGATCCTAGCTCATGATGCCACTGTTGGGGAACGTTGCATGGAAAACAAAAATTTTTCTCTACATTCACCAAGATCAATCTAGTAGATGCAACTACGAGGGGAGAGTGTGATCTACGTACCCTTGTAGATCGCTAAGCGGAAGCGTTATGAACGCGGATGATGGAGTCGTACTCGTCGCGATTCAGATCGCCGAAGACCTAGCACCGAAGCAACGGTGCCTCCGCGTTCTTCACACGTACGGCTCGGGGACGTCTCCTCCTTCTTGATCCAGCAAGGGGTGGAGGAGAGGTTGATGGAGAACCGGCAGCACGACGGCGTGGTGGTGATGGTGGAGAAGAACTCCAGCAGGGCTTCGCCTAAGCTCTGCGGGAGAAGAAGATATGACGGGAGAGGGAGGGCAGCACCGAGGCACGAACTTGTGTCTGCTGCCCTCCCTTTGCCTCACTATATATAGGGGGGGTGGAGAGGTGAGGGCGCCCTAGGGTTTCCCCCTAGGGGCCGGCGGCCAGGACAAGGGGAGGGGGCGGCGGCCAGGGCAGGGGGGGGCGGCCAGGCCCTAGGGTTTCCCCCCCTAGGTGCCTTGCCCCCCAAGGCCAAGGGGTGCGGCCAGCCCTAGGGGGTCCCACCCCCTTAGCCGCATGAGGAGAGGGCCCAGGGGGGGCGCACAGCCCCCTGAGGGCTGTGGTGTTCCCCCTTGTGGCCCACTAGGCCCAGAACTTCTTCCGGACCCCCCGAAAACCTTTCCGGTACTCCGCCGATTTCCCGATGCTCCCCGGAACACTTCCGGTACTCCGAAACCTTTCATCCTATATATCAATCTTCGTCTCCGGACCATTCCGGAGACCCTCGTCATGTCCGGGATCTCATCCGGGACTCCGAACAACCTTCGGTAACCATACACTTTTCTCACTAACAACCCTAGCGTCACCGAACGTTAAGTGTGTAGACCCTGCGGGTTCGGAAACCATGTAGACATGACCGAGACACTCCCAGGTCAATAACCAATAGCAGGATCTGGATACCCATATTGGTTCCTACATGTTTCTCGATGATCTCATCGGATGAACCACGATGTCAAGGATTCAGGCAATCCCGTATACAGTTCCCTTTGTCTCGTCGGTATGTTACTTGCCCGAGATTCGATCGTCGGTATCTCTATACCTAGTTCAATCTCGTTACCGGCAAGTCTCTTTACTCGTTACCGTAATACATAATCCCGTGACCAACTACTTAGTCACTTTGAGCTCATTGAGATAACGTATTACCGAGTGGGCCCGGAGATACCTCTCCGTCATACGGAGTGACAAATCCCAGTCTCGATCCATGTCAACTCAACAGACACCCTCGGAGATACCTGTAGAGTACCTTTATAGTCACCCAGTTACGTTGCGACGTTTGGCACACACAAAGCACTCCTACGGTGTCAGTGAGTTACATGATCTCATGGTCATAGGAACTTATACTTGACATGCAGAAAACTATAGCGATAACTGACACGATCAAAAGCTATGTTAACGTTTGGGTCTCGTCCATCACATCATTCTCCTAATGATGTGATCCCGTTATCAAATGACAACTCATGCCTTATGACCTGGAAACCGCGGTCATCTTTGATCAACGAGCTAGTCCTGTAGAGGCACACTAGGGACACAAAGTCTGTCTATTCATCCACACGTGTATCTGAGTTTCCAATCAATACAGTTATAGCATGGATAATAAACGATTATCATGAACAAGGAAATATAATAATAACTCTTTTATTATTGCCTCTAGGGCATATTTCCAACAGCTGTTGGGGAACGTTGCATGGGAAACAAAAATTTTTCCTACCGTTCACCAAGATCAATCTAGTAGATGCAACTACGAGGAAGGAGTGTGATCTACGTACCCTTGTAGATCGCTAAGCGGAAGCGTTATGAACGCGGATGATGGAGTCGTACTCGTCGCGATTCAGATCGCCGAAGACCTAGCACCGAAGCAACGGTGCCTCCGCGTTCTTCACACGTACGGCTCGGGGACGTCTCCTCCTTCTTGATCCAGCAAGGGGTGGAGGAGAGGTTGATGGAGAACCGGCAGCACGACGGCGTGGTGGTGATGGTGGAGAAGAACTCCAGCAGGGCTTCGCCTAAGCACCGCGGGAGAAGAAGATATGACGGGAGAGGGAGGGCAGCACCGAGGCACGAACTGTGTTGGCTGCCCTCCCTTTGCCCCACTATATATAGGGGGGGTGGAGAGGTTAGGGCGCCCTAGGGTTTCCCCCTAGGGGCCGGCGGCCAGGGCAAGGGGAGGCGCCCAGGCCCTAGGGTTTCCCCCCTAGGTGCCTTGCCCCCCAAGTCCCAAGGGGTGCGGCCAGCCCTAGGGGGTCCCACCCCCTTAGCCGCATGGGGAGAGGGCCCAGGGGGGGCGCACAGCCCCCTGAGGGCTGTGGTGTCCCCCCTTGTGGCCCAATAGGCCCAGAACACCTTCCGGACCCCCCGAAAACCTTCCCGGTACTCCGCCGATTTCCCGATGCTCCCCGGAACACTTCCGGTACTCCGAAACCTTTCATCCTATATATCAATCTTCGTCTCCGGACCATTCCGGAGACCCTCGTCATGTCCGGGATCTCATCCGGGACTCCGAACAACCTTCGGTAACCATGCACTCTTCTCACTAACAACCCTAGCGTCACCGAACGTTAAGTGTGTAGACCCTGCGGGTTCGGAAACCATGTAGACATGACCGAGACACTCCCAGGTCAATAACCAATAGCAGGATCTGGATACCCATATTGGCTCCTACATGTTTCTCGATGATCTCATCGGATGAACCACGATGTCAAGGATTCAGGCAATCCCGTATACAGTTCCCTTTGTCTCGTCGGTATGTTACTTGCCCGAGATTCGATCGTCGGTATCTCTATACCTAGTTCAATCTCGTTACCGGCAAGTCTCTTTACTCGTTACCGTAATACATAATCCCGTGACCAACTACTTAGTCACTTTGAGCTCATTGAGATGACGTATTACCGAGTGGGCCCGGAGATACCTCTCCGTCACACGGAGTGACAAATCCCAGTCTCGATCCATGTCAACTCAACAGACACCCTCGGAGATACCTGTAGAGTACCTTTATAGTCACCCAGTTACGTTGTGACGTTTGGTACACACAAAGCACTCCTACGGTGTCAGTGAGTTACATGATCTCATGGTCATAGGAACTTATACTTGACATGCAGAAAACTATAGCGATAACTGTCACGATCAAAAGCTATGTTAACGTTTTGGGTCTCGTCCATCACATCATTCTCCTAATGATGTGATCCCGTTATCAAATGACAACTCATGTCTATGACCTGGAAACCGCGGTCATCTTTGATCAACGAGCTAGTCCTGTAGAGGCTCACTAGGGACACAAAGTCTGTCTATTCATCCACACGTGTATCTGAGTTTCCAATCAATACAATTATAGCATGGATAATAAACGATTATCATGAACAAGGAAATATAATAATAACTCTTTTATTATTGCCTCTAGGGCATATTTCCAACAAGATATCTCTCCGTCATATGGGGTGACAAATCCCAGTCTCGATTCGTGCCAACCCAACAGATGCTTTCGGTGATGCCCGTAGTGCACCTTTATAGTCACCCAGTTACGTTGTGACGTTTGGTACACCAAAAGCATTCCTACGGTATCCGAGAGTTGCACAATTTCATGGTCTAAGGAAAAGATATTTGACATTGGAAAAACTTTAGCATACGAACTACACGATCTTGTGCTATGCTTAGGATTGGGTCTTGTCCATCACATCATTCTCCTAATGATGTGATCCCGTTATCAATGACATCCAATGTCCATGGTCAGGAAACCGTAACCATCTATTGATCAACGAGCTAGTCAACTAGAGGCTCACTAGGGACATGTTGTGGTCTATGTATTCACACATGCATTACGATTTCTGGATAATACAATTATAGCATGAACAATAGACAATTATCATGAACAAGGAAATATAATAATAACAATTTTATTATTGCCTCTAGGGCATATTTCCAAGAGTCTCCCACTTGCACTAGAGTCAATAATCTAGTTACATTGTGATGAATCGAACACCCATAGAGTTCTGGTGTTGATCATGTTTTGCTCTTGGAAGAGGTTTAGTCAATGGATCTACGACATTCAGATCCGTATGCACTTTACAAATATCTATGTCTCCATCTTGAATATAACCACGAATGGAGTTGAAACGGTGCTTGATGTGCTTGGTCTTCTCGTGAAACCTGGGCTACTTGGCAATGGCAATAGCTCCAGTGTTGTCACACAAGAGTGTCATCGGGCCCGACGCGCTTGGAATAACTCCTAGGTTGGTGATGAACTCCTTCATCCAGACTCCTTCCTGCGCTGCTTTGGAAGTAGCTATGTACTCCGCTTCACATGTAGATGCCGCCATGACACTTTGCTTGCAACTGCACCAGCTCACTGACCCTCCATTCAAAATATACATGTATCCGGTTTGTGACTTGGAGTCATTCGGATCTGTGTCAAAGCTAGCATCGACGTAACCCTTTACGATGAGCTCTTCGTCACCTCCATAAACAAGAAACATATCCTTAGTACTTTTCAGGTACTTCAGGATGTTCTTGACCGTTGTCCAGTGTTACATTCCGGGATCACTTTGGTACCTTCCCACCAAACTTATGGCAAGGTTCACATCAGGTCTGGTACACATCATGGCATACATAATAGAACCTATGGCTGAGGCATAGGGGATGACACTCATCTTTTCTGTATCTTCTGCCGAGGTCGGGCATTGAGCCATGCTCAATCTCATACCTTGCAATACAGGCAAGAACCCTTTCTTGGACTGATCCATATTGAACTTCTTCAATATCTTGTCAAGGTATGTGCTTTGTGAAAGACCAGTGAGGCGTCTTGATCTATCTCTATAGATCTTGATGCCTAATATGTAAGCAGCTTCTCCAAGGTCCTTCATTGAAAAACATTTATTCAAGTAGGCCTTTATGCTTTCCAAGAATTCTACATCATTTCCCATCAGCAATATGTCATCCACATATAATATGAGAAATGCTACAGAGCTCCCACTCACTTTCTTGTAAATACAGGCTTCTCCCCAAGTCTGTATAAACCCAAACGCTTTGATCACCTCATCAAAGTGAAAGTTCCAACTCCGAGATGCTTGCACCAGCCCATAGATGGAGCGTTGGAGCTTGCATACCTTTTTAGCATTCTTAGGATCGACAAAACCTTCCGGCTGCATCATATACAATTCTTCCTTAAGGAAGCCGTTAAGGAATGCCGTTTTGACATCCATTTGCCATATCTCATAATCATAGAATGCGGCAATTGCCAACATGATTCGGACGGACTTCAGCATCGCTACGGGAGAGAAAGTCTCGTCGTAGTCAATTCCTTGAACTTGTCAATAACCTTTAGCGACAAGCCGAGCCTTATAGATGGTCACATTTCCATCCACGTCAGTCTTCTTCTTAAAGATCCATTTATTTTCTATGGCTTGCTGATCATCGGGAAAATCAACCAAAGTCCATACTTTGTTATCATACATGGATCCTATCTCGGATTTCATGGCTTCAAGCCATTTGTTGGAATCCGGGCCCGCCATCGCTTCTTCATAGTTCGAAGGTTCACCGTTGTCTAACAACATGATTTCCAGGACAGGGTTACCGTACCACTCTGGTGCGGAACGTGTCCTCGTGGACCTACGAAGTTCAGCAGTAACTTGATCCGAAGTTTCATGATCATTATCATTAACTTCCTCTCTAGTCGGTGCATGCACCATAGAAACATCTTCCTGCGCTGCGCTACTTTCCGGTTCGAGAGGGGTGACAACCACCTCATCAAGTTCCACTTTCCTCCCACCTACTGCTTTCGAGAGAAACTCTTTCTCCAGAAAGGATCCATTCTTGGCAACAAAGACCTTGCCTTCGGATCTGAGTTAGAAGGTATACCCAATAGTTTCCTTAGGGTATCCTATGAAGATGCATTTTTCCGATTTGGGTTCGAGCTTTTCAGGTTGAAGTTTCTTGACATAAGCATCGCATCCCCAAACTTTTAGAAACGACAATTTAGGTTTCTTCCCAAACCATAGTTCATATGGTGTCGTCTCAACGGATTTAGACGGTGCCCTATTTAAAGTGAATGCGGTAGTCTCTAAAGCATAACCCCAAAATGATAGCGGTAAGTCGGTAAGAGACATCATAGATCGCACCATGTCCAACAGAGTACGATTACGACGTTCGGACACACCATTACGCTGAGGTGTTCCAGGCGGCGTTAGTTGTGAAACAATTCCACATTTCCTTAGGTGCGTGCCAAATTCGTGACTTAAATATTCTCCTCCATGATCTAATCGTAAGAACTTTATTTTTCTGTCACGTTGATTCTCAACCTCATTCGGAAATTCCTTGAACTTTTCAAAGGTCTCAGACTTGTGTTTCATCAAGTAGACATACACATATCTACCCAAGTCATCAATGAGGGTGAGAACATAATGATAACCACCGCGAGCATCAATGCTCATCGGACCGCACACATCAGTATGTATGATTTCCAACAAGTTGGTTGCTCGCTCCATTGTTCCGGAGAACGGAGTCTTGGTCGTCTTGCCCAAGAGGCATCACTACAAAAAAATACACTTCCGTGATGATACTTGTTTGTCACAGTAGGTCACGTTTTCTTTCATGCATGTACATCCATGATAAATTTATGACAAAATCAAGATAGTCATACCTGTGCTGTCGTAGAAGTGTTCCATGACATTACCAAAATTATCATCACGGAAGTGTCCACTTCCATGACGATAAATCGCGCGTCACAGAAGTGCTTTCGTCAAGGGTGACCGACACGTGGCATCCCCCATAACGGAACACCGTTAAGCTATCGGGTCCACTTTTGGATCTGATAACCCGTTAACAGCCCCGACCAATGGGGATTTTCCACATGTAAAATCATCATTGGCTGGAGGGAACACGTGTAGGCTCGCCGTTGGGACAGATGTCATCCACTCATTGGACCCAAAGCGCCTATGATACGTCAACACGTGGCACGGCCCAACAAAGGCCCATTCCTATGAAAAGGCGGGCCTGTTTGACTTGGCCAAAAGGTGGCGGGCCGGCCCATGGCAAGCCTGTTAACGACCTGTTCACGTATAGCCCATTTACAGCCCGCTAACCCAGGGCTCGTTTACGGCCTATCCGAATTAGGCCCAGTAGCGTCATCTGTGCCGTCCAATATAATTCCAGCCCGTTTTAACTTCCGGCCCATGTATGGCCCATGACGTATTTCGGCCCATATGAGGCCCTTAGTAACCCTCGGCCCATTAAGGGCCCATGGTAAAACTGGCCCCTAATGAACAATGCCCAACAGAGGCCCATTCCTGTGAAAAGGCCGGCCCGTTTGACTTGGTCAAAAGGTGAACGACCGCCCCACGGCAAGCCTGTTAACGGCTTGTTCGCATATAGCCCATTTACAGCCCGCTAACCCAGGGCACGTTTACGGCCTATCCGAATTAGGCCCAGTAGTGTCATCTGGGCCGTCCAATATAATTCCAGCCCGGTTTAACTTCCGGCCCATGTATGGTCCATGACGTCTTTCGGCCCATATGAGGTCCTTAGTAACCCTCGGCCCATTAACAACCCGTGGTAAAACTGGCCCGTAATGAACAGTGTTTAACTTTATACCCATTAACGGCCCATTATTCCATTGGGCCGTTTCCAGCCCATGTTATCTTTCGGCCTTCTCAGGACCCATTTATTCTTGGGCTCATTTCCATCATTCGTTTACTTTCGGCCCGTTACTGTCATTTTCTACTTGTGGGCCAAATTCAGCCCGTGGTTACAGTCGACCCGTTTGTGGCCCATTAATACGTTGGGCCGTTTTCATAGCGTCATCAAATACGACCGATTAACGACGGCCCGTTATGGTCGGCCCATGAACGGATATTTCAACTCTAGCCCATTTACGGCCATAATGTGGTCTGTTATTGGCACATGTTTGGCCAACAGATCATGCAGCCCGTAGAAGGCCCATTGTGTCTACGCCCCGTATAAGGCCCATTGTTTTTACGCCCCGTAGAAGGCCCATTGTTTCTACGGCCCTTAGAAGGCCCATTGTTTCTACGACCCGTAAGAGGCCCATGTTAACTAAAGTAAATATGTAGCCCATGGTTAATGTGGCCTAGTTTTAAAAAATAGGCTATTGCGGCCACTAGCAAACCGTGGAAAAAGAACTGCACTGACTACAAGAAAACAAATAAACATGACAATAAGGAAATAAATAGGCAAGCAACTTACGCTAGGCTATCACGGCTATTACACATATTACATCCACTGGGCAACAAAGTTCGCCACCAGTGCAAATATAGGGAACAAAGCAACATATAAACGCCGCAGCAAAACAAGTACAGAACTGAAATCACTTCAGAAGAGCTCAAGAAACAATATCCTGGGTACCCATAATGCTGGCAAGATGCTTAGAAAGCTTATTAACTTTCTCTTGTTTGGCAGTTAAATCCTCCAGCACTTGCTGTTGCACCAAAAAGTATGCATCTGAATTCTGCAAGGACTTCCTCAGTCCTTCGGCTTCCTGTCGCATAACATCTGATCGATGTCTTTCAACTTGAAGTTGAAACTCAAGAAGTCGAACTAATTCAGGCAACGAGAGCTGGTGCCAGCAGTAGTAGCCAGTAACTCGAACACTACATCAAGACAGGACTTTGGGGTTGTCTTAGTGTCTTCAATATAGTTTTTATCAGCTTTCTTGGAGACCAACAGGGATGTCTCACTATCTTGAACCTTTTCTGCATTACTTCCTGTACCATTGCATAACAGGGTACTCTTCTCCAATATTTTATCCACATTCTAAAAGAGAAACAAACAAACACATCACAGGCTTACAATGTAGTATATGAAACTCATTTCGGTAAACCAGTTCAGTAGTAAGGTGGACAAGATAACAGCATGAAACAAACATATATCTATGTAGTATGATCACTGTATGATCCATATCATTCTAGTTTATGTTGCCAAATCAAGATAGATACAGTTCGAATCATATCTATTTAAGACAAATCAGCTTAGACAGAATATAAGTGTGGGAAACTACACAACAATAACAATACTTGTAAGGTGCATGGCATGAGAATATAAATGTTTATTCAATTGAAACTGAAATCAACATAGAGCAAGTTACAACAGCAAACACGTTAAAGAAACAGGTTTAAAACATACCTGTTGCGCCATTGGAGTTTCAATTGCATCCTTCAAATTTGAAATTAGTTGGTATGAGTTAATACAGTGATGCAGGAGAAAAGTAATATGAACCATAGCTACGGAACCTGACCTGAGAACAATTCTTCTTCTGCTTTAAGCGTTGCCTTGGGGTTCAGAGTGGTGGTCCTCGTGCTTTGGGCACTTCAGTTGCCTTACTAACTGCTCGTGTTTGGGTGCTCTGTGGTGGAGACGGTGATGTGTCAACGGGAACTGGGTTACTATCTGCTGGGGTTGGGGTTAGAAGGGGTGTAGCTGGTTCTCTGTCCAACTGGATAGGGGTACAATCTGCGTGAGTCAGGGTTATGTGTGGTCGGGCTGGTTCTTGGGCAAGTACAACCGTGGTTCTATCTCCATCGACAGGTAGCCCGATCTTTTCTGAAGACCGTGTTTTTACTCCCACAGATACTGCCATCACCCCCTCCAATTGAAACGGCTAATAAACAAGAAAAGTAATTGAATGCACAGACATTGTAAGATAGATAGGTGCAATGGATAGTAGGGAAGAAAACAGGGCATGAAATAATTCACATTTATGTTGTCTAACCAAACAGAATAGCAGGACATAATTTCACATATATGATGGCTAATTAAACAGGATATCATGACACAATTTCACATGTATGATGGCTAACTAAACAAGATAGAATGACATACTTCAAAATATGATGACTATGTAAACAAGATGACATGATATAACTATACAATGTGTCTATTAAAGTGGTTGGCATGCCATAAATCACAAACATGCCGTCGATGGAAACATGATGACATGATATAATTCACGGATAGAATGACATAATTCAAAATATGATGACTATGTGAACATGATGAGATGATATAACTATATTATGTCTTTAGAAAATGGGTTGGCATGCCATAATTCAGATACAGATACATGCTGCCTATGTAAACTCCATGGCATGATATAATTCAAATATATGATTTCTATACTAAGGAAGTGAGCAGAGGGCAATCGCATATATGATGTGTCAACTAAGGAGATGGCATTCAGTATCGTTTCTATGATGTAAAAACTAAGCATTGCAATACAACATATGCATGATATGAGTAATATAACCCTGCCAAGTTTGAGCATACACCTCAGGGGGATAATAGGACAGGTCATCTGCCTCTGAATCCTCCTCTGAAGCGCTATCTGTAACCAGCAAGATATCTGCTTCACCAGGTAGCATTGTCTGCTCTGAAGACCTTGTTTTCACTCCAGATTTCTACATCACCAATTCAAATGGCTGATGCACAGGAAGAGAAGTTGAATATACAAACATTGTTGACAAAAGCAATGAGAAACACAAAAAAAGGACAACATGATATAATTCACATATATGACGCTTGGCTAAACAGCATGGCATTGCATAATTCACATATATAATGCCTTGCAACAAGATAGCATTGCATAATTCACATATATAATGTCTTGTAAAAATATGGCATTGCATAATTCACATATATGGTAATTAGACACTAAATAGGTGGCATTCACACAAATCATGTCTAAACTAAGCAAATGACATAGCAATGCAAGATACCATACGCACGATATGAGCAGCATAACCCTGCCAAGTTAGAGCATGCACCTCGGGGAGGGGGGGGATAGGACTGGTCATCTGTCTCTGAATCCTCCTCTGAGGAGTTATCTTCCTCTTGATTACGATCCGAAATGGGTGGAGGGGGGGCTGCCTTTGCGCCCACCATGGAGCAACGTCTGCATAAACTTTTATTGCCACGCAAGGCTCGTCTCTTTTGCTCTACATGTTCAGTTCCATTGTGTACAATAACTGACATGCACGGGAATAAAACATAGTGAGATTATGTAAGGAGTGCATGCACAAATCTAGAGTGAAGGTAGCAAACTGTGGATAGACCAAAAACCAATGATAGCAGACAGATAATAGCTTTAGTTAAAAAATACAGATAATGGCTCCTTTAATGTTTGTTTGCACCCAACATGAAAGTCATAGTAGACACCCGAGATTAACCAGATAGTAGACGGACAGTACTGATTGCTGGCCCAATATGTACCCCACAACCATTTAAAAACTCAAGTTTCAGCATAAGTTTGGACCTGAGTCGGAGTCTAATAGGTGAACATGACGATAAAGTAGCATGTCATCATATTAAGCGATGCATAATGTAAGCAGACACGGAAGAGTGCGACCTCTCTTGCGGACCCGTGTAGTCCTCAAGGTCATCTGCTCATTTGATGATGGTAATGCAATTGTCGTGTCTGCCGGTGGCGGGGAAGAAGATCTGAGGCGGCGAAAGACAGTATGGAGAGCGGATCCCTGCTGTGGTGAACCCTTCCGTCGTTGGAGCAGCTGAGTTGGGGTGGAACACAGCACCGCAGGAGCAGGACAAATCACACAAGGTTTTCTTTGACACATATGTGTAACAAAAGTAATTGTGTAAGGGCTTGTTTGAATTTGAGGATTCTAACAATGCAGGAATAGGGAATAGACAGGAATAGGATAGGAATGCACATGCAAAACAGAGAATTTAAAAACACAATACTTCTGCCAATTTGGGTGTTTGGTTCACAAGAATTGGAAGATCACAAGATGCAAAGAAGCATGGTGAGATTAAGTCAAACCACAAGAAGTGTACAACCTCTTTGGCGAAGCCATGTCAATCTCAGCGTGATTGGTTTGGCCAGTGAGGATGCTCTGTCTGACTTGGCTATCGGAGGAGGGGAAGAAGATCTTAGGTGTGTGGAGATGGAGCCCGAGGTACTGCTCCGCTGTGATGGAGGGTTTTGTCATTGGAGCAGCTCCGGTGAGTTGTACGACGCCGAGGCTGAAGCAGGACAAGAGAGACAATGTTAACCTGAGTGGAATTCTAATAGCATCTCCAGTAGATGACGTAAAATACATAACCACAAAGTGCTAGATGTATACATCAGCCGCTCATCTCTGAACTTAACTGTCGAAACTGAACTTAACTGTCGAAACTGAATTTAACTGTCGAAACTGAACTTAACTGTCGAAACTGAATTTTGCTGTCAAAACTGAATTTTACTGTCGATACTGAACGAACTAGAGGTGAGGCTACACGTCAGTCGACTGACTTTTTCATCTCTGCTCAGTCGATTTTGCATCCGTTGGATACGAAATCAAGGGCCTGCAGTTCATCTTCAACCTCCACCCTCCTGAGCCGCCAGCCACCAACGGCCAAACAGCCGCCCCCGCCCGCGGCCGGCGGTGCGCCGCCCCGCCCACCCCGAAAACACTCCCCACCACCGGTCCGCCACCGCCCCGGCCATTCCTGTAGGCCCCCCCATGCCGAGCTTTTTCTCCAGCGATCCCCACACCGACGCCCCACCATCGTTGGCGACCACCGCCCCCACCCTGAACCCTAAGATAGATAGTGGGGTACGTCT
>LR738712.1:152770425-152832261 GCA_902687465.1 Secale cereale | reverse complement strand
CCCCCCCCCCCTGAAAATCGACTGACCCAAAAGTCGATTCAGTCGACTGAAGTTGTCGGGGAAACTGATCCACGAACACCTATGGGACCGGCGGACCGAGCCCCTTTCGGTTCGGCGGGGGCGGAGATCGCGCGAAGAGCAGATCGAGGCGAAGCACACGAGCAGTTTACCCAGGTTCGGGCCGCACGGATGCGTAAAACCCTACTCCTGCTTTGTGGTTTGTATTGAGTTCTTTCTCGGGAGTGTTGAGTGCTACAGTACACACCAGCAGCTAACGAGACCGAGTGTGAGTGTCCTTCTCTTTCGAACCCCCCCCCCCCTTCTACGTTGCGCATGGGCCTCCTTTTATATGCTCAAGGGGTCACCGACAGGTGGCAACACAGACAAGGGTAAAAATGGAAAGGTGTTGCGGTTGGTACAACTACCTGTACAGTGTATCATACCTAACCCTAACGGCAGGGGACAAGGGCATTAAATGCGCATCGGCGTCGCCCAAATAGTGCAAAAATGGACCGTCAGGGACGCCACCGCTCGCCACGGCGGCAATCTTGTCAGCGCCGCTTGCCACCGCGTATCGCTGGCTGCATAGCCTCCTACCACGTACGCCTGGGAGGGTCCCAGAGCGACACGTTGGTGGATGCGCTGGAGCGCGGGTACAGAGTGGTAGCTTGTCGCGGCAAGCGCCTTGCCGCGGTCGTTGTCTTGTCGCGTCCGGGAGCTTGCCGCTCCCCGGGCCTTGCCGGGACGCGTGGCGCGTCGCGGCAAGTTCCTTGAGACACCTTGGTTGGCCTTCCCGGCAAGCTCCTCTTGTCGGGATCTTGTCTTCTTGGCTTAAATACTTTGTTCTTGAATGGCTCCAAAGGAACCACAGAGGACCTTGGCGGTCACCCGGCAAGCCTTGCCGCAGGATGCTGCGACTGCCCGTGCACAAGTTCGGGATACTAGGGTACCCCTACTCTAGTACACCGACAGGAGCCCCCGGGCCTGGGCCACACACGGTGCCGAACGCTGTTGGGCCAGGCCCAAAACAGGGCACGGGCACGCGCGGCCTGGATCACGCCGTATCTCTCTCCGTATCCACCGCGCCCTCCCCTAACGGCACACGTTGAATGCGGCGTCGTGGGAGAGATCGTGGGTGGCTTCTTTATTCGGAAAGGCGGAACGTCCGCCCCCTCCCTCCTTATAAGCAGGGGAAACAGGGGTAGTTCGCCCATCCGCCAGTTGCTACTCCAACCTCGAAAACCTCCGCCGCTCCCCTTCTTTCCAAAGCTGAAAGAGAGCAGCGTTCCGCCCCCCATCGCCACCAGCACCACCAACGCCGTCGACCTCCCTCACCACTTCCGCCATGGCTCCGAAAGCCGAGAAGGGGAAGGCTGTGAAGTCGGCCGAGGCGCAGCGGCTCGTGGCGCTGTGAAAGGAGCGGGCAATCTTCCCCCCAAGCTCGCCGCGAGGGAGCTGAGGGAGTACTACTACCTCTTCTGGTCGGGGGAGACGCGGGCGCACCCGCGCACGAAGGTACTTCCAGCCGTCGCTTGGAAAATGGCTCCGAATGGATACCCCTTCTTCGCCTTGTTCTTCTACTGCGGGCTCTGCCCGCCTTTCTCTGAGTTCTTCTGCGATATTATGAACACCTATGAGTTCCGCCTCCTTGACTTCACCCCCAACGCCATTCTGACCATGGCAGTTTTCGCACATCTCTGCGAAAACTTTGTTGGAGTCTATCCAAATGTAGCCCTTTTTCGCCACTTCTTTATGCCCCGAGTTGAGAGAGGAGAGCCTTTATCCGGCGGAGTCTCCTAGATCTCGAGGGCCGGCAAGAAGGACCCTTATCTGGAGGGAGAGCTCCGCGACAAGTGGGAGGAATGGAGAGCAGACTGGTGCTGGATTGTCGAGGAGAACCCGCAGCCTTTTACCGCCCGGCGCCAAGCCCCAGTAGTGCGCGGCAGCGATTGGAGCAACGTGGCCCCGGAAGACGATAGGCCAAAGATCGCCGTCGCCCGGATCCAACGCCTCAGGCTTGCCGGGCTCATTGTAGGTGCGGTTGGCGCATATTTCCTTCGCCGCCGCATCGCTCCCCTGCAGGAGAGGAGGAGACCCGCCTGGGAGTTCGAGAAGCGGCGGACATCATGAGGCTGCGCCCGGGCCTCAACTTCAACTTCACTGTTATGGAACTTGACGCAATGCTCCAGGAGCTGTTCAAATACGACCCTCAACATCCCGAAGTGTTCAGGTTGCCGAAGGGTGTCGTTCCGCTGTGCAACAAATCTGCGCTCAGCCGCATTCGCGCAATGATGCCGCTGTGCGACTTGCATGGGATTGACCCAACTTGGCAAGAGCCTGCAGATGACGCCGTGCAGTAGTTCTTTGACGGCTTGGAAGAAGTGTCGATTCGCTCCGACGAAAAGAAAGGCCTCACTCGCGACACCATTGATGAGGAGATGAAGCGCATCGCCACTAGGCTGGAAGAGGCGGCGGCAACCGCTGCCGCGGGCGAGTTTGTATTCACCGTGGAGGAGGCAGAGGCAGCGGAGGCGGCAAGCCTTGCCGAGCGAGAGGAGTTTGCCGGCGAGGAAGAGCTTGCCGGGCATGACGTCGAGTCGAGCGAGCCCGCCGAGGATACGAGCAGCTCGTTGGAGATCGACTCCTCTTCCTCCTCATCTTCAGACAGCTCGCCGCAAGCAGAGCCCCCAACTCCACCAAGAAGGCGTCTCCGCAAGGCCGGGGACATAGCGGAGCGGCAGACGAGTCAACAGCCGCTGCGCCGCGCGACACGCTCCACCGCGGCAAGCACGGTTGCCGCGGGAGCACCTCGCGCTGCTGCGGCAACTGGAGCGGGGTCTTCTCGGACCACCGCTTCTGCTCCTGCCGCTTCTTACGCCGAGGCGGCAGCCGGAGCAGGGTCGTCTCAGACCACCGCCACTGCTCCCGCCAAGCGGCCAAGGGAACCTACTCCTCCGCCTCCTCGCGCCGGACGTGAGCCGGAATTTGACTTCTCCGCGCTCAGCTCCGACGAGGAAGAAGAAGAGTAAGATTCTTGTTGTACTTGTATTTCTTCAATTCTTGCTGTTTTGTCTTATATCTCATTTGCTTTACTCCGGACTCATTCCTTTTCAGGACTCTGGCCCAGAGAGCGGCGAAGAGAGCCAAGGTCCCGGTGAGGACAGAGGAGGTGATCATCGTCGAGGACGAACCCACTGAGACCACCTTGCCGGACCCGGCAACTAATCTTCAGAGCAGCCCCCAGCGTAAGTATATGGTTCACTTTCCGCTGTTAGGCGCGCGTGGGTGCTCTTTCTTTGTTGATATCTGTTTGTTGGTTTGTGTAGGAGCAGAGCAGCCCCACCAGGAGCGCCCGGAGACCGCCCCTGACATGCCATCTGCTTCGACTACACCGCCAAGGGAGAGTTCTCCGGCAAGGGAGAATTTTCCGGCAAGGGAGAGCTCTCCGGCAAGGGAGAAGTCTCCGGCAAGGGAGAAGTCTCCGGCAAGGGAGAGTTCTCCGGCAAGGGACAGCACCAGCGGCCCCCTGGCGGCGGAGGCCATGACTGCAGAACCCGGTGCAGGTAATCCTCTCGCTTCAGAACTTCCCTTGGGTTCTTCTTCTTTTGATTTTCTGTTTGGATATTTGCTTGACTTTTCTCCCTTTTCCGGTCGTCAGATCCATCTGTTGCGGAGCCGATGGAGACCGAGGTTGCTGCCGACGACGCCACTGCCACCGAAGAAGCAGCCGGCGCTGACGACCCCGCCGGCGGAGAGGCCGCCAAGGCTGCCGCCGCAGCAGCTGGCGAGGGGTCTGGCGATCGCACTAACGGCCCTGAGGCCGCAGGAGCGCTAGGCGCTACACCGACCGCCGATCCCTCCGCCGCTGCCGCAGCGCCAGGCTCCGAAGAGCCCCAGCCAGGCGTCTACTTGAAGGCCGGCGATGGCGTCTTCATCAACCTCCCCTGGGCGTCAAGATCCAGGGCTCCGTTCGAGGGAGAGAGCTTTGATGGAGAGGTGCTCGCCTCCGCTGGGCTGACGCTAGTTGATGCGCCGAGCAGCAGTAGCGGTGAGCCTGAGGAGGAGCGGCTGATGCGGAAGCTGTTGTCGCTCTATCGCGCTCGGCAAGCCAAGCTGGAATCCCGTGAGGCGCTTGTCGCGAAGGCGGGAGTGGACATCGAGAAGCGCGCGGAGGAGCTCTGGGGTCCTAACCAGGAAGCTCTCCGGTCCCTGGCGGAGAAGCGGGAGCAACTCGCCGAGGAGCAGAAGGCCTTCTTCCTCGAGAAGGCTAACGTCGAAGAGCTACAGTGGCTTGCCGCTGAGAAGCTGTCTGCGCAGGAAGGCGAGCTGGCGCAGCGGAAGATCAACCCTGACAGCCACGAGGAGGAGCTTGCCGCGTGCGAGCAATCATTCGGCGGAGCCGTCAAGCAAGCAGAGGATGCTGCTGCAGCCGCCAAGGCCGCCAAGAAGGAGCTGGAGACGAAGGTGGCGCGGCTGGAGGCCGATCTCAAGGCGAGCGGTGAGGAGCTTGCCGCGCTCAAGCGTGAGCGGGAGAAGGACGCCCACAGCAACTCAGAGCTGCAGGTTCGTCTCGCCGAGAAGGGCAAGGAGCTCAGCGCCGCCAAGGACTCCAACGCAGATCTTGAGTTGAAGCTGACTACTTTGACCAAGACGCTGGACGGCGCCAGGGAGCAGGAGGCGGCCTTGAAGGAGGAGATCAAGGCCGACAAGGCGCTGCTGGAGAGTGCTGCTGCCGCCCAGAATACTTTCAGGGAGACCGTGGAGCACTGGACGGAGGGTCTTGTGAATGCAGCCGCAGACATCGACAGGGAGCTGGCGCAGCTAGGGATGGAGGATCTCGGGTATTCCTCCGATGAGAGCCTCCAACCCAGCGCCAAGCTCACCTTGTTCTTCAAAGGTGTGGCGACGGCCCTCCAGTGACTCCGGGAGATGACTCCAAAGCGGCTGGCCGACGAGTCGCGCAAGATCTGCGCGGGAGCTCTTCAAAAGGTGTTGGTGAAGGTGGCCTTCCGCAATCCAGGCCTCAACCTCACCAACGTCCTCAAGTCCCTGCCGCCGGATGCTGATCTGGAAGCGCTCAAGGCCCTTGTCGCACCCATTGTGGACAAGGTGAGCGGGATCAAGAGGGTTGAGGGCGATCGCGTAGACTAGGCCGCCCGTTTTCTTCTTTCCTTGTCGCTGCTGATCATGTTATGAGAACAATCTGTTAGAGCTGCGACAAGCTACCTTGTAATATAAGTCTATTTTGGGTAATGATTGCGATGTTATTTCCTTTACTTGATTCCTTCCTTTGTATGTTTTTGCCCTACGCTTTTAGGGAACTTATCGGCGTAGGCACCTTAGCCGCGAGCGCTGAGTGCGGGACGTCAGCAGCCTGCTGGCGGTGCCGCTACCGACAAGAAACCTTGTCGCAACTAGTCGCAGCTCGCTTAAGTTGTTGAGCAGACTCGAAACAAAGTAAGGGCGCGACTAGCTACGAGTCGGTTCCTCCGCGCACAGGTTTTCCATACAAAGTGCGATCGTTCAAGGAAGATAACTTAAAATTTTTAAAAATCTGATTGCTCGAGCTTTGGCAACTTAGCTTTTCTGTTGTTTGCTTCCCGGCAAGGCGAAACTTTCTTGAACGATGCTTGGTCCATACCATTATCTTCTCCTTTCCCCCCGGCAAACTTGTGGGCGAGGGAACCTTCCTTTCCTTGAGAAAAAGAGAGAAGAGAAAATAAAATATGGAGCCTTAAGGCTCGTTATTGCTTACCGGGGGTAGGTGCTGCACAGAGTGTCAGATAACACATGCAAAATATAGAAAGCATGAAATTGACAAGATGTGCGGAGCACATGAGCTTTACTTATGCACGGGGTCTGTGCCCGGCTTTGCACAAAGGATTACATGTAACAGCGGCAAGACTTGCACAAAAGGTGGTTGCCGGAACGGGTTCCGGCAACCGCGCCTTACGGGTAAAACTTACGAAGATGCTCAATGTTCCAGGAGTTGCTCACCGGAATGCCATCTTCGGTCTCAAGGCGGACATCGCCAGACCTAGTGACTCGTTTCACCCGGTAAGGGCCTTCCCACTTCGGCGTCAACTTGTTGGAATTCTTGGCGGACTGAACGCGCCGAAGAACAAGGTCGCCTTCCTCGAGACTTCTGGCGTTAAGTTTGCGGCTATGGTAGCGGCGCAAAGCTTGCTGGTAGCGAGCAGCTCGCACAGCAGCCTGAAGACGGTCTTCGTCAAGGAGCAGCGCGTCATCTTGTCGCAGCTGCTCTTGCTCAAGCTCATCATAAGCGAGCACTCGAGGTGACCCGTATACGAGTTCCGTGGGGAGAACTGCCTCTGCTCCATAGACTAGAGCGAAAGGTGTCTGGCCAGTGGCTCGATTTGGTGTCGTCCTGATCGACCAAAGAACCACCGGCAGGTCCTCGATCCAGTTTCTTCCGCACTTGTGCAGCCTGTCGAAAGTTCTGGTCTTGAGTCCATGCAGCACTTCAGCGTTTGCCCTCTCCGCTTGACCGTTGCTTCTCGGGTGAGCAACAGAAGCGAAGCAGACTTTGGCGCCAAGATCTTGGACGTACTGCATGAAGGTGCGGCTTGTGAATTGCGTACCGTTGTCGGTGATGATCATGTTAGGGATCCCGAAGCGGCAAACAATCGACCTGAAGAACTTGACTGTTGACTGTGCTGTCACCTTCCTCACTGCTTCCACTTCCGGCCACTTTGTGAACTTGTCGATTGCAACGTACAAGTACTCAAAGCCCCCGACTGCGCGGGGAAAGGGGCCGAGGATGTCGAGCCCCCAGACCGAAAATGGCTAGGATAAAGGGATCGTCTAGAGAGCTTGAGCTGGCTGGTGTATCTGCTTGGAATGGAACTGGCACACTTCACACTTGGCTACTTGTGCAGTTGCATCCTGGAGGGCTATCGGCCAAAAGAAACCTTGCCGGAATGCTTTGCCGGCAAGTGCTCTTGCGCCAATGTGGTGACCACATATGCCTCCATGTATCTCTGCCAACAGCTTTTGTCCGTCTTCCCGGTGAATACACTTCAATTTCACACCGTTGAGTCTTCTTCTGTATAGTGTGTTATCAACAAACTGGTACATACTTGACTGCCGGCTACTCTTTCCGCTTCTTCTTGCTCTTCGGGAAGTTCTCCTGTGTGAAGGAAACAGACAATCTGCTGTGCCCATGCTGGAGCTTGTGGCTCGACAACAAGGACTAAAGGCACATCTGCTGCTGCGGGAACATCCGCTTCTACGGCGAGAACCTGCGGCTCAGCCGGAGCTTGACGTTCCCCGGCAAGCTTGCCGGAGCAAAACTTGTCAGGAGCGTTTGCTTCAACGGAACAAACCCTAGGGCTTGCCGGAGCAGACTGCTCCTCAGCACTCTTGGTGTTGACCTTGGGGACCTTCTTGGCGGCGGCTTCGGGGAGCTCTGCCGGAAAATAGTCACCAAAAATCAACTTCCTCTTCTTGCTCTGTCCATTTGGTGGCGCTACGGACGGTTGAGTCAGCTTGAGCACAAAGATCCCTGGTTCCACAGGTAACTTAAGTGCGGTGCACTTCGACAGGCCATCGGCAATGTCGTTCTGAGCTCTTGGAACATGCTCCATTTGTAGGCCGTCAGAGTGCTCTTCTAGCTTTCTCACTTCATCAATGTAGGCTTCCATCAACGGACTATGATAACTCTTGTTCACTTGGCGGACGACAAGCTGCGAGTCACCCCTGACAATGAGCTTCTTGATCCCAAGGTCTGCCGCGATCCTGAGACCGGCAAGCAAACCTTCATACTCTGCGGTATTGTTTGTCGCTTGCTCCTTGGGAAAGTGCATCTGGACTACGTACTTGAGGTGCTCTCCGGTGGGTGCGACAAGCAGCACGCCAGCACCGGCGCCTTGCAGCGAGAAGGCACCATCAAAGTACATCAGCCACTCTTTGCTTGCTTCCTTGACGGGGATGCTCGTTTCTGGAATTTCTTCATCTGGCGTTGGCGTCCACTCTGCTATGAATTCTGCCAATGCTCTGCTTTGGATAGTTGAAGTGCTCTCAAACTTGAGACCAAAGCTTGACAGTTCCAGTGCCCACTCGACAATCCTGCCTGTTGCTTCTGGATTCTGCAGTATCCTCTTCAGCAGAAAACGAGTGACAACTGTGATCTCATGTGCTTGGAAGTAATGGCGCAGCTTTCTCGAGGCCATGAGAAGGCCGGAAAGCAATTTCTGCACACCAGAGTACCTTGACCTAGCCCCCTGCAGATGGTAACTGACAAAGTAAACTGGGCGCTGCACCATTCTCTTCTGTATCTCCTCGCACGCCTGCGCAGATCCATCTTTTTCGGGACCAGAGCTTGTCGGGGAAGCCCCCTGCTTGTCGCTGGATGCCCCTGCCGCGGTTGCTGGCTCATCATCTGCCTCCCTCTCCGCTACTAACGTAGCACTAACCACTTGATTGGTTGCCGCTATATACAGCATCAACTTCTCTTGTGGTTTAGGTGCGACAAGTATTGGAGTGGAGGACAGGTATCTCTTCAAGTCTTGCAGCGCAGCCTCCGCTTCCGGAGTCCATTTCATTGGACCTGCCTTTTTCAATATTTTGAAAAACGGCAGGGCGCGTTCACCAGACTTAGAGATAAACCTGCTGAGAGCAGCCACACAACCGGCAAGTCTTCCTACATCCTTGATGGGCTTCGGTGCTTCAATCTGCTAAATGACCCTGATCTTGTCGGGATTGGCTTCAATTCCCCGATGAGACACGAAGAACCCGAGAAGCTTGCCGGAAGGAACTCCAAACACACACTTCTCGGGGTTGAGCTTGAGGCTGATCTTGCGCAGATTTGCAAAGGTCTCGTCTAAATCTTGAATCAGAGTTGCCTTGTCCTTGCTCTTGACCACTATGTCATCCATGTAGGCTTCCACATTTCTGTGTATTTGTGGATCAAAAGCGACATGGACTACCCTTGCAAATGTTGAACCAGCATTCTTTAAACCGAAAGGCATCCGTTTGAAACAGTACGTGCCACATGGAGTGATGAATGCGGTCTTCTCCTCATCTTCTTCTGCCATGAAGATCTGATGGTATCCTGAGTATGCGTCAAGAAATGAAAGCAAGTCACATCCGGCCGTGGAGTCAACAATTTGGTCAATGCGCGGCAAGGGAAATGGGTCTTTGGGACAAGCTTTATTGACATCGGTAAAGTCGATACAAAGCCTCCATTTCCTGTTTGCCTTGCGCACGACTACAAGATTGGCCAACCACGTAGGATGGAGCACTCCTCTGACAAGGCCTGCTGCTTCCAACTTCTTGATCTCTTCTGCGATGAATTCTTGGCGCTCTACTGCTTGTTTCCTGACCTTCTGCTTGACGGGCCGCGCATGAGGACAGACGGCAAGATGGTGCTCAATTACTTTCCTGGGAACATTGGGGATGTCAGACGGTTGCCACGCAAACACGTCGACGTTCGCCCGCAGGAAAGCAATGAGCGCGCTTTCCTATTTAGGGTCAAGAGTGGCACTGATGGTGAAGGTACCACCAGTGCCGTCCTCCTTGGCGGACACTTTCTTGGTCTCTGGTGGAGCCGCCATTGTATTCTTACACTTGCCGGTGGAGCTCGATGGTGCGTCCTCGACGGTAGCGCAGCACTCCGAAGAGGTGCGCTTGTCGGAGTGGGCATCAGAACTCTTGCCGGACTTGGTCTTCTTCTTCCCCCCGGGAGCTTCAACGGCAAGTGACTTGCGATCTGTTGCGGCTGCCACTTCCTGGTAGATCTTGTCGGCGCAGATAAGAGCATCCTTCTTGTCGCCAGGGACAGAGATGACACTTATCGGGCCTGGCATCTTCAGCATGTTGTATGCGTAGTGAGAGGCTGCCATGAACTTGGCGAGTGCTGGACGGCCGAGTATCCCATTGTAAGGCAATGGAAAATCGGCAACGTCAAAAGTGACCCTCTCAGTCCTGAAGTTCAACTCGCTGCCAAATATCACTGGCAACGTGACCTTCCCCTTCGGCTTGCTCCTTCCCGGGTTGATTCCTTGGAATGTGCCGGTCTCTTCGAGCTCACTGTCAGGGATCTGGAGTTTATGGAGTACAGCGGAGGAGATCAGGTTCAAGCCGGCCCCGCCGTCAACTAGCATCTTAGTGACCTTGAGGTTGCGGATAGTTGATGAAACCAACATCGGCAAGCACCCGACCGTAGTTGTGCGATCAGGGTGGTCCTCAATATGAAAAATGATAGGCGTGCTGGACCATTTCAGAAGCTTGCGTGACTCGACAGGTGGTTCTGCCGCATTGACTTCCCGCACCCACTGCTTGAGTTGGCGGTGTGAAGTATGCAGAGAAGCACCGCCGTCAACACACAAGATCTCCGTGGCTTTCTGGAACTCCTGCTCACTGGTCTCGACATCATCCATGTCCTCATCGTCGTCATCATCTTCATCTTTGTCGCGGCCGCGGGGAGGTCTGTCTCCTTGCTGCTGCTTGGCCTTGCCGCGGTGTCCTCCCCGGCCGGTGCGATTCTGGCCGGATCTTTCAGCACCTCCTTGGGCCTTCTCCTTGTCGCGTCGCTCGTATTCAGCCTTTTGCTGCTCGACAAGCTGCTCGACCCTCTTGCAGTTCTGGAGGTCATGACCCTTGGTGCGGTGGATCTTACAGTACTGCTTGTCGGTGCCGTCCTGCTTGTCGGCGGCCGCCACAGCCTGGCAGTTGGTGCATGTGGCAATCTCCTTGCCGGAGCTGCCAACTTTGGCTTTCTTGGCGCCACCTTCATTGCCGGACTGCTCAACGACTAGCACATCTTTGCCTTTCTTCTTCCTGTTGTTCCGCTGCCGATTTTTCTTTGCCGGGGCAGCATCCTCGCTGTCAGATCCTCCTGCTCCTGTATTCTCTCCGGGGAGTTTCCTCCCTTCCTCAGCACGTGCACACTTGTCGTCCAGGGCATATAGCTCACTGACGTCTTTGATCTTGCACATCGCCATCTCCTCCCGCATCCTGAGGTTACACACGTTCTGATGGAACGCGCTGATGACTGTGGCAGGGTGGACATCTAGGATGTTGTGCTGTACACGGCTGAATCTTTGAATGTACTTGCGCAGGGGCTCTCCTTCCTTCTGGGCGAGCAGATGAAGGTCACTCTCTTGGCCATGAGGTTTGTGGCTGCCTGTAAAGGCGCCGACAAACTGATGGCACAGATCTGCCCAGGAGGATATGGAGTTGTCCGGCAAGTGCATGAGCCAGGACCTGACATTGGGCTTGAGCACCAGCGGGAAGTAGTTGGCAAGGATCTTGTCGTCCAGCCCCCCGGCAGCTTGCACCGCGATAGTGTAGATGCTGAGGAACTCCAATAGATGTGTCTTACCGTCGTACTTCTCTGGTACGTCTGGCTTGAAATTCTTCGTGCTGGGCCACTGGACTTGCCGCAGCTCACGAGTAAACGCAGGGCAACCTACCGCGTACGGCAAGTCGCCTGGTTCCCCTGGCGCATGCATGTCGACAGAGGGCCCAACGCGCTGGCCTGATTGACGCCGCGCTTCTCTTCGGCGCTCGATGCGAGTACGAGCGTCTTCTTACTGTCGTTCGTGAAGAACTTGTCGCTGATCGCGACGAGCTCGCGGATCTGTTGACGCAGTGGAGTCGCTGTCGAGGTGGATCCCGCGAGTCGGCGATCTTGGCCTTCGGGGCGGAGAGTGCACGGTGGTTGCACCCCCACCGGTCTTGTCGCCACCGGCTCGTGCATGGCTGGCTTCCCGCGGCTGCGATGTACTCGGCTGCCGTGGAGTGTCGCCGTTGGCGAAGCCGATGAGACTCTGAATGGTGGCCCTCCATTCGTCGATCTTGTCCGCCGTTGGAGGGTAGTCTAGGAGCAGTTGAGCTCGCGCCAAAGCTTCTGCTGAAGTGGTGGGTGGCGGTGGCGAGCGGTGTGAGGAGCGGGATATGCTCGGACTTCTAACTATGTTAGAAGGAGCAGTATCCCGTCCAAGCGACCGTGCCTCGCTCGTGCCAGCATGTTGGCGTGCATGCTGGTCTTGAGCATTCCGAGATCCACCAGCTCGATCTTGGTCCAGCAAACGTATGGTACCGTGGGTACCATGACGCTGCCGGTCCCGCGCCTCCTGAGATGGGCGCGGTGCATGTACGGACGCCGAGGTTTTGGAGTGCGCCCGGTCGTTGTGGGAGCCGACTGCGCCGCCGACGGGCAGCGCAGCCTTATCCTTGGACCTGGCAACACCGTGAGCTCCCTCGTCGACGCCCGTTCTTCCGTCGGCGTCTACTCCACCAGCCGTTTGCTCCGGCGGTGGTGGGTTCGTCGCGGACGGACCAGCTGCCTCCGAAGCCTTCTTCTTCGGCGGCATGTTGATGAAGATGATGAAGATCTAGCTCGTGTGAACGCCGGGTCAGGTTCACACAACCTCGACGCCCCCTACCTGGCGCGCCAAAGATGTCGGGGAAACTGATCCACAAACACCTATGGGACCGGCGGACCGAGCCCCTTTCGGTTCGGCGGGGGCGGAGATCGCGCGAAGAGCAGATCAAGGCGAAGCACAGGAGCAGTTTACCCAGGTTTGGGCCGCACGGATGCGTAAAACCCTACTCCTGCTTTGTGGTTTGTATTGAGTTCTTGCTCAGGAGCGCTGAGTGCTACAGTACACACCAGCAGCTAACGAGACCGAGCGTGAGTGTCCTTCTCTTTCGAACCCCCCCTTCTACGTTGCGCATGGGCCTCCTTTTATATGCTCAAGGGGTCACCGACAGGTGGCAACGCAGACAAGGGTAAAAATGGAAAGGTGTTGTGGTTGGTACAACTACCTGTACAGTGTATCATACCTAACCCTGACGGCAGGGGACAAGGGCATTAAATGCCCATCGGCGTCGCCCAAATAGTGCAAAAAGGGACCGTCAGGGACGCCACCGCTCGCCACGGCGGCAATCTTGTCAGCGCCGCTTGCCACCGCGTACCGCTGGTTGCATAGCCTCCCGCCACGTACGCCTGGGAGGGTCCCAGAGCGACACGTTGGTGGATGCACTGGAGCGCGGGTACAGAGTGGTAGCTTGTCGCGGCAAGCGCCTTGCCGCGGTCGTTGTCTTGTCGCGTTTGGGAGCTTGCCGCTCATCGGGCCTTGCCGGGACGCGTGGCGCGTCGCGGCAAGTTCCTTGAGACGCCTTGGTTGGCCTTCCCGGCAAGCTCCTCTTGCCGGGGTCTTGTCTTCTTGGCTTAAATACTTTGTTCTTGAATGGCTCCAAAGGAACCACAGAGGACCTTGGCGGTCACCCGGCAAGCCTTGCCGCGGGATGCTGCGACTGCCCGTGCACAAGTTCGGGATACTAGGGTACCCCTACTCTAGTACACCGACAGAAGTGTAGCTAAATCGGAGCAGCATCGCAAGCAAGAGCAAGAGCAAGAGCAGCAACACGAGCAAGAGCAAGAGCAAGAGCAGACCAGGCAGGGGACCGAGAGCAAGAGCAGAGCAGCAGCGCGAGCGAGAGATAAAGCAGCAGCAGCTCCTATTGATGTGGACGTCGCCGCAGAGGGAGCGACGCCTTGGAGGAAGTGGCCGGCGACGCCGCCATGGATGGAGCCGCGCCGTGTCGGCTTGGGACCGAGCACCGGCAGCACCGTGAGATAGAATCAACAAGAAAATGCGGTGATTAATGTACAACCTCTTTGATGGCGCCGATTAGGCCGCAGCTTCATCCGAGGAAACAGTGATGATGATGCTCTTCCGGTGGTGTAGGTGAAGACGGCGGTGTGGGAATGGAGGTGGCACACAAGGCGAGGAGAACGTTAGGGCAGCTCCTTGGAGGTGGAGGACGGGGTGGCTGAACCAGCGGGACGACCAGATCGACGACAGATCCTCATCCGGTATGGTGGATGAGGGACGTCGAGGTGTTGCTGTGGACGACGTCGTCGGGGAAGATGCTCCGACTGGGTGGCGGACGGAGGAGGGTGTGGGGCTTCGCGGGTTTTGCCGGCCTTGGTGTACGAATGGGTGGGCGGATGGGATGGGAGTGGGGAACCATGGTTTAGGGACGCGCTTGTCCGAAATGTGGGGTAAGTTACGAAAGTACCCCCACCGATTTGAGGCGGTTCTTTTGGTTCAGGGGTATCACGGGCATTTTGCATGTCGGGATTTCACAGGAGGTGGGAGTTTTCGCGCGCGTTGAAATTTTGGAATAGCAAGGCGCGGGTTGAGATGGAGGGAGTTGTCGGAGCACAACGAGATGAAGATATATCTTAAATATTTCGGGCTAACAAGGCGCGGGTTGAAATTTCTGGAGAAGCCTAACATGTACTGTACCAAATCAATTCGCACTACAAATGTCATTCAAAACTTTGAATTCATGTTATGTTTAATTAAAATATTCCGCTACGTGTATAATGCATGCAACCTAGTACTCAAATGAACGTTTTAGTGCATTCCAAACGTATATACTACCGCTTCAATATGAACTAAATTTGAATTCGTTTCTCTATTTGAATAAGATCTACAATAATGATTGTTGTGAAGTCAAAGCATTTGAATTCCTTTCTCTGTTTTAATAAGATTTACAATCATCATTATTGTCAAGTTAAACCATCGTTTGTGTATTATCTTCACAGCACACCACATGATTAGTCTCGAGTTACATATGAACTATGTGTATTATATGAACTCGAACTCGATTTTTTGAATCCACTTTATGTTGATTTCAAATCATAGTACATTTCAAGCTCTGGCTAGATCTTCACAAACTAAACCATGTCTCATATGTATAATGTGTTTTATCACATTATGTATGGTGCCCAGCCCCCTACGCCTACAAGTATTTAGATGTGAGTTGCAAACACCACACATTACCACAAATTCAAATAAAATGTGAGAATGTTCGATATAAAGTATTGTTTAGATTGTTCGATATTTAGTTGTAAGCTGCAAACGCCACACATTATCACAAATTCAAATAAAATGTGAGATTGTTTGATGTATAGTATGGTTTAGATTGTTCGACATTTAGCTGTGAGTTGAAAACGCCATGCATTGTCACATTATGGTATAACATGTGCAAAACCACAACACGCGTATCACCGCTATGTTCATGCATGCATATGTTTAAAACACTATGATCTCCTATTCAAATATATGAATCCACTTTCATATCAAATTATGATCTTTGTTAGTCTCTTACACCCACACAATCCTCTAACCTTTGTAGCTACCACTAACTTTCTCTCGTGCATGCACAAGCCCTCCTCGCCCTCCCCCTCCCTCAACATTCTATCCATCGCGCACATTCATTTTGTTTTCTTTAGGTCATTCTCCCACAGTCTCCACAACTCCTTTCCGACACACACCGATCGATAAACCTCACCAGCGATGTTTGCCTACAACATACACACGCACCTTCAATCTCCTCCTTTATGTGTCCTTGCCTCGTGTCTCTCATACGGTCCCACACACGTGTAAACTCTCGCCCCTCTTTTCATCGATCTCACAACCGCACACTCCTCCCCCTATCTAGCTAGTAGCTGGGCCGCTCGCACCACCTCCTAGCTCCATTCTCTCTGTCTATCCGTCTCGCCAGGCCTTAATTGCCTCTAACAAATGGACGTACACCGACCGATCTCCCGCTATACATATAGCTAGCTAGGTCCTTATAACTCGTTTTTCCCCATGCGTCGATCGATCTACCTCATTAGTTATGTCTCTCCCTTCCTCCGACAAACAACAATTGATCTACCGATCTAGTTAGGTTTGCTTACCAAACACATGGTTCCCCTTCATCATCAATGGATGTGTCCCGACAGATCTATCACGCACAGGCACACACAGAAACACATCCCCACTCTTATTGATAATATTGCAGTTCCACCCTTAGTTTGTCTAGTAGGCCTCTCCCACCATCTTCGAGAAGCAACTCCATCACCCATCCAGCACTCTACCCCTCTCCCTCCCTCTCTCTCTCTCCTCTCTCTCTCTCTGTCCCATCCTATTTCCCGTCCTTCAGTTATGTATGGATGTCGACCGATCTCCCTCAAGACATAGCTGGGTCTCTCCTTCTCAACACATATACGAGTCGTTCTACCTCTATAGTTAGGCCTCTGCCTACCCCTCCCCAAACCCCCTCCCACACACACACACCGATACATCGAGCGCTCTAGTCATGTCTCCCTGCCACACACAAACTTGACCTATGCCCTCTGACGTTCTGGTAGCTAGATCAGTCGCCCTATATCTTTGACTTGCACACACACACAATTTCGATGGCTCTCTTCATCGATCTCGCACCCACCCACTTGATCCTCTCTTCGACTCTATCGATATCTATGACCCCTCCCTCTCTTCTCGTGGATCGCCCAACCCTCTATATATGATATGGATAGGCCTCCATTTCACACACAGTGCATGCAAAATTTTGTTTGAGATGTCATCGACACATATTCCCACAAATACATTCACGAAATCAACCTCCCCCCCAAAACAAAAAACACTCACGAACACACACAAGCCATTTGTCTAGGTTTGTATCTCTCTCACACACCCACGTAGGTGGGGGACGTGCACGAAGAGAAGAGGTGCACGCACGGCGCACGTACTCTTGTCTCTTTCCCAACCACACCCGCGTGGGTACACGGTGGAGCTCATTTCTGTACGAAAAGGCAGCCCATGTGGTAACTTGACACGTGTACTGGTTGTCCACTAGATGGAGGGAGGATCGTCTACCACGGGTGAACAAACAAATTGCGACTTGACGTTATGTTAAAAAAGAGGCAAACCACGTGGGGCCTACCTTAGAGGCAAGGCTCTATACACTGGAGTACTTTTGATGTGTCCTGTCAACTCGTAGAATGAGGAGAAGCTTGCTTAGTACGCCGTCTCCCCCGCCCACGGGCGCGGTGGCTCGCGGGATGAGGTGAAGCTTGCTTACTACGCCTTACGCTCGCTCCCTCGCCCACGCGCGCGGTGGCTCGCTGGACGAGGAGAAAATTTTACTACTCCCTCTGTTTACTCCTCGTCCCTACTACCTTGGTTAGAGAGATTATCATATTGTTTGGAATATATATGTCCTTTAGTAGATTTCAATATGAACTACTAGTACATACTCCAAACACTGATGTATATAGACGTATTTTAGAGTGCAGATTCACTCATTTTGCTCCGTATGTAGCATAAAGTCGAGACACTTATTTTGGAACGGAGGGAGTGCATATTTGCTATGATCTGTCAATCATTGAGATGCAATAGCATGCATGTTAGTCTCCTTTGTATTTGATGAAATGTTGCAACGGGCAACCTTGGACGCAAGATACATATAACAGAAGCTAGAAGCTTCATAGCATTGTACTATTGATGACCCACAAGTGTAGGGGATCTATAGTAGTCCCTTAGATAAGTAAGAGTGTCGAACCCAACGAGGAGCAGAAGGAAATGGTAGGCAGTTTTCAGTAAGGTATTGTCTGCAAGCACTGAAATTATAGGTAACAGATAGTTTTGTGATAGGGTAATTGGTAGCAAGTGACAAAAGGTAAAAGTAAATAAGGTGCAGCAAGGTGGCCCAATCCTTTTTGTAGCAAAGGACAAGCCTGGACAAACTCTTATATAAAGGAAAGCGCTCCCGAGGACACATGTGCATTATCGTCAAGCTAGTTTTCATCATGATCATCTGATTCGCGTTCGGTACTTTGATAATTTGGTATGTGGGTGGACCGGTGCTTGGGTGCTGTCCTTACTTGGACAAGCCTCCCACTTATGATTAACCTCGAATGCAAGCATCCGCAACTTCAAAAGAAGTATTAAGGTAAACATAACCATAGCATGAAATAAGTGGATCCAAATCGCCCCTTACGAAGCAATGCATAAACTAGGGTTTAAGCTTCTGTCACTCTAGCAACCCATAATATACTTATTACTTCCCAATGCCTTCGTCTAGGCACAAATAATGTTGAAGTGTCATGTAGTCGACGTTCACATGACACCACTAGAGGATAGACAACATACATCTCATCAAAATATCGAACGAATACCAAATTCACATTACTACTTATAGCAAGACTTCTCCCATGTCCTCAGGAACAAAAGTAACTACTCACAAGACATAATGTTGTTCATGATCAGAGGGGTATTAACATGCATAATGGATCTGAACATATGATCTTCCACCAAATAAACCAACTAGCATCAACTACAAGGAGTAATCAACACTACTAGCAACCCACATGTACCAATCTGAGGTTTGGGTACAAAGATTCGATACAAGAGATGAACTAGGGTTTGAGAGGAGATGGTGCTGATGAAGATGTTGATGAAGATAGCCCTCCTCAATATGGGAGAGTTGTTGGTGATGACGGCGGTGACGATTTCCCCCTCCCGAAGGGAAGTATCCCCGGCAAAACAGCTCTGCCAGAGCCCTAGATTGGTTTCCGCCAAGGTTCCGCCTCGAGACGGCGGCGTCTGGTCCCGAAAGCCTCCTTATGATTTGTTCCAGGTCAAAACACCTCATATAGGAGAAGATGTCCATCGGGGGGCATCGAGGGGCCCACGAGGCAGGGGCACGCCCAGAGAGGGGGGGGCGCCCCCACCCACGTGGACAGCTGGTGGCCCCCTGGTGATCTTCTTTCGCCAGATATTTTTTATATTTTTTGAAACGGTGTCCTGTGAAGTTTCGGGGCTTTTGGAGTTGAGCAGAATAGGTTTCCAGAGTTTGCTTCTTTTCCAGCCCAGAATTCCAGCTGCCGGTATTCTCCCTCTTCATGTAAACCTTGTAAAATAAGGGAGAAAAGGCATAAGTACTGTGACATAACGTTTAATAACAGCCCATAATGCAATAAATATCAACATATAATCATGATGCAAAATGGACGTATCAACTCCTCCAAGCTTAGACCTCGCTTGTCCTCAAGCGAAAGCCGATATTGAAAAATATGTCCACATGTTTAGAGATAGAGGTGTCGATAAAAATAAAATACGGACATGAGGGCATCATGATCATTCTCATAACAACAACATATATATATTGTCATATGATTCTTATGCTAAAGTAACAAATCATTCACAATATCGAGCATGAATCATAAACTCATTGAAAACCAACAAACTATAATCTCGGTCATTGAAGCAATTGCAATTTATCATAACATCGGAAAGAGTCAATATAAGAGCCTTTCAGCAAGCCTGCATACTCAACTATCATATAGTCTTTCATAATTGGTCACACTCACGCAATACTTATGGTTATGGAGTTTTAATCGGACACAGAGAAAGATAGGGGCTTATGGTGCTGCCTCCCAACCTTTTACTACAAGGGTAATGTCAACAGTAATAGACCATGAAAACTTACATCCAAGTGGGTATATATGTCAGGATCTTTCCAAAACAATGTGCTTGCCAAATGATAAAATGTAAAAAGGAAAGGTGAATTTCACCTTGACTCTTACAAGGCAATAATAATAGATAGTGTAACATCCCGATTCTCGGAATGTTTAAGATTTTTTTTTTCAAAAATCAGGGCGAGAAAATTTCGTTTCGTTTTGTTTATTAACAAAGCTTAAATTGGACATTTATAATTTGAGGATTTAATTTGAACTGATGGCAACTTAAATTGAATTTTTGTTTTGTTCATTTCTATTAGTTGGGTTTTATTTCTCGTCTTCATCATATTTAAATATGTGTGTCTACATTTTCTTTGATTTCTCAATTCGTTTTATATTCGATTGAGCTTCTATTCCTTTCCTAGATCCTCCTTTTAGGAAATTATATTTCCTTTCATAAAAGGTTGTGGGTCAGAATCTCCTAGCCCAACATCTCTCTTTATATTCCCTGGGTTCAACCATTTTTAATCTCCTGTAGCATTGGCCTAGCCCATCTATTATTTTCCTCTCCTTCCCTCCTCCTCCCATGGGCTACGATCCACTTGGCCAATCTCTCCCCACCTAACGCCTCTTCTCCTCCTCTCTGTACGTTCACATCCTACAGAAACTGAAACTGAAGCTTACACGCATGGAAACCCCTCCTCTTAACTCCCTTTAATTCTAACAGTTTCCAAAACCAAAGATATTTAGATGCGTGCCTTGATCTTCTCTTCCACACGGACCATCTCTTCTCCTTCCCCACGCCTCCTCTCCTTCCTCTGTACGCTCTCCCTCTCACGTACACAGAAGCTGAAACATACATGCACTAGCACCCTCCTCTAATCCATTCAACTCTCAACCGTTTCAGATTTTGACTACATGTAGAAGTGCGTCTTGATCTCCTCTTCCAATCCCCTACCACCTCCTGCCCTGTCCCTTCTCTGTTCTTCCAAAGTTCATGCACGAAGCGCTGCTGCTCCATGGACGTCGGTGCTTGCTCCCGACGACTCCAAGCATCTCCATCCATGTCCTCGCGCCAGATGATACTCCTCCACGCCACAGCTCCATTCAGAGAAGAAGGAACGCGTTCCGTCGATCACACGCAAAGAATTTGACATGTGCGTGTACACTGTTCGTCAAGTTCATCACACCGCTCCATCCAACTCGGTGAGCCTCTACTAAATTCCTTTTGCACGCGTACTCTCCATCATCTATTGTATCTCGTAGACATTCTGATTCAACCTATCTATGTCGTTGCTCGCGCCGATGCATGAATGGATCCCATCGGCATGTCCGCGTACTTTTTAGTTCTTCGGATGATCTTGTGTTCCACATATGAAACGTTTAGTATGCCCATAGGAATCATATTGCGGAGTTAGAATAATAGTTTTGTAACTAGAGTTGTAGTAATGATTTAAATATAGCCGGTTTGTCCTAAATGTTGGTAGTGTTTTAAGTTTGATAAGTTTTATAGTTTGTCTAATATTTTGTTGTGCTCATGACATGCCTAGGAACGCATGCTATTTGTCTCAGAAATTTAGTGTGTGGCAAGTAGCTTGTTAGATTCATCTTTTTACTGATTATAGTTATTTGAATATTGTTGAACATGTTGTCCCACGTGGCATTTTTCTTTGGTGCGGCACATGGTCATATCATATGCGTGTAAGTTTTTTTTGTGTGAATGTTTACCATGTGTAGAACTTGACTGGTGTATCGGATTATCATTGCTCATGCATGCCTGGCTAGTGTTATTATTTTAATTAGATTTGGATCGTTGTTAGGATAATCTTATTATTATTACTGTTTTGGTAATGTTCGATACTAATTGTTTGCGTGCGTACAAATTTTGATGAATGTTTGCCATACTTATAATTCCTTGGAATTTTTCTAGGTGTTGCTTTATTTATCTTATCTTGGGATAGTTCATGTTTTAATTAGTTTAATTTTTGTTTAGCATGGCGATATCTTAGATATGGTTACATATTCATTTTCATCCATGTTGCACGTTTGTTTTGTTTGCAATTATGTCATGTCTACGGGAGATGCTTATATATTTTTAGTAAGTGTTGTTGCATAGTTCTTTTATGCTAGAAGTCAAATGAAATGGTTTCTTGTTTGAAACAAACCCATTGGGGTTCTTGTCGCATAACATATTATTGCCTAGGTGATCCTCTTGTTTTGTAGATGTTGTTATCCATTATTTCATGTGGTTGGTTGCTTCATGTCATTATTCAGATTTGTATTGCTATGTATACTATATGCTTATATCACATAACTTAATTCATACTTCTTGTAAATTATCCTACATGTTTTGTTTACCTAGGATGGTAATAGTGCATGCTTAGTTGATAGACATGCCGTGTTAGTACTTACTCGAAGTAGAATGCATGTTTCCATGTGATGCCTACCATGTGTTATTGGATTGCTAATTGTATTGTATGTTTAGGCATATGGTTAGACTCCATTTGGTTGAGATACATGTTAGGGATATATTGTTTGTGTATATTTTTAATAAGTATGGTTACTTCTAGTCAATACCATGGCATGATGTTGTTCTTATTATATAACTATAATGCATGACGTGCGTGTACTACTGCAATATCTTTGGTGATGCTAGTTGTGTGTCTTATGTGGTTGCAAGTGTTGGATGTACTATATAGAAATCAATGTCATCTTATTATTCATGCTTCTATAAAGCACGTTGATTTGGCCGATCAGATGATCTAGTTGTTTACCTTCCTCACATGCTTAGTATGCTCTCATGTGCTTGTTTATCATAACTAGCATGGTAGTATTGTATGCTAATGTCGTGCTTGATTTTCAGGTTAGTTGTTATCAACTAGGTTATCTCATAGTTACAAGTTGTATTCTATTAGTACCATATTTTGGCATCTCGTGTGATGATCATCCATGCTTAGTATCATATCTGGTTTATCTTTGCATATGTGGTATGCCTAAGTCTAGACATCAAGTCATGCGAGTGATATTTCATGTCTCTTGTTACACTCCATGTGTTATAGTTGTGTTTCTGTTGCTTATAGATATTTAACTCCGTCTCATGTTAGTATTATGAATGTTATGATAGCTCATCATATGCTTACGATAAGTCATATGTAATGATAGTAAAGTTGTGCTTTGATCATACATTTAGTGTGCATATTGTGCATTGTTATATAACCAATGTGGTGATAATGTATTGTTAGTGGTTAGTAGTATTGGTTCTCTTTTGTTATAGAAATGCCTTCTAGTAGTTGTTATGATGGATGTTTAGTCTTTGCTTGTCGTTAACCATTATAAATATTTAGATACTTCTAAATATTTGTTTGTGGTTAACTGTTACCTTTTCATTCCATGTTGTGATCATGTAGTTAAATGCATAGGATGGATCCATTTCATATGTGTGGATGCCATTGTGTTTGTTATATACTTGTTACATGTAGAGTTAGCCAAGATGTGTAGTGGGCACTACTACTGGATAGTAGCATAGTTCATACTAGAACGTTAGTCTTGATCGCCAAGCCATCTTTAGCTAGGTCAACCTAACCATGTCCTTTCGCTGAATCATCTCGGTCACCTCCCGATCATGCTACCTCATTTCGAATCTACATCTTGATCAATATCTTGCTATCCATCCACTCTTAATTTGTTTTGGATGCTATTTGGATTTACTACTGCTTTGGTATTTATTTGATGTTCATTTGCTATCGTTACGACGAGTAGGGAGTGACGACGATGTTGGACATGGACAGAAACAGGTTACCGAAGAAGGACTCAACAACGAAGGCATGCCTCCTTCTTTGATCATACTTAACCTATGTTTACAAAATTGCATTGAGTTTTATGATTACTAGATGCGTGCTTTTAATCTCGTAGCTAGTGTGTCGATTGACACATTACCTTGATCCGCTTGTCGCCTATTCATTTGACACCTGAGTAGAATTACAGTATTTCGGTAGAGTAGAAATGCTTAGCCATGCTTATCACCCTATAGGTACTTTGTTGAATGACCTCTGAGTCATTGCCATTTGAACTTAACGCTGAGCTAGGCCAGTTGGCCCTTCTTGATCTTCTCTACTCTCTTCTACTCTGGGTGAAACATACCATCTGAATACTGGCACGGGCGACAGCTGAATCAAGGATTGAAGGAGCGATTGGCCGCCCTTCACGAGTTGAAGGGGGCAATCAGTCGTCCGTGCCGCATGAGGCCTAATAAGTCTTGGATTTGAAGATTGTGATAACAGTACAGCCACATGCTATATGGGCACTGGCTTGGTTAATTAGTTAGCTCACTCTTATTGTCGTCATTGTCGTACCGCAGATGGGATAGCTGCCTTGCGAGGAGTGTCCTCGGCACAAAAGGGGGCTCGGACTGTGAACTGCGGTTACTTCCGTGTTGAAACCTAGTGGGCTTGGCACAGTAAGTTTGGTCTAATGAAAGACCTCGTCACAATCTCCCTGCCGGTATACCAAATGGTGTACTACGCTAGCGACGGCTAGTGGCAACAAGTCGGGATTGTGTCGTGTGGGTAAAGTGTACAACCTCTGCAGAGTGTAAAACTATTCGAATAGCCGTGTCCACGGTCATGGACGGCACATGAATCTTTCTCGACATACAGGACCTGTCTTTCTTATTCCCTCTTTCCCCTATTCTTGGAACCTATGAAGAGTGTGAGTTGATCGAGGATCCTCACTTTGATGAAAGTTATTCTGGAGACAAAACATGTTTCCATCTAAAACTGCTATTATCCAACTGCTTTGTGTTTTTCAAACAAAATTAGCTTTTATGCAAATGAGCCATACAGCCTTCCTTTGAAGCCACATGTAGTTGTTAGGACCTTCCCCGCGGGAGGCATGTTGAGTACATAATGTACTCATGGCAATAATTTTGTTGACAACAGAGTTTCATGAAGACAAAGGTGATGATACGACAACTATGGCGATCCGTAGGAGTGAGGTCACGTGGACTACATCGACTGCCTATGGCTGAGATGGAGTCGCTACGCATTGTACTTTCCGCTATTTTCTGATTGTGACAAATGTCATGAGACATTTCTCTAGGTATGCCTTGTGGCAAGATTTATTAAACTTGTAATACTTTTATTCATTGTGCAATGATATCATTTCACTGTGTTGTCAACAATGATCCTGGGGTTGACAAATATACACAGGAGGGTCTGGAAGCTAATTCCGGGTTCTCACAGATAGTCCCTTCGCAGAGGGAAGGAGAGGTTGCCATGTGTTTTTATGGTTGAATGCACAAAGTCTTAGCACAGAAGAACGTGACTTTATATTGCCACTTGTGATAAGGACCTTTATTATGCAGTCTGTCGCTTTTATTGCTTCCATATCACAAGATCGTATAAAGCTTATTTCCTCCACACTAATAAATCATATATATTTTAGCGAGTTTGCAACATGACAACTTACTTGGAAGGATCTTACTCAATCCATAGGTAGGTATGGTGGACTCTCATGGCAAAACTGGGTTTAAGGATATATGGAAGCACAAGTAGTATCTCTACTTCGTGCGAGGAGTTTTGGCTAGCATGAGGGGGAAAGGCAGGCTCAACATGTTGGATGATCCATGACAATATACTTTATTTCAGATATAAGAAAACATAGCCCATTATGTTGTCTTCCTTGTCCAACATCAACTCTTTAGCATGTTATATTTTAATGAGTGCTCACAATCATAAAAGATGTCCAAGATAGTATATTTGTATGTGAATCCTCTCTTTCTTTATTACTTCTATTAATTGCAACGATGACCAAAACCATGTTTGTCAACTCCCAACAACTTTTATTCATCTTACTCTTTATATGTGAAGTCATTACTTCCCATAAGATCAATATGATCTCTTGGATACTCTTTATGTTTTCTTTCTTTTTATCATGACCAAAGTAAGGAAATCAAGCCCTTGACTCAACACTAATCTTTATTATATAGCTCACGTACTTGATTACAAAGGGTAAAGATCATAAAGCAAAAGGTCACACTAGATCATGCTAACTTTATTCTACTAGATCAAGATACTACCAAAAGGATTGAACTAAGAAAAACGGTAAAGATAGGAGTGATGGTGGCATGATACCGGGGTCACTCCCCCAAGCTTGGCAGTTGCCAAGGGGAGTGCCCATACCCATATGATTAGGTCTCCTTCTTCGGCGATGGTGATGATGGCTTCTTCCTTAACTTGCGCTTAAGTGCATAATTTTGCTCCCTTAGGTCATTGATCTCCTACTCAAGGTTTAATATTTTCTTGCATAGTACCTGCTTGTTTTCCCGCAAGAGGTGTAAATTCGATCTTAGATTTGTTTACTCTGTCGGGGCGGCTTGACTTTTTGAACTCCACATGAATGTCTCCAGGTTGAGGTAGTGGGACTTCGTCTTCATCTGAGCTAGTCCAATCCTTCCTTTTTGAATCATGGTCTTCTTCTTCGGAGGTCCAACCATAATGCTCCCAGTCCCCATAGACTTTAGGGTCAGCAAGGGAATCAGCCACATAACTTTCTCCCTCTGAATCCTGGGACAACATGTTGCTTTTATCTGCGACAGAAACAACTTGAAACAAGAACAGAGGATTTTTGCGTGATATAGAGGTCAAAACCTTCGAGAGTATATATAATGAATTTTTACCGACCAAAAGGAGTAACATACAAGAAATCGGAGTCCGGGAGGCACACGGGGTGCCCACGAGGCAGGGGGCGCGCCCAGGGCAAGGGGGCGCGCCCTCCACCCTCGTGGATGCCTCGTGTATCTTCCGAACTCCACTTATTTTTCTATTTTTCTAAATATTCCAAAATGATGAAAATTGCCTTTAGAACTATTTTGGAGTCGGTTTACATACCATACCAAATACCTCTTCCTTTTCGGAGTCTGGATCGCTCTGGAAAGTGTCCCTTATGTATTCCTCCGGGGTTACTGTTTCAGTAACATTGGTTTCAACATTTATAGGGTTACCTGAGATATAATGTTTGATTCTTTGACCGTTCACCACCCTCGGATTTGTGCCTTCGAAGTTGTTGATTTTTATGGTACCGGAACGATAGATCTCCTCGATAACGTAGGGTCCTTCCCACTTAGAGAGAAGTTTTCCTGCAAAAAATCTTAAACAAGAGTTGTATAGTAATACATAAACCTACGTTAAACTCACGTTTTTGTATCCTTTTGTCATGCCATCTTTTAACTTTTTCTTTAAACAGCTTAGCATTCTCATAGGCCTGGGTCCTCCATTCATCGAGAGAGCTAATGTCAAATAACCTCTTCTCACCGGAAAGTTTGAAATCATAATTGAGCTCTTTAATAGCCCAATATGCCTTATGTTCTAGCTCGAGAGGTAAGTGACAAGCTTTTCCATGAACCATCTTATATGGAGACATACCCATAGGATTTTTGTATGCAGTTCTATAGGCCCATAATGCATCATCAAGTTTCTTGGACCAATTCTTTCCAGGCCTATTAACTGTCTTTTGCAAAATTAGTTTCAACTCTCTATTACTTAGTTCTACTTGACCATTGGTCTGTGGGTGATAAGGGGATGCAATTCTATGATTTACATCATACTTAGCAAGCATTTTACGGAAAGCACCATGAATAAAGTGTGAACCACCATCAGTCATTAGGTATCTAGGGACTCCGAACCTCGGAAAAATAACTTCTTTAAGCATATTAATTGAAGTGTTATGATCATCACTACTAGTTGGAATAGCTTCTACCCACTTAGTAATGTAATCAACAGCAACTAAAATATGTGTGTACCCATTAGAGGCAGGAAACGGTCCCATATAATCAAAGCTCCAAACATCAAATGGTTCAATAACAAGTGAATAGTTAATAGGCATTTCCTGACGTCTGCTAATATTACCAATTCTTTGACATTCATCACAAGATAAGACAAACTTACGGGCATCCTTGAAGAGAGTAGGCCAATAAAAACCGGACTACAATACCTTATGTGTAGTTCTATCTCCAGCATGGTGTCCTCCATAAGCTTCGAAGTGGCACTTGCATAGGATGTGTTCCCGTTCATGCTCAGGTACACAACGTCTAATAATACCATTTACTCCATCTTTATAAAGGTGTGGATCATCCCAGAAGTAATGCCTTAAATCATAGAAGAATTTTTTTCTTTTGCTGGTATGTGAAGCTAGGAGGCATAAACTTAGCAACAATGTAATTAGCATAATCAACATACCATGGGGAAGTACGAGAAGTATTTATGACAGCTAATTGTTCATCAGGAAAGCTATCATCAATAGGTTGTGGGTCATCAAGTATATTCTCTAACCTAGACAAGTTATCTGCAATGGGGTTCTCAGCTCCCTTTCTATCAATAATATGCAAGTCAAACTCTTGCAGCAAGAGAACCCATCTAATAAGTCTAGGTTTAGCATCTTTCTTTTCCATAAGGTATTTGATAGCAGCATGATCAGTGTGAATAGTTACTTTAGAATCAACAATATAGGGTCTAAACTTATCACAAGCAAATACAACTGCTAAAAATTCTTTCTCAGTAGTAGCATAATCTTTCTGGGCACTATCTAGAGTTTTACTAGCATACTGGATAACATTCAATTTCTTATCAACTCTTTGTCCTAGAACAACACCTACATCATAGTCACTAGCATCGCACATAATCTCCAAAGGTAAATTCCAGTTAGGGGGCTGGACAATAGGTGCAGAGATCAATGCTTTCTTAAGTATTTCAAAAGATTCTAGACAATCATCATCAAAGACAAAAGGAATATCTTTTTGTAAGAGATTAGTCAGAGGCCTGGAGATTTTGGAGAAGTCCTTTATGAACCTCATATAAAACCCGGCATGACCAAGGAAACTTCGTATACCTTTGATGTCCTTGGGGCACGACATCTTTTTAATAGCATCAACTTTGGCCTTGTCAACTTCAATACCTCTTTCAGAAATTTTATGCCCCAAGAAAATGCCTTCATTAACCATAAAGTGGCACTTCTCCCAATTCAATACAAGATTTGTGTCTTCACATCTCTACAAAACTCGATCAAGGTTGCTCAAGCAATCATCAAAAGAAGTTCCGTAAATGGAGAAGTCATCCATGAAAACCTCAACAATATTTTCACAAAAATCAGAGAATATAGCCATCATACATCTTTGAAGGTAGCAGGTGCATTACATAAACCAAAAGGCATACGTCTATAAGCAAAGGTACCGAAAGGACAAGTAAAAGTGGTCTTTTCTTGATCCCCTTTTGACATAGGTATTTGAGAGAACCCAGAATAACCATCTAGAAAGCAAAAGTGAGTATGTTTGGATAACCTTTCTAGCATTTGATCAATAAAAGGCAAGGGGTAATGATCTTTCTTAGTAGCTTTATTTAATTTGCGGAAATCAATTACCATCCTATAACCTGTAACTATTCTTTGCAGGATCAATTCATCTTTATCATTAGGAACAACAGTCATACCTCCCTTCTTAGGGACACAATGGACAGGACTTACCCACTGGCTATCAGCAACTGGATAGATAATACCTGCCTATAGAAGCTTTAGTATTTCCTTCCTTACCACTTATTTCATCTTAGGATTTAACCGTCGTTGATGAACAATAACCGGTTTAGCGTTTTCTTCCAATTTTATCTTGTGTTGGCATAAAGTGGGACTAATGCCCTTAAGATCATCCAGAGTATATCCAATAGCAGCACAGTGCTTCTTCAGAGTTTTCAATAATTTTTCTTCTTCATGCTCTGAAAGGTTAGCACTAATAGTAATAGGATATATCTTCTTTTCATCAAGATAGACATACTTAAGATTATCAGGTAAATGTTTAAGTTCAAACACGGGATCACCCTTGGGTGGAGGAGGATCCCCTAGGATTTCAACAGGCAAGTTGTTTTTCAATACGGGTCCCTGATTAAAGAATACTTCATCTATTTCCCTTCTCTCATTCATATGCATATCATTTTCATGATCTAGCAAATATTGTTCTAAAGGATCATTGGGAGGCACAACAATAGAAGCAAGACCAATAATTTCATCCTTACTAGGTAATTCTTTATCAAGGGGTTGTCTACGAAATTTAGCAAAGTTAAAATCATGAGACATATCCCCTAAAACAACAGTAACAATATCTTTCACGCAGTCTATCTTAGCATTAACGGTATTCAAGAAGGGTCTACCAAATATAATGGGACAAAAGTCATCTGTGGGGAACCAAGAACAAGAAAATTAGCTGGGTATTTAACTTTCCCACACAGGACTTCAACATCTCTAACAATCCCAATTGGTGAGATAGTGTCTCTATTAGCAAGCTTAATAGTAACATCTATACCTTCTAGCTCAACGGTGCAACATCGTGCATAATTTCATCATACAAGGATATAGGTATTACACTCGCACTAGCACCAACGTCACATAAACCATGATAGCAATGATCTCCTATTTTAACAGAGATAACATGCAAGCCTAGAATAGGTCTATGTTTATTCCTAGCATCGGGTTTGGCTATTCTAGCAGATTCCTCTTGGAGGTAAATAACATGCCCATCTAAATCTTCTACCAAGAGATCTTTAACCATAGCAACACTAGGTTCAACTTTAATTTTCTCAGAGGGTGTAGGTGTTCTAGTATTACTCTTACGAACTACAGTTGAAGCTTTAGCATGATCATTTATCCTAACAGGGAAAGGTGGTTTCTCAATATAAGCAGTAGGAACAATAGGATCAACATTCTAAGTGATAGTCTTTTCTTCAACTTTAACAGGTTCAACTACTTTTACTTCAATGGGAGGATTGTATTTAAACCACTTCTCCTTGGGAAGATCAACATGAGTAGCAAAAGATTCATAGAAAGAAGCTACTATCTCAGAGTCAAGTCCATATTTAGTGCTAAACTCACGGAAAACATCGGTATCCATAAAAGCTTTAACACAATCAAACTTAGGGGTCATACCTGACTCCTTACCTTCGTCGAGATCCCAATCTTCAGAGTTGCGTTTAATTCTTTCCAATAAATCCCATTTGAATTCAACAGTCTTCATCATAAAAGAACCAGAACAAGAAGTATCGAGCATGGAGCGATTATTGAGAGAAAGCCGAGCATAAAATTTTTGAGTGATAATTTATTTTGAGAGCTCATGATTGGGGCAGGAATATAACATTGACTTAAGCCTCCCCCAAGCTTGAGCGATGCTTTCTCCTTCGCGAGGCCAAAAATTATAGATATAATTATGATCACGATGAACCTGGTGCATAGGGTAGAACTTCTGATGAAATTCCAACTTCAGACGATTGTAGTTCCATGATCCAATATCGTCACATAGCCTAAACCATGTCAATGCATCTCCCTTCAAAGATAACGGGAAGACCTTCTTATTCATAACATCCTCGGGCATACCCGCAAGCTTAAATAATCCACAAACTTCATCCACATAGATTAGGTGTAAATCGGGATGCAGTGTTCCGTCTCCTGTAATAGGATTATCAAGCTGTTTCTCTATCATACCCGAAGGAATTTCAAAGAAAACATTTTCAGTAGGTGCAGTAGGTTGAGGAAAAACTATTTACTCTTCTGGTCGGGGTGAAGAAACCCCGAACAAGCCCCTCAAAGGATTATGAGCCATAGTAACAAGTGACAATAAATTTCAGCACACTATATAAATTTTTCCTTACCAAATTCCACTTACCAAAGGCGCTTCACTCCCCGGCAACGGCGCCAGAAAGAGTCTTGATGACCCACAAGTGTAGGGGATCTATCGTAGTCCTTTCGATAAGTAAGAGTGTCGAACCCAACGAGGAGCAGAAGGAAATGATAGGCAGTTTTCAGTAAGGTATTGTCTGCAAGCACTGAAATTATAGGTAATAGATAATTTTGTGATAGGGTAACTGGTAGCAAGTGACAAAAGGTAAAAGTAAATAAGGTGCAGCAAGGTGGCCCAATCCTTTTTGTAGCAAAGGACAAGCCTGGACAAACTCTTATATAAAGGAAAGCGCTCCCGAGGACACATGGGAATTATCGTCAAGCTAGTTTTCATCACGATCATATGATTCGCGTTCGGTACTTTGATAATTTGGTATGTGGGCGGACCGGTGCTTGGGTGCTGTCCTTACTTGTACAAGCCTCCCACTTATGATTAACCTCTAATTCAAGCATCCGCAACTACAAAAGAAGTATTAAGGTAAACCTAGCCATAGCATGAAACAAGTGGATCCAAATCAGCCCCTTACGAAGCAACGCATAAACTAGGGTTTAAGCTTCTGTCACTCTAGCAACCCATCATCTACTTATTACTTCCCAATGCCTTCCTCTAGAGCCAAATAATGGTGAAGTGTCATGTAGTCGACGTTCACATGACACCACTAGAGGATAGACAACATACATCTCATCAAAATATTGAACGAATACCAAATTCACATGACTACTTATAGCAAGACTTCTCCCATGTCCTCAGGAACAAAAGTAACTACTCACAAGACATAATGTTGTTCATGATCAGAGGGGTATTAACATGCATAATGGATCTAAACATATGATCTTCCACCAAATAAACCAACTAGCATCAACTACAAGGAGTAATCAACACTACTAGCAACCCACAGGTACCAATCTGAGGTTTGGGTACAAAGATTGGATACAAGAGATGAACTAGGGTTCGAGAGGAGATGGTGCTGGTGAAGATGCTGATGAAGATAGCCCTCCCCAAGATGGGAGAGTTGTTGGTGATGACGGCGGTGACAATTTCCCCCTCCCGGAAGGAAGTATCCCTGACAGAACAGCTCTGCCGGAGCCCTAGATTGGTTTTCGCCAAGGTTCCGCCTTGAGACGGCGGTGTCTGGTCCCGAAGGCCTCCTTATGATTTTTCCAGGTCAAAACACCTCTTATAGGAGAAGATGGCCATCGGGGGGGCATCGGGGGGCCCACGAGGCAGGGGGTGCGCCCAGAGAGGGGGGGCGCCCCCCACCCTCGTGGACAGCTGGTGGCTCCCCTGGTGATCTTCTTTCGCTAGATATTTTTTATATTTTCTGAAATGGTGTCCTGTGAAGCTTTGGGGCTTTTTGAGTTGAGCAGAATAGGTTTCCAGAGTTTGCTTCTTTTCCAGCCCAGAATTCCAGCTGCCGGTATTCTCCCTCTTCATGTAAACCTTGTAAAATAATGGAGAAAAGGCATAAGTATTGTGACATAACGTGTAATAACAGCCCATAATGCAATAAATATCAACATATAATCATGATGCAAAATGGACGTATCAACTATCTTGCTGATAAATTACAGTACGTACTATACACGTACTTCCTCCATTCCTAAATATAAGTCTTTGTAGAGATTTCACCATGAACCACATACAGATGTATATAGATGCATTTTAAGTGTAGATTCATTCATTTTGTTCCGTATGTAGTCCACCTAGTGGAATCTCTACAAAGACTTATATTTAGGAATGGAGGGAGTACTATGTAAAGAGTTAGGTGTCTCACGGTGTCCAGAAAATATGGTGATAGTGTGAGGTGGGCCATGTAATCACTGAGCCTGCGTGTTTTCCTTGCTCTTGCACTCCTCCGCCGTAAGAATGGAGAAAATTGTAATCTAGTAGTACCTTCTTTAGCCGAAAGCGTGGGACATCCAGCAGTCCTACCACCTCAGTAATAATGACCAATGAGCCATCAAATCACATAGACCCAGTAGTAAGTTGGACGGACAAAGCAACCATCACTCTTGAATCCGCTTCTCCCTTCAACGCAGGCGCCAGTGAGAGGTTGCGTCCGCTCTGCCCGGGCATGAATGTGGCACCGATTCTTTGGAGCGGCGCTGACCGTTTCGGGTGGGAAGCGGGCGCGGGTGATGGAGGGGCTTTGGGTGGGACAGGCTGGTCAGGAGCGGGCGTGGCAGCTATCCGCATGTCCCTACCGGACGCCCGGAAACGAGAGGATGCACCGACTCTCCAGGCTAAAATCGTTCACTACACACCATCTCTCTGTAGGAGTAGGTCGGTCTATCGCTCTATCTAACACACACATGATGTTAAACACACACACGCACACGCAGACGCACACACAGGTTCACAGAATAGGAAAATCATGCGAGTGCGAAGCCACATGAAGTGAGATACAAATGGAGTACGTACAAACTATGACTAGCCTAAGCAATGTAACCAAATGCTCCTTACTCTGCCTTGTTATCTCCCCCGGAAACCCAATGCATGGAGCGCAACTACACGTTGATCAGTCAAGAAATCAAAGTCGGCTTGCATGCGAGTTAATACGTGGCCCTGCATGGTAACTAAAACAGCATCTCTTAGGGCTTCTTTGATTCCAAGGATTCTCAAAGGAATTTTGAAGGATTCAATTCCTTAGGATTTTTTCTTATGTGGGTTGTTTGATTCATAGGATTCTAAACCATAGGAACTTTTCCATAGGATTCATTTGCAATAGTGGGCGAGACAACCACGATGCTACAATGCAGATCAAGGTGTCGAGCCGGTGACGATGGAGATCATGACGATGCTTTGGACATGGAGATCAAAATCGCAAGATGATGATGGCCATATCATGTCACATATTTTGATTGCATGTGATGTTTATCTTTTATGCATCTTATTTTGCTTAGTATGACGGTAGCATTATAAGATGATCCCTTCACTAAATTTCAAGATAATAGTGTTCTCCCCGAGTATGCACTATTGCTACAGTTCGTCGTTTTGAGACACCACGTGTTGATCGGGTGTGATAGACTCTACGTTCACATACAACGGGTGTAAGACAGTTTTACACACGCGGAATACTTTGGTTAAACTTGACGAGCCTAGCATGTACAGACATGGCCTCAGAACACTGGAGACCGAAAGGTCAAACATGAGTCATATAGTAGATATGATCAACATAGAGATGTTCACCATTGATGACTACTCCATCTCACTTGATGATCGGACATGGTTTAGTTGATTTGGATGATGTTTCACTTAGATAACCCGATGCATGTTAATTTAAGTGAGAGGTCATTAGTAATTTGATTAACTGAGCTTAATTTATCATGAACTTAGTCCTGATAGTATTTGCATATCTATGTTGTAGATCAATGGCCCGTGCTACCGTTCCCTTGAATTTTAATGCGTTCCTAGAGAAAGCTAAGTTGAAAGATGATGGTAGCAACTACACGGACCGGGTCCATAACTTGAGGATTATCGTCATTGCGAATAATTATGTCCTTGATGCACCGCTAGGTGATGCACCTGCTATACGAGCTGACGCAGATGTTACGAACATCTGGCAAGCTCGATCTGATGACTACTCTATAGTTCAGTGTGCCATGTTTTACGGCTTAGAACCGGTATTTCAAAGACGTTTTGAATGTCATGGAGCATATGAGATGTTCCAGGAGCTGAAATTAATATTTCAAGCTAATGCCCGGGTTGAGAGATATGAAGTCTCCAACAAGTTCTATAGCTGCAAGATGGAGGAGAATAGTTCAGCTAGTGAACACATACTCAAAATGTTTGTGTATCATAACCACTTGACTCATATGGGAATCTCACTTCCACCTTGAAAGGATCGATATCGTTGACTAGAGGGGGGGTGAATAGGCAACTAGCATTTTTTAGCTTTTCTTAACCAAATTAAACTTAGCAACAATATAGGTTGTCTAGATATGCAACTAGGTGGGCAACCTATATGATGTAACAATAATAAGCACACAAGCAAGCTAGCTACAAAATGCAACAAATGCTTGCACGAGTAAAGGTAAGAGATAACCACAAGTGGAGCTGGTGAAGACGAGGATGTGTTACCGAAGTTCCTTCCCTTTGATAGGAAGTACGTCTCCGTTGGAGCGGTGTGGAGGCACAATGCTCCCCAAAAAGCCACTAGGGCCACCGTATTCTCCTCACGCCCTCACACAATGCGAGGTGCCGTGATTCCACTAGTGGTGCCCTTGAAGGCGGCGATCGAACCTTTACAAACAGGGTTGGGGCTATCTCCACAACTGAATTGGAGGCTCCCAACAACACCACGAAACTTCACCACAATGGACTATGGCTCCGAGGTGACCTCAACCGTCTAGGGTGCTCAAACACCCAAGAGTAACAAGATCCGCAAGGGATTAGTGGGGGAATCAAATTTCTCTTGGTAGAAGTGTAGATCAATGCCTTCTCAACCAATCCCTAGGAAATCAACAGTTTGATTGGCTAGGGAGAGAGATCGGGCGGAAATGGAGCCTTGAGCAACAATGGAGCTTGGGGAGGAAGAGGTAAGTCTTCTTGGAGAAGAAGACTTCCCTTATATAGTGGAAGAACAAATCCAACCGTTATCCACTAACTTTGCCCACGACAGGCCGTACTACCGCACCAGACTTGCGGTACTACCGCAAGGCCATGCGGTACTACCGCATGGGGTGCGGTACTACCACTGGCACGGCAGGAGCCACACATGGCCCTATTGCGAATAACAACGAGCGGTAGTACTGCAGGAGCGATACTACCGCGAGCCCTTGCGGTACTACCGCAAGGCAGGGTTCAGTCCGGGCTGGGAAGAGCACGGACTAATAAAATTACATCCGTGGCTACTTCCGCAGAGTTTCGATCGATGCAAAAACCCGGCATGGTACTACCACTCGCCTGGAGTGGTACTACCGCGTAGGGTGCGAAAGTAAAAAAATTACTTCCGCTCCTACTTCCGCGCTAGCTACGACGCCGGGGCAGAGCACATGGTACTATTGCAACCCCAGCACGGTACTATCGCGATGTGCGATACTACCGCAGCCACGGACCGGTACTACCATGGGACCCTGCGGTACTACCGCTCCATTGAGCGGTACTACCGCATGCCAGAGAGTAGTAGTAGAAAGCCCTTGTTTTTGCAATGACTAGGAAAACAGCCGGTGCTCCAAAGAAGCGAAGGAAAGGTGGTGCAAAGGGATAGATGTGTACGTGTTGATTCCACCCTACCCATTCTGAAGCGGACCCCCTCTTAATAGTATGGATTTCCTATGACTCAATTCCACCGAAAAGAAACAAAAGGAAATGCCGTCTTCGATAGGTTCCGAGGGGCAATGAATCGTCTTGTGCCTAGACATGAGATATCTAAAACGTTTAATGCACACGATTAGTCCGCAAATGCATTGTCATCAATCACCAAAACTACTCAAAGAGAAATATGCCCTTACAATCTCCCTTTGGTGGATTGATGACAATACGGGATTTGCACATAGATATGAATAAGAACATAGGCAACCCCAGCAAGTATATAAAATATAGGCAAGTCCCCCCCCCCTAGATGTGTGCATTCTTAGATAGATGCTTTGGACTGCATGGCACACATACTAGGATCTACACTCCCCCTATATTTTATAAACCGCACAATCCTTGCAACTGATAAGATGGCGCTACACATGGATGCAAGGAGAAGATCATGAGAGTAAAACGAGAAGGGCACAATAAGGCATAAGCTCACAACCTAGTAAATAACCTAGACATAATGATAAGATAGGAAAGAGTAGAGTGCATATGTCTCACACCGTATGATAGTCGTCAGGTCTCACACACACGACGCAAACCAACACAAAGCAAACGAGGTTCAATAGAACGAAGGCAAAGAAAATAACATGTCACAAGACTCACAAATCCTACACTCTCTCCCCCTTTGGCATCGAGACACCAAAAAGGCAGAGAGGTCACCTACAACATAAGTGGTAGCTCAGGCTCAAGCGATCACGCGTCACGCTCCTCGTTGGTCGCCTCCTGCTCCTCCTCAGAATCAGTCCACTTGTAACCCTGCTTTGCAATCCATTCAGCCTCTGGAGTGATATTCTTCTCAGATCCACTGAACACCTCCTCGCCGAACATCCTCAAAATCTTCTTATCGCATCGGCGAACCTCCTTCTGAGCAACGTGTGACCTATACTGCCCCTTGGCCTGCATGCAGTACAGAGCCTTCATCTTGTTCTTCATCTTCTTAGCCCACAAGGGCTCAGAAGAGGAAGTCGTGTATCCACCAGAACTATCCTCATCAGCTTCCTCCTCCTCAATCTCATCCTCATCCACATTCATCTGAGCAGCTGCAGCCTCAGCACGGGTAGTGGTGTTAGCCCACTGGCTCTTGATGCGGAGCTTGATGGGCTCATGATGAATCCAGTTGGGGCCTCAAACTCATATTCGGGATAAAGCTTCTCCCAAGTCTTGGCAATCAAATGAAACAGGTAAGGTCCGTAGATGGGCACCTTACGGTTGAACACCGCAAACCGTAGCTCACACCACATGATATGCGAGACATCAAGTGGTTGCGTCTGAGCATGACGCGCCTCCTCACAAATGAGCATCATATCCACGAGATAGGCATGTACCTTATCCTTGTCACCAATGCGGGGAAACAGGGAGTTGCAGAAGATCCGATGCATAATATCAAGGAAAGAGTTCAGCACCCATGTCTTCTTGCCACTAGGAAGCATCCTCTCAACATAGTAGGGTTGAAGCTTGTTCTTGTTGGCTGAGTCGGGATTGGCATGAGGGCGAACACCAACTGGCGTGTTGAGCCCCTCATCAGCAACCTGAAGCAAATCCATGAAGTCCTTCCAAGTAGCAGCATCTGATGTCAATTGGTCATCCAGGTCATGTTTCGTTCCTCTTTAGGATGGAAGTGGACCGAAGCAAAGAACTGGGCCACAATCTTAGGGTCAAAGTCCATATGAAAAGTCATCAAGTGCTCAATGCCAAACTGCTCCACCAGGTCCAGAGCCTCGGCAAAACAGGCCCGATGATGCTCCTTCCTCACATGAACCATGTCAATCCAGTGCACATCCACGTATATGTTCTGCTTGCCCTTGATCACATCCATAAGGATAAGACTCTACTAGTTGGTCCAGAACAGATCATCCCCTTTGAAGTGTGCGTGTGGATTCACATAGGGGTTGATCTTCCTCCTAGAGACAAACTCAGCCAGTGGAATCTCATCCATACCCATTGTTGGCTCCTTGTTTTTGGTGGCAGTGGTCTTGGTTCTGCGTTGGGGGCATTGGAGCCCTTAGGAGCATCCTCTGGGTTGCGCAGACGCTTCGACCCTGTGTCACACCTGGGATTCGAGCGACAGACATTGGAACTGGAGCCACCACCTGTGACACAAACACAAGAACACGCAAGAGAAGCAAGAAGGAGCCATGCAAAGAACACAACAAAAACATGTGAAACAAGTAGAAATGATATTAAGTAGTGGCCACGAAGAAGGTTTGAAGTCAACGGTAGTACTGCTCCATGTTGCGGTACTAAAATTTTTACTGCTGCTCTAGCCGCGGTAGTACCATGCCAGAATGGCACGGTAGTACCACGCCTAGAGCGGTAGTAAAATTTTACTGCCACGCTGCATGCGGTAGTACCACTCCAGAGGTGCGGTAGTACCGTACGAGGCGAACGCGCCAGAGCGGTAGTACCGTACGAGGCAAATGCGCCAGAGCGGTAGTACCGCATAGGAGGTGCGGTAGTACCGCTCGGGGTCAAATCCGAAAGCGAATCCAATCTGAGAACGCGTGAGACAAAGGAGCGGTGCTACGGTTGATCACAACTCCCGAGGAGCAACATACCAACTAGCATCTCTACTGCACAACTACTCTCCTACACCCAATTCTTGCAAGGATTTGGCCTAAAGAACTCAAGAACAACATGCATCTCCCCGAAAACTAGAGATAAACAACGAGGCAAAAGAAGAGGGGTTTGGGGAGAAACCTTGTTCCATGGCAAGAGGGCATGGTGGGGAACGATCCCACCGGTCGGAATGCGAGGAGAGTAGGTGGAGACGGAGATCCGGCGAGGTCCTCTGGCGCCGTTCTTGGGCAGGAGAGAGAGAGAGACGATGTGGGGGAAAGAGTTGAATGGGTATGGGGAAGTTAGAACTCTCCCTGCCCGCTTTTGACCCCCACCCGCTCATAATGACGCGGTAGTACCGCGGGTCATCGTGGTAGTACTGCTCGATGGGAAGTACCGCGCACTGGGCGGTAGTACTGCTCTCCAGCGGCAGTAAAAAATTACGGTCGTGCTGGTTGCAGTAGTACCGTGTGTATCTCTTGCGGTAGTACCGTGGCAAGCCACGGTAGTACCGTTGCCCCAAGAAAATGCAAGTTTCGAAAAGGCTTATGCAAAGCAACCTTCAAGCGAATGAACACACTAACGAGCTAACACACAAGGCAACCTAAACATAGACTCAGATACAAGAAATAAAGTCAAAAGACAACAAGAATCAAACATGAGACACCCCTCTCCAAAGGAGGGCGGTGGCCGGAGCCACCTATGTTTGAGTTAATTGGTATGGCACCGCGAAGAATTATCCTTGGGCCCATGACCAACACTCGTCTTGAAGTATGAGTACCATCTAAAATGGCAAACGTGAAAGACTTGATCAATTTATGCATAATGGGGGGGGGGAGTTCATTGAGAGAACACTACTCCCCCTATGTCCATGCCTACACCTAAACAAGATAACATGATGAGTGTGAGGAGGTGTGCATATTTTCAATCCACATTGCTCAAATCTATGATATTTAGCTCATGCCTTAACTCACGAAATCTTGCTTCATCCAAAGGCTTCGTGAAGATATCTGCAAGGTTATCATGAGTATTGACATAGTGAAGATCAATTTCCCCTCGCCGAATATGCTCCCGGATGAAGTGATACCGAATCTCAATATGCTTCGTCTTGAAGTGTTGCACCGGGTTGAGAGAAATTTTGATGGCACTTTCATTGTCAAACCAAAGAGGCACTTTGTCACAAGTGACAACGTAATCCTTTAAAGTTTGTCTCATCCATATAAGTTGAGCACAACAACTGCCGTCCGCCTCATACTCAGCTTCGATGAAGGAGAGAGATACACAACTTTGCTTCTTGGAAGACCAACTCACCAAAGAGCAACCAAGAAATTGGCAACCTCCGGAAGTTGACTTCCTATCCACTTTGTCTCCCGCCCAATCTGAATCCGAGAAACCTACAAGGTTGAAGTTTTCTCCTCTTGGGTACCATAAGCCAAAGTTTGGGGTATGAGCCAAATATCGAAAGATTCGCTTGACTGTCACAAAGTGAATTTCCTTAGGTGAGGCTTGCCATGCACATATTCCCACACTCAACATGATATCCAGTCTAGATGCACAAAGGTAAAGCAAGGATCCAATCATAGAACGATATACCTTTTGATCCATCGCTTTACCATTGGGATCAATGTCAAGTTGGCACTTGGTGGGCATTGGTGTAGTAGCCAGCTTAACATCACTAAGATTGAACCCCTTGAGAATGTCTTGAGTGTATTTGGCTTGTTTGATGAAGATTCCTTCTCTTCTTTGTTTGATCTTGAACCCAAGGAAGAACTTCAACTCTCCCATCATGGACATCTCAAACTCCACGGTCATGAGTGCGGCAAACTCATCATTGAAAGCTTTGTTAGATGAACCAAAGATAATATCATCAACATAGAGTTAGCATACAAACAACTCCCCTTTGACCTTCTTAGTAAAAAGAGTGGGGTCGATTTTCCCAATTTCAAACCCACGATCTTGCAACAACTCGGTAAGATGCTCATACCATGCACATGGGGCTTGTTTAAGGCCATAGAGCACCTTATCGAGTTGATACACATGATTGGGGAACTTAGGATCCTCAAACCCCAGGGGTTGTTTGACATACACCAACTCATTAAGAGGACCATTTAGAAAAGCACTTTTCACATCCATTTGTTGCAATTTAAAGTTATGATGAGAAGCATAGGCAAGCAACAAATGTATATATTCAAGGCGAGCAACGGGGGCAAAGGTTTCACCGTAGTCGATACCCCTCGACTTGGGAGTAGCCTTGAGCCACCAAACGAGCCTTGTTGCGGATGACAATTCCATGAGCATCTTGCTTGTTCTTAAAGAACCATTTGGTTCCTATGACATTATGGTTCTCCTTTGGCCTTGGCACCAAACACCACACCTTGTTGCGCTCGAAGTTATGGAGTTTTTCATGCATGGCGTTGAGCCAGTCGGGTTCTTCGAGCACCTCATAAACCTTTTGAGGTTCAACACAAGAGACAAATGCTTGATGAGCACAATAGTTTTCTAATTGTCTATAGTGTTTACCCCCTTTGTGATGCTTCCAAGTATATTCTTCATGTGATGCTCTATAGAAGCAAGCCTGTAAGCAACTTTGGCAGCACGACGCTCCAATTGCTCTTCAAGTGATAGTTGACGAGCTATGAGTTGATCATCTGGAGCGTCGTCAAGAGCTTTTTCTTGATCTTGAGCTCACTCTTGATCTTGAACATGCTCAGGAGAGGGAACTTGGCCTTGTGCATCACTTGGTGGATCATTGTCTGTAATGCCCCGGATGTAACACTTTCCCTATATGGCAATATATAAAATTCGGCTTCAACAATTCCATTCCGGGTTCTTCTTTCTTTTCGGGTTCTTCGTTTTGTCGTGTGTGTGTGTGTGTGTGCATTTCATCCATGTCATGTTGTCATGTGCATTGCATTGCATTGTGTTGTCACTTGCATCCGGTCCCACTCGTCTCTTCCCGTTGTCCGTTTCGAGTTCCGACGCTCTCACTCGTGCCCGTGGCATCCCCGAGTCCTTCTTTCGTGTTTGGGCGTGTAACGTTTACGGAATGGCGTGAGACTTGTCGTGTGTTGTTGTTTTGGTATGTGTAGGCCGCCTGTCAAGTTTCGTCATGTTTGGAGTTCGTTTGATACTCCAATAGTTAACCTAGTGGGCCAAAAGTACCTCCTCCTTGAGGCCCAAGACCCCCTCCTCAACAGCCCACCAACCTAGCACAACCCTTCCCATCATCTTGGTCGTCGAATTGTGATCGCGTGGCCGAAAACCGCTCCCCATTTGGACTCTCCTAGCTCCTTGTGCCTATAAAAACGTCCACCCCCTCCATTTTGCGTCCAAACCCTAGCTCCTCTCTTTTTTTCCGTTTTTCTCAGCGTCCCGCAGTCTCTCCGCGCGCCGGACACGTCCGCCGCCGCCCCCGCGTCCAACCGGGACGTGCCACATCACCGCGGCTGCCCCGCCTCCCACCGCGGCCCGCGAGGCCCGAGGAGGGCCCGCCACCGCCGTCCGGGCCGCGCCCCCGCGCGCCCTCCGCCCGATCTCCACCGGCCGGCGCCGCCCCGCCACCGGCCGTCGCCGGCTGCTGCACCGCGCCGCCGCGAGCTTCGAGCCCTCCGCCGCCGGCGCTAGGAGCCGCCGCATCCTCCGAAGCGCCCCTCGCCGCCAGGTGGGCCGCCGCCCGTCAAGTCTCCGGCCGCCGCCGGGAGGGCCGCCACCCGTCAAGCCTCGCCGGCCTCCTCCGTTTCCCGCCGGCGCGCTCGCGATCCAATCGAAGCCGCCGCTCGGCCGATCCGATCTAAGCGCGGATCGTGGGCTGCCCCGAACCCTAACGGGCCCCGTTCGCCCGCGGACCCGTTTGACCGGCCCGATCCGCCGTTGACCCGCGAGGTGATCCCCTATTTTTTGCTAAGTCTTTTATTTGTTTTCTTATTGTCTGATGGCATTTTGTGATGGCATTAACTTTTACTGTGCTTGTCCGATTTGTGCTTATGATGTGTATTATGTTTTGTTCCATTGTGTCATGCTTGTTTGAGTCCATCTAGATGTCTTAATCATCATGACAAGAGTGCTACATGATATAAACTGCTGCTACTTGTTATTTTCATGCCATGTTTGAGATGTGATAACTTGGTGCATGTTTATCCAAATGAAACAAATGAGATGTCAAAATGTTCATCATGAGATGATCTACATGTTGGTTGCTATAGCATGCATAATAGAGTTCATATTGCCATGTTTATCGTTGTTGCAAAAGTGCATGTGGCTGTTAGGTTTTGTAACTTGTTACGAGATGCCTAGTTAAGGAGCTCGTTGCTATTGTTGTGTTTGTCCCCTTGTTGCATGCTCATATGTTTTGTTTTCCCCATCATGTGATCTTTGCTGTGGTGCAAACCATTTGCCATGTTATGCTTTAAGATAACTTAAACATGCTCGCAAACATGCCATGATAATGTTACTGTTTTAACACTTAGTGAAATTTCACTAAGTCTGGAATCTGTAATATCCTGATGCTATGTTTGCTTGTTGTCCTAGGCAAATCCATGATAGTTTTGGGGTGGACATTGATCATTCTTTGATGTATATGTTGTTGTCTATCCATCCATGCCCTCACATGCTCATTTGGGTTGCTGTAGCATATTTAATTCTTGCTCCCAAGTTGCTATAAAATATTGTTGTCGGGTTTTTATTGTCATGATCAAAATGTTGTAGCTTGTTGCTATTGATCCATGCCTCCTATGGAGATGCTCCAATGCAGTTGTTTTCTGTAGGATATGTCTACTTCATGTCCATGCTTCTTATCACCATGCTTGAGTGCTGTAGAGTATATATTTCTTGCTCCGAAGTTGCTATGTGGATGTTAATTTCAGCGTTGCTTTGTTTCTTATTTCGGGTGTATCTTTTAGCCCGTTGCTCTGTTTTGAGTGTGCCTTACATGAAACTTGTGTGGTTTTGCATGTAGATTCTTAATATCATCTTGTTAACATGTTTGGAGTATGTTTGCTTGGTGTTTGGGTGCATCTTGCACCGTTGCCATGCTTAACTTGTTTTGATCATATCTTCTAGACCGTAGCTCCGTTTTAAACAAACTTTATATGAAACTTGACTAGAATTTCATGTAGATCATCATGGTGCATGTTAACTTGCTGTTTATCAACTTTAACTTAAGGTTTGTTCAGATCTGGACTAATTTCAAACTATGCATATGAGGACTTACCGGATTTGTCTTAAGTAGTTTCCGGCCTCATTTAAACCTGTTATTTCTTGTATTGTTTCTCTGTGCTTCCTACCTTGCCATGTTTTTCATCCTATATAGACTTGTCTTGCATCCTACTTGCTTGAGTATATTGTGTTGTTCTTGTGCTGTTTCTCTGTGCTTCCTGTGTTGTCATGTTGTGCATCCTAAGTGCATCCGCAGTGCTTCCTAAGTGCATCATACATGCATCATGTAGTTTGCGCATTGCACCTTGTTTGATTTCGTGCCTCTTGTGTTCTTGTGTTGAGTAGAGCCGGAAACCGAGACCGAGTACGAGAACGGGGTTACTACCGAGGTTGAGAACGAGGAGCCGTCTTACGATCCCATCGACGACTCGACAGGCAAGATGACCTGACCCAGATATCATTACTATCTTTGCCTATTGCTAGAATTCTCGCTCTTTAGCTTATTGCCTCGATGCCCATGTTTGTTTGTCGGCCTCCTATTGTAACCATGAATCTGTTTAACCACCCAACCTATGCAAACCTTTGTTTGGCTACGTAGGCTTCGCTCAGCCCCTCTTATAGCATTGCTAGTTGCAGGAGAAGATTTGAAGATTCTTGCTTCATGTTGAAGCTTGTTGGGATATCACACTATATAAATTCTTAAATGAAATCATCTATATATTGGTAATGGGTGGAAGGCTGAGCCTCCTGCTTGGTGTTTTGTTCCACTCATGCCGCCCTGGGAACTGTATAAACCGGTGTTATGTTCCTTGATTTTGCGTTCCTCACACGGTTGGGATTATGGGACCCCCTCGATAAACCGCTTAGCGCTAAGTCTTTTCCAGCAAGTCCCAACATTGGTACTATTTGCCTAACAACTAAAACTTGCACAGGGAGTAATGAACCCTCTTCTTAATCAACAACCCCGGGCCAGTGCTCCACATGAGTGTTGGTCCGAACTGGGGGTCCTGCGGGGCCACCTCAAGGAAACTCGAGGGCTGGTAAAAACCCATAGCATCACCCATCCGGTCGTGGCCTGAGACGAGATACGCGCGGCTACTATCAAGGTGTCGGCACGCCGGGAGGATTTGCTGGATTAGCCTTACCTTAGTCGGAGTATCTTGAGCACGGGATTCCGAGAATACTCGGGCCTTTCCACCTTGGAGTTGCGACTCCGCGGATCGTGGGCTTGTAATGGGCCAAGTTGGAACACTCCTGCAGGGTTTTGAACTTTCGAAAGCCATGCCCGCGGTTATGTGGTAGATGGGAATTTGTTAATATCCGCTTGTAGAAAACTTGACACCATGTTTAGAACACACTACCAGCGTGAGTAACCGTGACGGTCATTTTCCGAAAGGGGTTCGGGAAGTGAACACGGTGGGGTTATGTTTGACGTGCTTAGATAGGATCACTTCGTGATCACCTTGTCGCTCGTGGCACTTCTCTTCTCGCTCTAAATACGTAAGCTAGTGCTAGTGCAGCTGCAGCCTTTTATTCTTTCTTCAACCCTGTTCCACACCCAAGGCTTAGATAGGGTTACCCGGGAAAGGGATTGCTGAGTCCTCCGTGGCTCACAGATTCTACACCACACCATATGCAGGTACCATGGTGAGCTACTCAGGTGACAGCACAGAGCTGTACTGCGAGTACGATGAAGAACGTAGCCGTTACTATGTGCACTATCCCGATGATCAGTAGTGGTTTCTACTAGGGGCGATTCGAACCTGTGGTTTTATGTATTTGGTATCTTTCATTTGGATCTTCACCCATAGTCGGGTTGTGATGCTATTTGGATGATGTTTGACTATGTAATGAATTGTGTGACGTGGAGAGTGTAAGCCAACTATCTCTTTTTCTTTTCATCCCTATTTTTACATGAGATGTGCAAAGATATCGAACCTGAGATCATTCCAGAATGGGCTTATACCTTTAAGTCATGCCTCGACACGTAGGAGGTATAGTCCCATCCTGGGCATTACAAGTTGGTATTCAGAGCCTTCTCCGACCTAGAAGCCCCCACTGATTGATCGAATCGTTGACGGTTGAGTCTAGGCACACACTTAAAATGTTTTGATTCCTATATATATATCGGAGAGTAGGATTTCTTTTGCTCCTCATCTCTTTTCACTCTGGTGAGGACTCTTGACGATTACTTTTATCTCTTCTACTCTCAAAAATTCACCATTTTTTTAGGAATCTCGCGAGTATTGTTTGGATTGTTTCGATGTCTTTGTGACGTGAACATTGTTCTCGATGCCTCCTGTCATTAGGGGTTGTGCCAGTGTCCCGGGGAGTTGAGCTCCGAGGTGTTGTCGTCACAAATATATCGCATCAGTTCTGGAATACTTAAGACGGCCGACATCGAAAACTCTCCTATGCGGTTAGTGGCAAGATAACCCCGACATCACCCAGTACTGGGGAGGTAGTTCGGGAGTATTGCCATAGCTTGTATAGTAGATGCGTTTCGAAGGTCCGAGGTAGACGGTTTCCAGAAATAACTGGTTATGTGTTGAAGGATGGATACAGCTGGATGTAGGATTAGAGTTGAGTGCGCGATGCTTCCCCTGTATCCCCAACACCTGATTGCATAACTGGAAACTTTCGGAAATTAATAGGTGGGTTCATCTAGTAGCTCATATGCATTCTTCCAACGAATGCATGATATGGAGTTCGGGGTTCTACATTGAGTGAAGTAGTTTTATGGCCGTTGTTCCGATCGGGAGTTGCATCTTAAAGGGTCCTTGGCTATGCTAATCCGGGGATTGCAAAACCCTTTTGTAACACGTTCCATAAGCTTTCAGCACGAATATGTCAAACGAAGCTTCTATCTTGTATTTGTTCTATCTGCTCCTTGTTGTTTTTTATTTACCTTTTGTTCTCCCAAGTGGCTTCTCGTGAAGATTGTTGTTACTATTAAACTGTGGATTACATTCGTTCATTGTTGTTCGAATGTTCTTGTGAAGACTATGTTGCAATTCTAGCCGTTGATTCAGCTTATTTATTCTTTCAATCAATGGCTAATAGTTTTCATCTCATTCAGGATGGCTCCTAAAAGGGTTCCCAACGCTAACCCGGAGGGTGAAGAGGTTCCTGATCATCCTCCTTCCCCTCCTCCTCCGTCTGAGGCCTGGAGAGCAATTATGCAAGCGGCGAACCAGAACACCCAAATGCTTTTGCAAATGATGCAGAACATTCAAGCAAATCAAGCAAATCAGGGTGCTCATGGGAACCAAGGCCAAGGCAATTTGTTCAACCAACCTCACTTTGCTACGCTCAACCAGTTCTTGGCAAACCAACCAAAGGCATTCAGTTACTTGTTGACCCTCTAGATGCTGAAGACTGGATAACAGATATCAAGAAGCATTTCGAGTGCAGTAACGTCAGGCCCGAGGACTATGTGAAGTTTGCAGCCTTCCAACTCAAGGACCAAGCAGCTGATTGGTGGCAGCAGTACAAAGACTCCAGAGCAGAGCGTGTAATCTCCTGGGATGACTTCTGCAAGGATTTTCGCTCTCACCACATTCCAACAAGTGTCATCGAGGGTATGCGTGAGCAATTCCGCAACCTGAAGCAAGGCTCTATGTCTGTCTACCAATATAATGTCAAGTTCCAGAACCTTGCCCGCTATGCCAAGCAAGACATCCCAGATGCCAAGAGCAAGATCTATCAGTTTCGCGGTGGTCTGAAGGATGAACTCCAACTAGCTCTCACCTTGTTCGAGCCTGATGAGTTTGATCAATTCTATAACATGGCACTTAAGCAAGAGGCAGCCCAGCTCAAGATGGAAGCTTCCAATAAGAGGATCAGAGACGCTGTTCACTTCTCCTCTTCTTCTCAAGTGGTCGCAAAGCAATAGAAGTTTTGGCTTCCACCTCCTCCAGTGATCCGAGCTCCCAACAACAACAACAAGAATTCTGGTGGCCGTGCTTTCTCCCACCCACCCAACCCAAGCAATCAGTCAAAGAATCATTTGCAAGCTTCGAAGTCAAGTGCTCCTTATCACCGTCCTCTCTCAGAAGTGGTTTGCAACAAGTGCACTCAGAAGGGTCATTATGCTAACAAGTGCCCCAACCCAAGGCGCCTTCCGCCTCCTCCACCTGTCAGCGCTGCTATTGTCAAGCACAATCCCAAGCATGCAAGAGTGAATCTGATGAATGCAGCTCAAGAAGAAAATTCTTCAGATGTGATACTTGGTAATCTTCCAGTTAACTCTATTCCTGCAAAAGTGTTGTTTGATTCGGGTGCATCATGTTCTTTCTTGTCTCAACCATTTGCATCCAAGCATAATGTTGACATCAAAAGTCTGCCAAGGGAGTTATCAGTTATTTCTCCGGGGAGATGAATGCATTCTAAAATATTTGCTCCGGATGTATCTATCCGCATGGGTGATTACCGCTTTTTGGCTTCTCCGGTTGTTCTCGGCAACTCCGACATTGATCTTATTCTCGGGATGGATTGGCTTTCTCAGCATGATGCTCACATTGATTGTGCAAACAAGGAAGTCAAGCTTACTCATTCCAACGAAGACGTGATTATCTTTGCCTCTCGAGATAACACAATCAGGCTATTCTCTCTCAATGACAAGGGCGAGATTAATGCCATCTCTCAAATTCCGGTGGTCAATGAATACGAAGATGTTTTCCCTGAAGAGCTTCCAGGCATGCCTCCGCATCGTCAAGTTGAATTTGTCCTTGAACTCGAGCCTGGTACTGAGCCAGCATGCCGGCGTCCGTACAAGCTCTCCCCTGAAGAGTTGAAGGAGTTGAAGAAACAGCTTGATGAACAAGAGCGTATGGGTCTAATCAGGCCTAGTACTTCTCCTTGGGGCTGTGGTGTCTTATTTGTCAATAAGAAGGATGTCACGGAGCGCCTTTGCGTTGATTACCGGCCATTGAACAAGAAGACAATAAAGAACAAGTATCCGCTCTCCAACATCAATGAATTGTTCGAGCAGCTCAAAGGAGCAAAAGTGTTCTCTAAGCTCGATCTCTGGATGGGTTATCACCAAATTCGCGTTCGTGAAGAAGATATCCACAAGAGTGCCTTCAGAACAAGCTATGGCTCCTATGAGTATACAGTCATGTCTTTTGGCGTCGCTAATGCTCCACCCACCTTCTCGAGAATGATGCACTACATTTTCAACCCCTACACCAACGAATTTGTGCTTGTGTATCTGGATGACATCTTGGTATTCTCCAAGAATGAAGAGGATCACGAAAAGCACCTCCGTCTGGTTCTCGACAGACTCCGTGAACATAAGTTCTATGCCAAGTTCTCCAAGTGCGAATTCTGGCTCGATAAGGTCTTGTATCTGGGCCATATCATCTCCGCTGACGGTATTTCTGTCAACCCCGAGAAAGTTGAAGCGATTGTCAACTGGGAACCTCCTTAGAACGTCAAGCAACTCCGAAGCTTTCTTGGTCTTGCTAGCTATTGCAGAAGGTTCGTTGAGAACTTCTCCAAGATTGGCAAGCCTCTCTCCAACTTGCTGCAGAAGAATGTCAAGTACAACTGGTCTCCGGATTGTGATGTGGCATTCAAAACTCTCAAAGAAAAGCTCATCTCTGCTCCAGTTCTTACTCCTCCAGATGAGTCCAAGCCCTACGAAGTATTCTGTGATGCTTCTCTTCAAGGACTTGGTGGTGTGCTAATGCAGGACTAGAAAATTGTGGCATACACTTCTCGTCAATTGAAGCCAAGTGAGAAGAACTACCCCACACATGATCTCGAGCTAGCATCTCTGGTACACGCCTTGATCACGTGGAGACACCTTCTCTTGGGCAGAAAAGTCGACATCTTCACCGATCACAAGAGCTTGAAGTACATCTTCACACAGCCGAATCTGAACCTCCGCCATACTCGTTGGGTTGAAATGATCCAAGAGTATGATCCAAGCATCAAATACACACCTGGCAAGGCCAATGTCATTGCAGATGCCTTGAGCAGAAAGGCATATTACAACAGTCTCCTTATCAAGCCGTTTCAGCCTGAGCTTTGTGAAGCATTCAGGAAGCTCAACCTTCAAGTTGTTCCGCAAGGCTTTCTTGCAAATCTTCAAGTTGCTCCTACCTTGGAAGATCAGATCCGTGAGGCCCAACTCAGTGATGCTATGGTGCAGAAAGTGAAACATGGTATTGCAAAGGGTATTCCCAAATACAAGTGCTATCGCGTTGATGAGAGAGATAGCTTGTTCTTTGAGGACAGACTTGTGGTTCCCAAGGGTGATCTCAGGAAGCTCATAATGAACGAAGCACATGACTCCCTCCTCTCGATTCATCCTGGAAGTTCTAAGATGTACCAAGACCTCAAGCAATCTTACTGGTGGACTCGCATGAAAAGGGAGATTGCCCAATTCGTGAATGAATGTGATGTCTGCAGAAGAGTGAAGGCAGAGCATCAACGTCCAGCCGGTCTTCTCCAACCTCTTCCTATCCCCGAGTGGAAATTTGACCACATTGAAATGGATTTCGTCACTGGGTTTCCCAAGTCCAAGAAGGGGAATGATTCTATCTTTGTGGTGATTGACAAGCTTACCAAAGTAGCTCACTTCCTTCCAGTCAAAGAATCCATCAATGCAGCTCAACTGGCAGAGTTGTACACTTCTAGAATTGTGTCCTTACATGGCATTCCTCAAGTTATCTCCTCAGACCATGGAAGTTTGTTCACATCCAAGTTCTGGGACTCCTTTCAGTCTGCCATGGGCACTAAGATCCGTTTTAGCACTGCATTTCACCCTCAGACTAGTGGTCAAGTCGAGAGAGTGAACCAGATCCTAGAAGACATGCTCAGAGCTTGTGTCATCTCTTTTGGAATGAAGTGGGAAGATTGTCTTCCGTTTGCCGAGTTCTCTTACAACAACAGTTTCCAAGCAAGTGCCGGCAAAGCTCCGTTTGAAATCCTCTATGGCAGAAAGTGGCGTACTCCTCTCAACTGGTCCGAGACAGGTGAACGTCAACTTCTTGGCAATGACTTGATCTTAGAAGCCGAAGAAATGTGCAATGTCATACGTGAGAATCTCAAGGCCGCTCAGTCGCGTCAGAAGAGCTACTATGACGGCAAGCATCATGATTTGGCCTTCAACATTGGTGATCATGTCTATCTCTGTGTTTCTCCGATGAAAGGCACCCAAAGATTTGGTATCAAAGGCAAGCTTGCTCCTAGATATGTGGGCCCTTTCAAGATCCTTGGCAAAAGTGGCGATCTAGCCTATCAACTTGAGCTCCCTTCCAACTTCGCTAATGTTCATGATGTGTTTCACGTGTCTCAACTCCGCAAGTGCTTCAAGACACCTGAACGCACCATTCCGTTTGAGGAGATTGATCTTCAACAAGACTTGTCTTACCGAGAGCACCCCGTTGCTATTCTCGAAGAAATCGAGCTCAAGACCCGCAGCAAGTCAATCAAGTTCTTGAAAGTTAAGTGGTCACACCATACCGACCGAGAAGCTACGTGGGAACGAGAAGATCACCTTCGTTCCGAGTACCCTTCCTTCTTCCAGTCCTAGATCTCGGGATGAGATCTTTTCGTAGTAGAGGAGAGTTTGTAATGCCCCGGATGTAACACTTTCCCTATATGGCAATATATAAACTTCGGCTTCAACAATTCCATTACGGGTTCTTCTTCCTTTTCGGGTTCTTCGTTTTGTCGTGTGTGTGTGTGCATTTCGTCCATGTCATGTTGTCATGTGCATTGCATTGCATTGTGTTGTCACTTGCATCCGGTCCCACTCGTCTCTTCCCATTGTTCGTTTCGAGTTCCGACGCTCTCACTCGTGCCCGTGGCATCCCCGAGTCCTTCTTTCGTGTTTGGGCGTGTAACGTTTCCGGAATGGCGTGAGACTTGTCGTGTGTTGTTGTTTTGGTACGTGTAGGCCGCCTGTCAAGTTTCGTCGCGTTTGGAGTTCGTTTGATACTCCAACAGTTAACCTAGTGGGCCAAAAGTACCTCCTCCTTGAGGCCCAAGACTCCCTCCTCAACAGCCCACCAACCCAGCACAACCCTTCCCATCATCTCGGTCGTCGAATTGTGATCGCGTGGCCGAAAACCGCACCCCATTCGGACTCTCCTAGCTCCTTGTGCCTATAAAAACGTCCACCCCCTCCATTTTGCGTCCAAACACTAGCTCCTCTCTTTTTTTCCGTTTTTCTCAGCGTCCCGCAGTCTCTCCGCGCTTCGGACGTGTCTGCCGGCGCCGGACACGTCCGCCGCCGCCCCCGCGTCCAACCGGGACGTGCCACGTCACCGCGGCTGCCCCGCCTCCCACCGCGGCCCGAGAGGCCCGAGGAGGGCCCGCCGCCGCCGCCGTCCCGGGCCGCGCCCCCGCGCACCCTCCGCCCGATCTCCACCGGCCGGCGCCGCCCCGCCACCGGCCGCCGTGAGCTTCGAGCCATCCGCCGCCGGCGCTAGGAGCCGCCGCATCCTCCGCAGCGCCCCTCGCCGCCGGGAGGGCCGCCGCCCGTCAAGTCTCCGGCCGCCGCCTGGAGGGCCGCCGCCCGTCAAGCCTCGCCGGCCTCCTCCGTTTCCCGCCGGCGCGCTCGCGATCCGCTCGAAGCCGCCGCTCGGCCGATCCGATCTGAGCGCGGATCGTGGGCTGCCCCGAACCCTAACGGGCCCCGTTCGCCCGCGGACCCGTTTGACCGGCCCGATCCGCCGTTGACCCGCGAGGTGATCCCCTGTTTTTGCTAAGTCTTTTGTTTGTTTTCTTATTGTCAGATGACATTTTGTGATGGCAATAACTTTTACTATGCTCGTCCGATTTGTGCTTATGATATGTCAAAATGATCGTGGTGATGTGTACTATGTTTTGTTCCATTGAGTCATGCTTGTTTGAGTCCATCTAGATGTCTTAATCATCATGACAAGAGTGCTACATGATATAAACTGCTGCTACTTGTTATTTTCATACCATGTTTGAGATGTGATAACTTGGTGCATGTTTATCCAAATGAAGCAAATGAGATGTCAAAATGTTCATCATGAGATGCTCTACATGTTGGTTGCTATAGCATGCATATTAGAGTTCATATTGCCATATTTATCGCTGTTGCAAAAGTGCATGTGGCTGTTAGGTTCTGTAACTTGTTACGAGATGCCTAGTTGAGGAGCTCGTTGCTATTGTTGTGTTTGTCCCCTTGTTGCATGCTCATATGTTTTGGTTTCCCCATCATGTGATCTTTGTTGTGGTGCAAACCATTTTCCATGTTATGCTTTAAGATGACTTAAACATGCTCGCAAACATGCCATGATAATGTTACTGTTTTAACACTTAGTGAAATTTCACTAAGTCTGGAATCTGTAATATCCTGATGCTATGTTTGCTTGTTGTCCTAGGCAAACCCATGACAGTTTTGGGGTGGCCATTGATCATTATTTGATGTATATGTTGTTGTCTATCCATTTATGCCCTCACATGCTCATTTGGGTTGCTGTAGCATATCTAATTCTTGCTCCCAAGTTGCTATAAAATATTGCTGTTAGGTTTTTATTGTCATGATCAAAATGTTGTAGCTTGTTGCTATTGACCCATGCCTCCTATGGAGATGCTCCAATGGAGTTGTTTGCTGTAGGATATGTCTAGTTCATGTCCATGCTTCTTGTCACCATGTTTGAGTGCTGTTGAGTATATATTTCTTGCTCTGAAGTTGCTATGTGGCTGTTAATTTCAGCGTTGCTTTGTTTCTTGTTTCGGGTGTATCTTTTAGCCCGTTGCTCCGTTTTGAGCGTGCCTTAGATGAAACTTGTGTGGTTTTGCATGTAGATTCATAATATCATCTTATTAACATGTTTGGAGTATGTTTGCTTGGTGTTTGGGTGCATCTTGCACCGTTGCCATGCTTAACTTGTTTTGATCATATCTTCTAGACCGTAGCTCCGTTTTAAACAAACTTTATATGAAACTTGACTAGAATTTCATGTAGATCATCATGGTGCATGTTAACTTGCTGTTTATCAACTTTAACTTAAGGTTTGTTCAGATCTGGACTAATTTCAAACTATGCATATGAGGACTTACCGGATTTGTCTTAAGTAGTTTCCGGCCTCATTTAAACCTGCTGTTTCTTGTGTTGTTTCTCTGTGCTTCCTACCTTGCCATGTTTTGCATCCTAAATAGACTTGTCTTGCATCCTACTTGCTTGAGTATATTGTCTTGTTCTTGTGATGTTTCTCTGTGCTTCATGTGTTGTCATGTTGTGCATCCTAAGTGCATCGGCAGTGCTTCCTAAGTGCATCATACATGCATCCTGTAGTTTGCGCATTGCACCTTGTTTGACTTTGTGCCTCGTGTGTTCTTGTGTTGAGTAGAGTCGGAAGCCGAGACCGAGTACGAGAACGAGGTTACTACCGAGGTTGAGAACGAGGAGCCATCTTACGATCCCATCGACGACTCGACAGGCAAGATGACCTGACCCAGATATCATTACTATCTTTGCCTATTGCTAGAAGTCTCGCTCTTTAGCTTATTTCCTCAATGCCCATGTTTGTTTGTTGGCCTCCTATTGTAACCATGAATCTGTTTAACCACCCAACCTATGCAAACCTTTGTTTGGCTACGTAGGCTTCGCTCAGCCCCTCTTATAGCATTGCTAGTTGCAGGAGAAGATTTGAAGATTCTTGCTTCATGTTGAAGCTTGTTGGGATATCACACTATATAAATTCTTAAATGAAATCATCTATATATTGGTAATGGGTGGAAGGCTGAGCCTCTTGCTTGGTGTTTTGTTCCACTCATGCCGCCCTAGGAACCGTATAAACTGGTGTTATGTTCCTTGATTTTGCGTTCCTCACACGGTTGGGGTTATGGGACCCCCTCGATAAACCGCTTAGCGCTAAGTCTTTTCCAGCAAGTCCCAACATTGGTACTATTTGCCTAACAACTAAAACTTGCATAGGGAGTAATTAACCCTCTTCTTAATCAACAACCCCGGGCCAGTGCTCCACATGAGTGTTGGTCCGAACTGGGGGTCCTGCGGGGCCACCTCAAGGAAACTCGAGGGCTGGTAAAAACCCGTAGCATCACCCATCCGGTCATGGCCTGAGACGAGATACGCGCGGCTACTATCAGGGTGTCGGCACGCCGGGAGGATTTGCTGGATTAGCCTTACCTTAGTCGGAGTATCTTGAGCACGGGATTCCGAGAATACTCGGGCCTTCCCACCTTGGAGTTGCGACTCCGCGGATCGTGGGCTTGTAATGGGCCAAGTTGGAACACCCCTGCAGGGTTTTGAACTTTCGAAAGCCGTGCCCGCGGTTATGTGGTAGATGGGAATTTGTTAATATCCGGTTGTAGAAAACTTGACACCATGTTCAGAACACACTACCAGCGTGAGTAACCGTGACGGTCATTTTCCGAAAGGGGTTCGGGAAGTGAACACGATGGGGTTATGTTTGACGTGCTTAGATAGGATCACTTCGTGATCACCTTGTCGCTCGTGGCACTTCTCTTCTCGCTCTAAATACGTAAGCTAGTGCTAGTGCAGCTGCAGCCTTTTATTCTTTCTTCAGCCTTGTTCCACACCGAAGGCTTAGATAGTTCTGTTACCCGGGAACGGGATTGCTGAGTCCTCCGTGGCTCACAGATTCTACACCACACCAGATGCAGGTACCATGGTGAGCTACTCAGGTGACGGCACAGAGCTGTACTGGGAGTACGATGAAGAACGTAGCCGTTACTACGTGCACTATCCCGATGATCAGTAGTGGTTTCTACTAGGGGCGATTCGAACCTGTGGTTTTATGTATTTGGTATCTTTCATTTGGATCTTCACCCGTAGTCGGGTTGTGATGTTATTTGGATGATGTTTGACTATGTAATGAATTGTGTGACGTGGCGAGTGTAAGCCAACTATCTCTTTTTCTTTTCATCCCTATTTTTACATGAGATGTGCAAAGATACCGAACTTGAGATCATTCCAGAATGGGCTTATACCTTTAAGTCGTGCCTCGACATGTAGGAGGTATAGTCCCATCCTGGGCATTACATTGTCCTTCTCCTTCGGCCACAAGGGGTTCCTCAATGGGTAGTATATGACCAACACCCATTATTCTTATGCTTTGAGGAGGAATTTCATCACCTACATCACAAGTACCACTTTGCTCCACTTGGGAGCCGTTATTCTCATCAAACTCTACGTTACACGTCTCCTCAATGAGTCCATTGGACTTGTTGAGGACACGGTAAGCATGAGAGTTTGTAGCATAACCAACAAATATGCCCTCATGAGCTCTAGATTCAAATTTAGACAAACGAACACCTTTCTTGAGTATGAAACACTTACAACCGAACACCCAGAAGTACTTGAGGTTGGGCTTGTTACCGGTACGTATCTCATATGGAGTTCTTGTTCAAGCCTTTGCGGAGATAGAGCCGATTGGATGCATGACAAACGGTGTTGATGGCTTCGGCCCAAAAGTTGTACGAAGACTTGAACTCCGCCATCATGGTCCTTGCCGCGTCCATCTATGTACGGTTCTTTCTCTCCGCCACACCATTTTGTTGAGGGGTATACGGCGCGGCATATTGATGCTTGATCCCTCATCACTAAGAAACTCATCCAAGGTGTAATTCTTGAACTCGGTGCCATTGTCACTTCGAATCATCAAGATCTTTGCATCATGTTGTCGTTGAGCTTCATTTGCAAAGTTGATGATGGTTTGTTGGGTCTCACTCTTCCTCTTGAAGAAGTATACCCAAGTGTATCTTGAATAATCATGTACAATCACCAAGCAATACTTTCTACCCCCAAGACTATCAAAGGATGGAGGCCCAAAGATATCCATGTGGTGGATCTCTAAAGGTCTCGTCGACTAGATGATAGTCGTGGGAGGGTGAGCCTTCTCATGTAGTTTTCCTTCAACACAAGCACTGCAAGCACGATCTTTGGCAAAACTAACATTTGTTAGTCCATGGACATGGTCCCCCTTGAGAAGACTTTTAAAAGATCTCATATTGACGTGGGCTAAACGGTGATGCCAAAGCCATCCCATATCAACTTTAGCCATTAGGAAAGTCGCGGTCTTAGTAGGTCGCTCCGAGAAGTTAACCACATAGAGATCGTTCTCGACATGCCCAACAAAGGCTACTTTAAGAGTCTTGCTCCACAAGAGGGCCATGGTATCAATATCGAAGAATGTGGCAAATCCCATGAGTGCAAGTTGACGAACAGAAAGTAAATTGTATGCAAGGGACTCAACAAGCATGACTTTCTCGGTCGTGGGATCATGAGAAACGACAACCTTGCCAAGCCCCAATACCTTAGAAGATGAAGCATCACCCCATTCGACATTGGTGGCCATAGATGAATCTTGGTGCACGTCCACCACCAAGTCTTTGCTTCTGGTCATATGATTTGTGGCTCCGCTATCGAGCAACCATGATCCCCCACCGGAAGCAAACTCCTACAAGAGTCAATGCTTGGATTTAGGTACCCATTTTGTAATGGGTCCTTTGAGGTTAGTAACAAGGGTCCTAAGAACCCAAATAGACCATGCAATGTACTCATAATAAGAACCAACAAATTTAGCAAAAACATGTCCATCACTAGCACGACATAACACATAAGATGGGTTAAAGTCGCCGGCTTTGTTGGAAGGAGTGGCAATGTTTTTCTTGACTCCAATACCCTTCACTTTGTTCTTCTTCTTCTTAGGAGTACCCTCTCCCTCCTTCACAAAGGTTTGCTTGAGAGGAGGGGGTTGCTTGGTCTTGTCATTCTTCTTCTTCTTGGACTTGGGGGCAAACCCAATTCCCTCCTTGGAAACAACTTCCTTTTGATTGCTCAAAAGGTCGTTGAGGTTCTTCTCACCTTGTATGCAAGACACAAGGCCTTTCTCAAGTTGCTTCTTTAACTTTGCATTCTCTTCAACAAGATGCACATGCTCGCAACATGGGTTAGTAGTATTTGCATTATGAATTAAAACCATGCAAGGAAAAGTGGCTTTCTCCATGGTTAGCAAAACTTGAAGTTGATCATGAGACTCTTTGAGGCTAGCATGTACGCTTTTCAAGACCTTGTGAGCCTTGTAAAGTGTATCAAACTCCTCCTTAAGTCTAGCATGGTTAACCACAAGTTTTGCCTTCTCGGAATTGAGCACACGGGAGACAACTAGAGCATGGTCAAGATATTTCTTTAATTTAGCATGATCATCGTTGTGTGACTCCTCAAGAGCCAAACGAAGACCATGCTCTCCCTCAAGAGCATTAGAGAGATCCGATATCTCATCGGCATAGTCTCGACTATGACCCTCCATCTTGGAGATGGTCTCCTCGTGAGCCTCGATCATGTCATTGGCTTCACCAAGTTGTTCCAAGAGAGCAATGAAGTGCTTCTTGGGTTTACCTTTGAGCTTACTCATAAAAGACTCAAATTCTTTTTCCTCCTCCTCCGCCCCTTACTCTCATCAATGCAATCTGTTAATGAAGGATTAGAAGAGATGGTTGAATTGATGTTGGGGGTTACCTTTTTGCTGGCTTTAGCCATGAGGCACTTGGCGGCGATGTTCTCATTTGGTGAGTCGAAGAGAGATGACCGTGGAGTTGTTGCAATAGAGATGTTGGCCATGGTGACCATCTCCTCATCTTCTTCATCATTTTCATCTTCATCATACTCTTCTTGGGCCACCAAACCATTGGGAGGAGTCTTCTTGGTGAAGTTGTTCTTGTTGGGATAAGACTTGGCCTTGTCCTTTCAGATAAGCTTGTCTCCATTGTCTTCTCTTTTCTCCTATGGGAAATCTACAACAAAGTGACTCACATTGCCACAATCGTAGCACGTCCTCACTCGTTGCTTGCCCTTGAAGCCACTTGAATTGTTCTTGTTGAAGTTAGGCCTTGAGTTCTTCTTGTTACCCCAAAATTGCCGTGATGCGAGAGCCATGTCCTCATGATAGGCATATTTGGTGTCGTTGGGGAAACACTCATCTTCATCTTCTTCATCCTCTTCTTCCACACAAGCCTTGTCCTTCAATGAAAGGTTGGGCTTCTTTGAACGTTGAGCTCGCAACACCGCATTGTCGGCGGTCTTGTCCAAGATCCTCATGGCAACGAACTCTTCCAACACTTCACTTGGGAACAAAGTGTGGAAGTCCGGTCTTTGGCGGATGACGGAGGACATGGCCTTGTGATAAGGCATCATGGCCTTGAGAAACTTGCGCTTGATCCAATTGTCATCCGTATCCATGCTCCCATGATCTCGAAGTGAGACCGCAAGAGTGGTTAGTCTCCAATAAAGTTCACGGGGATCTTCATCTTCGATCATGGCAAACTCATCGGCTTCATCTTGCACAACTTTATAGTTTGAGCGTTGAATGCTTGCGCTTCCCTTGTACAAGGAACCAACATGCTCCCATGCTTCCTTGTCCACGGAGAAGGGTCGAAGGTGTGCAATATCTTCGAGAGGGATAGCTTCTTGAAGAATGCAAAGAACGGACTCGTTGAATTGATGATCCGTAGCTTCTCTTGGAGTTAAGTTGTATGGATCATGCGGGTAGAAACCTTGCTCAATGATTCTCCAAAGATTAGTAGAGCAATGATTTAAATGACGTTTAAAACGAAACGTCCAAGTAGCAAAATCAGCATTTTTCACAAACTTAGGAGGAGGACCAACCGAATTTTAATGCGGGGTGGGAACGGGTCCTCCATAATTGATGGGAGGTACGGAGTGAGAAAAAATGCCACTCCCATTCTTAGTCACCGAGACTTGCTCACTACTAGCTTCTCCCTTGTCAGGAATAGCATCCGACACATTGTTAGTGGGACGAACCACTTCCAACGGTGCGGTGGGCAATTTAAGTCCCTCAATAAATTCTTTGAACATGCCTTTGACCTCGGTCGTCAATGATTCTTTCAATGTGTCCAAGGCCACATTGAACTCCTCACGAGAGACCGAGGGTCCCCCATCGGACATAGACAAGGACGGATTTCCACCGGAGTGTCCCTCCATCTCGACTATGTTGTCACCCATACTCTTTGGACGATAAAGTCCTTAATAAAGAGACGAGGCTCTGATACCAATTGAAAGGATCAATATGGTTGACTAGAGGGGGTGAATAGGCAACTAACAATTTTTAGCTTTTCTTAACCAAATTAAACTTAGCAACAATATAGCGTGTCTAAATATGCAACTAGGTGTGCAACCTATATGATGCAACAATAATAAGCACACAAGCAAGCTAGCTACAAAATGCAACAAATGCTTGCATGAGTAAAGGTAAGAGATAACCACAAGTGGAGCCGGTGAATACGAGGATGTGTTACCGAAGTTCCTTCCCTTTGAGAGGAAGTACATCTCCGTTGGAGCGGCATGGAGGCACAATGCTCCCCAAGAAGCCACTAGGGCCACCGTATTCTCCTCACGCCCTCACACAATGCGAGGTGCCATGGTTCCACTAGTGGTGCCCTTGAAGGCGGCGACCAAACCTTTACAAACAAGGTTGGGGCTATCTCCACACCTGAATTGAAGGCTCCCAGAGACACCATGTGTAACGCCCCGAGTGTCAAGCTACAGTAATCTCCCCCTAATGATTCCATGTAATCAAATTAAACTAAGCTAGATTATCACTTGATAAAAATCAAAGCCTTTTTCGAATTTAGAATAAAGTCAAAAATAAAAGTTTTCAAATGTCTAAGCTAAAATGTACAAGCTATAGAAAGCAATTCATAAGTATTGATGGTGAGGGAATCACATTTCTATAAAAAGTTTAAGTGCACTTATATGATAAGAATAGTGGCGATATTAATTAATAAAATGTCTTTTATCTTTTCTATAAAAAAAACAGCAAACTACTTTTAAAATAAAGTCCCAACCCTTTGCGGCGCTGCAAAAGATTACACCTCTAATTGTGGGCCAGGTATCTTTTTGCTAAAGGTCATTTGCTAATGGAAAAGAAATTAAAACAGAAACTATAAAAGAAAAATTATGAAAGAAAGGAAAAGGAGGAGGAGGACCTAAACTGTTAGGCTTGTTAGCCCATCTAACTAAGGGTCGGCCCACATACCCCTCCTCCTACCTCCTGTTCACGAGGAGGGGCCGTGGCAGCCATCCACGGCGCCTTGCCGCGGTGGCAGCCATCGGCCGGCTCCGCCCTCGCCTACAAAACCGCGGCCACCCGCCCCACGAACCATAGATCCCCGTTCCCCCTAGTCTCGGTCTCTCCTTTTCCCCGCTCGCGACCGAGCCGCCTTCGCCATGCACCTTATTGTCGGCGTGGCCACCATGCTCCCCACCACTTAGGGCTACGCCAGGAGCACCGCCGGCGATCTCTGCTTCCTCCCCGACCACGACCTCGAGCAGAAGACCGCTACAGCGTCGGGATCGATCGATTCCTCTTCGATGGTGGCCAGTGATCATCGTTGAATCCCCTCTGCGCTTCTAAACTATCGCCGGCCATCGTGTGCCTCACCGTGAGAATCCTCCTCCTTCCCCTCCCTCTGACTACCCGCGCTCTCCCCGTAGCTAGGTGCTCCCCCGCCGCGCTCCATCACCGTCGTCCAGCCACGGCCCCGCCTGCTCCGCTCCGCTCTCGGCGCCCGCCGTCCCGCGCGTTGAACCGCGCCCGACCATGCCTGCGTCGCCCGCGCCTGCTGAGCTCCCGCGCGTCGCTCGCGGACGCCCCAGCGCCCTCTCCTTCCCCACGGCAGCGCCGTCCCATCCCTCCGGCCGCGACCGCGCCTGCCCCGCCGCCTCCTCTACCGCGCCACCGCGTGCCCCGCGCCGTCCCGTCCCTCCTCCCCGCTGGGCCTGCTCCGGGCGGCCATGGCCGCCGGCAGCGTCAACCTGGCCGTGCCCTCCTGGCCAGTCCATGGCCGC
>LR738712.1:152742848-152769105 GCA_902687465.1 Secale cereale | reverse complement strand
CCCCCGGTCCCGGGCGCTGCTCTGCCCCTGGCCGCCGGCCCCCCTCCGCGGCCACCTCCGGCGCCGCGCCGGCGCCCCAGCGCGTCCGCTCGCGCTCCCTCACCAGTGCCTCGTCGGGTGGGCGCCCAACCAACGCCCGTTCGGGCTGTGCCTGGTAACCCAGCGCCCGACTGGCCCCTATGGGCCTATGACAAATGGGGCCCAGCCCCTTTAAAAAAAGAAGGGTTTAAAAAAGTTAAAAAAATATTAATTAATTAATTAAAAGAATTAATTAACTTAATTAATCCTACTAATTAATCTAATTAATCCTATTAATCAACCTTAATTATCTGTTTAGATAAATAGTCAATGACAGTAGGACCCACATGTCAGTTTGACTAAGTCAACTGACCGCTGACATCACCCCGATGTCATGCTGACGTCACCACTTACTATTCTGGATAATGTTAGATTTAAATTAATTAAATAAATTTTAGAAAATACTTTAAACTTTGGAAAATCATATAAAATAATCTGTAACTCGGATGAAAAAGTTTTATATATGAAAATCGCTCAGAACGACGAGACGAATCCGAATACGCGTTCCGTTCGTCAGCCACATGCTCCTAGCATAGTGAACCTGCAAATTTCCCCCCTCCGATTCATCTGTCCGAAAACATGAAACACCGGGGATACTTTTTCGAGTGTTGTCCCCCTTCGCCGGTACCGTGTACCACCGCGTTAGAGCACCCTAGCACTGCGTGTTAACTTGCCGTGCTTCTTTATTGCATTTGTATGCTTTGTATTTATTGTTTCTCCCCCCTCTTCTCTCCGGTAGACCGCGAGACCGATGATGCACCGGTGATCGACAACGGTGTTGACGACCCCTCCTTCTTGCCAGAGCAACCGGGCAAGCCAACCCCCTTTGATCATTCCGATATCGCCCATTTTCTTCTCTCTTATGCTTGCATTAGAACTGCTACTGGTTTTTGTATGATCCTATTCTGATGCATAGCCTGTTGTTGATACCTGCTTTCATACCTTACATGTTTATACTAAACTGCTTAGTATAGGCTGGTTAGAGATCCACCAGTGACCCCCGTACCTTGTCCCGACTGCCCCGCTGGATTATCAGAAGACCCGATCAACGGGATCGAAGACCAGGACCCGGCACCGCACATCACTTTCTCCTTAGTTACTCGACACTACTGGGTTACTATCGAGTGCCGAGGGTGAGACCTCATCAGCACTTCTGATGTTAACCTTGTAGGTTAGTTCATCGGTTGTGGTCATCGAGGGTGATTCCTCTTTCTCCACTCCCGATAATGACACTGTCATGCAACTCCTCAAGAGTGGACCACGAGGGTGACTCCTCTTTCGTTCACCTTGACGATAAACATCAGGTGGAATTCCATCAAGGGTGATTTCCTCAGGTTTTCCTTTGGTGTCAGACACACAGTTACTTTGGTTACTATGACTTTACACTAAACCTGGTTACTAAAGACGGGTCGACCCTGAGGGGTACCCGCGCGAGCTTAATTGCGAGTGATGTGTAGTCGGGTTGACCTAGAAGGTGCCCGCGAGATAATACGAGGCGTGGCCGGGTACTCGCCCTTGCCGCAAGTTCTCGAGACGGGGCGATGGGGTCACATCTTTCGTGAGTCTCTGCTCGTTACCGCGCGTTCCCAAGACACTAAACGGTTTCGATATTTGATCCGAGGGCCTCTGGCCTGATAGCACTAACCATCACGTGGGCATAGTATGGGCGTTCTGCGTCGTATGCATCAGCCGAAGCTTAACTGACGTCATTGCGACTGAGTGGCGCGCGCCGGGTTGGACTGGTTAGGCTCCTACCTTTATAAAGGTGGTTGCTAGGTCTGCTCACCGGCCGCCCACGCAACGTGCAGGAGTTCCCGGGGCGATTGGCCCATGACCCCTGGGGGCATAGGATTTAGTCCGGCGTGCATGACCTCTCTATTAAGCCTAGGTCGGGTTGCGGCGTATTGTTTGGCCGAGGGCGGGCATGACCTGATGGTGTGTCCGGCCGGAGTTAAGCAAGCGTGTTGGGTAAGTTGGTGCACCCCTGCAAGGAAGAAAACATCTATCGATAGCCTGTCCTATGGTAACGGACACTTGGAGTTGTATCCCGATCGCTACAACTAGAACTGGATGCTGAGGCATTGTTTGGATATGTTGCTTCGGGAGTCGAGAAAGGACCCCGGAGCATTGGAACAACAACATAAATATGACTTATGTTACACTACTCTACTTCCCCCTCTTGCTGCAAGACGGTGGTTTCCAGAAGATGCTAGTCTTCGATAGGACTAGCTTCTCCCCCTCTTATTCTGGCATTCTGCAGCTTAGTCCACAGATACTACCCATTTTCATTGATACCGATGCATATGTAGTGTAGATCCTTGCTTGCGAGTACTTTGGATGAGTACTCACGGTTGCTTTGCTCCCCCTTTTCCCCCTTCTTTCTTCTTGCTGGTTGATGCAACCAGATGGTGGAATCCAGGAGCCAGACGCCACACTTGACGACTGCTACTACCCCGACGGAGCCTACTACTACGTGGAGACAGCTGACGACCAGAAGTAGTTAGGAGGTCCCAGGCAGGAGGCCTTGCCTTTTCGATCATTGATGCTTTGTGCTAGCCTTCTTAAGGCAAACTTGTTTAACTTATGTCTGTACTCAGATATTGTTGCTTCCGCTAACTCTTGTGTATTCGAGCTTATCTATTCGAGCCCTCGAGGCCCCTGGCTTGTAATATAAAGCTTGTATTATTTTAATTTGTGTCTAGACTTGTGTTGTGATATCTTCCAGTGAGTCCCTAATCTTGGTCGTGCACATTTGCGTGCATGATTAGTGTACGGTCAAATCGGGGGCGTCACACCATGAAGCTTCACCACAATGGACTATGGCTCCGAGGTGACCTCAACCGTCTAGGGTGCTCAAACACCCAAGAGTAACAAGATCCGCAAGGGATTTGGGGGGAATCAAATTTCTCTTGGTGGAAGTGTAGATCGATGCCTTCTCAACCAATCCCTATGAAATCAACAAGTTTGATTGGCTAGGGAGAGAGATCGGGCGGAAATGGAGCTTTGAGCAACAATGGAGCTTGGGGAGGAAGAGGTAAGTCTTCTTGGAGAAGAAGACTTCCCTTATATAGTGGAAGAACAAATCCAACCGTTATCCACTAACTCTGCCCGCGACATGCGGTACTACCGCACTAGACTTGCGGTAGTACCACAAGGCCATGCAGTTCTACCGCATGGGGTGCGGTATTACCGCTGGCGCGGCAGGAGCCATACATGGCCCTGTTGCGAATAGCAATGAGCGGTAGTACTGCCGGAGCGGTACTACCGCGCGCCCTCGCGGTACTACCGCAAGGCAGGGTTCAGTCCGGGCTGGGAAGTGCACGGACTAATAAAATTACATGCGTGGCTACTTCCGCAGAGTTTCGACCGATGCAAAAACCCGGCACGGTACTACCGCTCGCCTGGAGCGGTACTACCATGTAGGGTGTGGAAGTAAAAAATTACTTCCGCTCCTACTTCCGTGCTAGCTACGACGTTGGGGCAGAGCACACGGTACTACCGCGATGTGCGGTACTACCGCAGCCACGGAGCGGTACTACCATGGGACCCTGCGGTACTACCGCTCCATTGAGCGGTACTACCGCATGCCACAGAGTATTAGTAGTAGAAAGCCTTTGTTTTTGCAATGACTAGGAAAACAGCCGGTGCTCCAAAGAAGCGAATGAAAGGTGTTGCAAAGGGATATATGTGTACGTGTTGATTCCACCCTAACCTTTCCGAAGCATACCCTGATACGTCTCCAACGTATCTATAATTTTTTATTGTTCCGTGCTATTATATATGATGTTTTGGATGTTTAATGGGCTTTATCATACACTTTTATATTATTTTTCGGACTAACCTATTAACCCAAAGGCCAAGTGCAGATTGTTATTTTTTGCCTATTTCAGGGTTTCGCAGAAAAGGAATATCAAACGGAGTCCAAACGGAATGAAACCTTTGCGAGAGTCATTTTTGGAACGATATCAACATAGAAGACTTGGAGTACACGCGAGGGAACGAAGGAGGTGGCCACGAGGGTCCAGGGCGCGCCCCCTCCTACAGGGTACGCCCCCACCCTCGTGGGCCCCCTCTGGCTCCCCGGATGCCCTCCTTCCTCCTATATATACCCATATACACTGAAAACATCGAGGCAACAGAGAAAACCCTAATTCCACTGCCGCAACCTTCTGTTCTCGTGGGATCCCATCTTGGGCCCTGTTCCGGAGCTCCGCCGGAGGGGGATCTTCCACGGCGTGCTTCTACATCAACACCATTGCCTCACCATGAGTTGTGAGTAGTTTACCACAGACCTTCGGGTCCATAGTTATTAGCTAGATGGCTTCTTCTCTCTTTTTGTATCTCGATATCAAGTTCTCCTCGGTCTTCGAGGAGATCTATTCTATGTAATCTTTTTGCGGTGTGTTTGTCGAGATCCGATGAATTGTGGGTTTATGATCAAGATTATCTATGAGAAATATTTGATTATTTCCTGAATTCTTTTATGTATGATTATAATAACCTTGCAAATCTCTTCGAATTATCGGTTTCGTTTGGCTTACTAGATCTATAGTTCTTGCAATGGGAGAAGTGCTTGGCTTTGGGTTCAATCTTGCGGTGTCCTTTCCCAGTGACAGCAGGGGCAGCAAGGCACGTATTGTATTGTTGCCATCAAGGATAAAAAGATGGGGTTTATATCATATTGCTTGAGTTTATCCCTCTACATCATGTCATCTTGCTTAAAGCATTACTCTGTTCTTATGAACTTAATACTCTAGATGCATGCTGGATAGCGGTCGATGTGTGGAGTAATAGTAGTAGATGCAGAATCGTTTCGGTCTACTTGTCACGGACGTGATGCCTATATATAATGATCATGCCTAGATATCTCATAATTATTCACTTTTCTATCAATTGCTCGACAGTAATTTGTTCACCCATCGTAGAATTTTGCTATCATGAGAGAAGCCACTAGTGAAACCTATGGCCCCCGGGTCTATTCTCAATATATCAATCTACAATCTACTTTACTTTGCTGTTTTTACTTTTTGTTCTTATATCCAAAAATACCAAAAATATCAAACTATCCTATCTATCAGATCTCACTTTCGTAAGTGACCGTAAAGGGATTGACAACCCCTTATCGCGTTGGCTGCGAAGTTCTTATTTGTTTGTGCAGGTGCAAGGGACTCACGCGTGGTCTCCTACTGGATTGATACCTTGGTTCTGAAAAACTGAGGGAAATACTTACGCTAATGTGCTGCATCACCCTTTCGTCTTCAAGGGAATACAATGCAAGCTCGAGAAGTAGCAAGAAGAATTTCTGGCGCCGTTGCCGGGGAGGCTTACGCAAAAGTCATATACCAAGTACCTATCACAAACCCTTATCCTTCGCATTACATTTATTTGCCTCTCGTTTTCCTCTCCCCCACTTCACCCTAGCCGTTCTATTTGCCCTTCTTTTTTGCTTTGTGTTTGCAGTTCGCTTGCCCTCATGTCTAAGATGGGGGAAGTTTTTTTCGAGAAGTGTAGTAATGTTGAGGGCAACGTCTATGTTGATCCTCCGGATGAAACTACCACTTTACATATTAAGAAGTTGTGGGTTGGTAGTGGTAATATTATTGGAAAAGGAGTTCTTCAAGACTTCTTTACTTGTATCGGTGCTTTACCCACTATGGGTGGTTCTATTCTTCATAGAACTAGTAGTCTTGCGGATGCCATATCTATGCTTGTAGTTGAAATTGAAAGGCAATTTATCCATATGCATCCTTGCATTCAGAGAATCTTTCTGGAATTTTCCAATATTGAGCATTCTTCTGTTAAGCGCACAGCTACTATCTTTTTGGCTCATGAATTCAGATTTATCATGAAAGTGGCCAAAGAAATCTTTGCTCATTACGGAGTAGATGCTGGTCGACCTCCCATAGAGGCTATCTTTTTTAATCAAGAAGACATAATGCGGTTGCGATCTCCTGATCATGTTGCTAATAATGAAAACCTTAGAAAAAGGGTTCCTACCGATGTCTTGGTTGATAGAATTTCTGAATTGAATGAAGATTATGCTATTCAAAACAATGGGTTAGGTTTTTCCCTTGAGCGAAGGCTCATGACCTTTTGCCAAAAGAATGCTTATATTGATGAATTGGTTGTACACTATAAAGGGCCAAAGGAGGAACCTATACCTCATGTGCTTGATATAGGGGACTTCTGTCCTATTAAATTTAGCACTTTTGATTACTTTTGCTTGCCACAAAGAAAAATTGTTGCTGAACGTAGGGAATATGAGATGTGTTTTCGTGATATATCTTATCATTATGGCAATACCTAGATCTACCCTTGTATCGTGCCTAGCTAGGGGCGTTAAACAATAGTGCTTGTTGGGAGGAAACCCAATTTTATTTTCTTTGTTTTTGCTTCTGTTTAAGAATAAATATTTCATCTAGCTTCTGTTTAAATGTGGTTTTGTGCTTTAATTAGTGTTTGTGCCAAGTAGAACCTTTGGGAAGACTTGTGTGAAGTTTATATGGTCTTGCTGTAAAAGACAGAAACGTTAGCGCTCACGAGAATAGTCACCAGATTTTACTAGAGAGTGCTATTTAGTTGATTATTTTTGCAGACGATTAATAGACAAATTCCTCACGTTTACCAATTTATTTCAATTTTTTTGGAGTTACAGAAGTATTCGAAAGTTACAGATTACTAGAGAATGTTCTGTTTTTGACAGATTCTGTTTTTCGTGTGTTGTTTGCTTATTTTGATGAATCTATGAGTAGTATTGGGGAGTATGAATCATAGAGAAGTTGGAATACAGTAGGTTTAATACCAATATAAACAAAGAATGAGTTCATTACAGTACCTTTGAGTGGTGGTTTGTTTTCTTATACTAACGGAGCTCACGAGATTTTTGGCTAAGTTTTGTGTTGTGAAGTTTTCAAGTTTTGAGTATGGCTTTGATGGACTATGGAACAAAAAGTGGCAAGAGCCTAAGCTTGGGGATGCCCAAGGCACCCCAAGGTAAAATTCAAGGACAACCAAAAGCCTAAGCTTGGGGATGCCCCGGGAAGGCATCCCCTCTTTCGTCTTCATCTATCGGTAACTATACTCGGGACTATATTTTTATTCACCACATGATATGTGTTTTGCTTGGAGCGTCATGTATGATTTGAGTCTTTGCTTGTTAGTTTGCCACAATCATCCTTGCTGGACACACCTTTTTGAGAGAGATAAATATGGTCTAGAATTTGGTAGAACACTCTATGTGCTTCACTTATATCTTTTGAGCTAAATAGTTTTGTTCTAGTGCTTCACTTATATCTTTTAGAGCATGGTGGTGATTTTATTTTGTAGAAATTGTTGATCTCACATGCTTCACTTATATACTTTTGAGAGTCTTTTAGAACAGCATGGTAATGTGCTTTGGTTATAAAACTAGTCCTAATATGATAGGCATCCAAGATGAATGTAGTAAAAACTTTCATACAAAGTGCATTGAATATGATGAGAAGTTTGATACTTGATGATTGTTTTGAGATATGAGGATGGTGATATTAGAGTCATGCTAATGTAGTAATTATGAATTTGAGAAATACTTGTGTTAAAGTTTGTGATTCCCGTAGCATGCACGTATGGTGAACCACTATGCGACGAAGTTAGAGCATGAGGTATTTGTTGAGTGTCATCCTTTGTGTGGAGGTCGGGGGCGCGCGATGGTTAACTCCTACCAACCTCCCCCCTAGGAGCATGCGTGTAGTACTTTGTTTTGATGACTTGTAGATTTTTGCAATAAGTATGTGAGTTCTTTATGACTAATGTTGAGTCCATGGATTATACGCACTCTCACCCTTCCACCATTGCTAGCCTCTCTTGTACCGCGTAACTTACGCCGGTACCATACACCCACCATATACCTTCCTCAAAATAGCCACGATACCTATCTATCATGGCATTTCCATAGCCATTCCGAGATATATTTCCATGCAACTTTCCACCGTTCCGTTTGCTATGACACGCTTCATCATTGTCATATTGCCATGCATGATCATGTAGTTGACATCGTATGCGTGGCTAGGCCACCATGCATAATTTTTCATACATGTCACTCTTGATTCATTGCACATCCCGTTACACCGCTGGAGGCATTCATATAGAGTCATACTTTGTTCTAGTATCGAGTTGTAATATCGAGTTGTAAATCAATATAAGTGTGATGATCATCATTATTAGAGCATTGTCCCAAAGAAAAAAAGAAAAAAAAGGAAAAGGAAAGGCCAAGAAAAAGAAAGGCCCAAAAAAGAGGAAAAAAAGAGAAAAAAAGGGACAATGCTACTATCTTTTTCCACACTTGTGCTTCAAAGTAGCACCATGTTCTTCATGATAGAGAGTCTCTTGTTGAGTCACTTTCATATACTAGTGGGAATTTTCATTATAGAACTTGGCTTGTATATTCCAATGATGGGCTTCCTCAAATGCCCTAGGTCTTCATGAGCAAGCAAGTTGGATGCACACCCACTTAGTTTCTTTTGATGAGCTTTCATACACTTATAGCTCTAGTGCATCCGTTGCATGGCAATCCCTACTCACTCACATTGATATCTATTGATGGGCATCTCCATAGCCCGTTGATACGACCAGTCGATGTGAGACTATCTTCCTCCTTTTTGTCTTCTCCACAACCATCACTCCATTCCACCTATAGTGCTATATCCATGGCTCACGCTCATGTATTGCGTGAAAGTTGAAAGGTTTGAAAAAATTGAGTATGAAAACAATTGCTTGGCTGAAACCAGGGTTGTGCATGATATGAATATTTTGTGTGATGAAGAGGGAGCATAGCTAGACTATATGATTTTGTAGGGATAACTTTCTTTGGCCATGTTATTTTGAGAAGACATGATTGCTTTGTTAGTATGCTTGAAGTATTATTATTTCTTATGTCAATATAGACTTTTGTCTTGAATCTTTCGGATCTGAACATTCATGCCACAATAAAGAAATTACATTGAAAAATATGTTGGTTAGCATTCCACGTCAAAAATTCTGTTTTTATCATTTACCTACTCGAAGACGAGCAGGAATTAAGCTTGGGGATGCTTGATACGTCTCCAACGTATCTATAATTTTTTATTGTTCCATGCTATTATATATGATGTTTTGGTTGTTTAATGGGCTTTATCATACACTTTTATATTACTTTTGGGACTAACCTATTAACCCAAACAGATTGTTGTTTTTTCCTATTTCAGGGTTTCTCAGAAAAGGAATATCAGACGGATTCCAAACGGAATGAAACCTTCGCAAGAGTTATTTTTGGAACGATATCAACACAGAAGACTTTGAGTACACGCGAGGGAACGAAGGTGGCGGCCACGAGGGTCCATGACGTGCCCCCTCCTACAGGGTGCGCCCCACCCTCGTGGGCCCCCTCTGGCTCCCCCGATGCCCTCCTTCCTCCTATATATACCCATATACCCTGAAAACATCGAGGCAACAGAGAAAACCCTAATTCCACCGCCGCAACCTTCTGTTCCCGTGAGATCCCATCTTGGGGCCTGTTCCGGAGCTCCACCGGAGGGGGCATCTTCCACGGAGTGCTTCTACATCAACACCATCGCCTCACCATGAGTTGTGAGTAGTTTACCACAGACCTTCGTGTCCATAGTTATTAACTAGATGGCTTCTTCAATCTTTTTGGATCTCAATACCAAGTTCTCCTCGGTCTTCAAGGAGATCTATTCGATGTAATCTTTTTGCGGTGTGTTTGTCGAGATCCGATGAATTGTGGGTTTATGATCAAGATTATCTATGAGAAATATTTGGTTCTTTTCCGAATTCTTTTATGTATGATTATAATATCCTTGCAAGTCTCTTCGAATTATCGGTTTGGTTTGGCCTACTAGATCTATAGTTCTTATAATGGGAGAAGTGCTTGGCTTTGGGTTCCATCTTGCGGTGTCCTTTCCCAGTGACAGCAGGCAGCAAGGCACGTATTGTATTGTTGCCATCGAGGATAAAAATATGGGGTTTATATCATATTGCTTGAGTTTATCCCTCTACATCATGTCATCTTGCTTAAAGCATTACTCTGTTCTTATGAACTTAATACTCTAGATGCATGCTGGATAGCAGTCGATTTGTGGAGTAATAGTAGTAGATGTCGAATCGTTTCGGTCTACTCATCACGGACGTAATGCCTATATATAATGATCATGCCTAGATATTCTCATAATTATTCGCTTTTCTATCAATTGCTCGACAGTAATTTGTTCAACCACCGTAGAGTTCTGCTATCATGAGAGAAGCCACTAGTGAAACCTATGGCCCCGGTTCTATTCTCAACATATCAATCTACAATCTACTTTACTTTGTTGTTTTTACTTTCTATTCTTATATCCAAAAATACCAAAAATATCAAACTATCCTATCTATCAGATCTCACTTTTGTAAGTGACCCTAAAGGGATTGACAACCCCGTATCGCATTGGCTGCAAAGTTCTTATTTGTTTGTGCAGGTGCGAGGGACTCGCGCGTGGTCTCCTACTGGATTGATACCTTGGTTCTCAAAAACTGAAGGAAATACTTACGCTACTGTGCTGCATCCCCCTTTCCTCTTCGAGGGAATACAACGCAAGCTCGAGAAGTAGCAGTGAGCCGGACGATGAACTACCGAGGGAAGCTGAAGTGCGCCCTTGTGAATGGCCGTCAGAAGAATTTATGGTTCAAGCGGGCATTAAGGAGGAATTCGACGGATATGTTCGTCATGTTGACCTCGAGGGCTTCACGCAAGATAAGTGCCCTCAACACCGTTACTTAACAGATACCTTTGTGAGAAGGTTTAAATTTTCATCTTCACATAATTCTCGCACTGTCTTGTTTGATCTTTATGATAAATCTTACACCATGGACCTAGAGGATTTTAATGATGCTTGTAAGCTCCCGCAGTGGGGCGGTATGGGTGATCCTCGCAAATCTGAATATAAAGACTTCCTTGCTAGTATCACTGTTGGGGAATCTAGATAAATCACACAAGCTACCATAGGGAGCATTCATTTTCCTGCTATTCATTACTTTGCTCTCTTTATTGGTAGATGCATAAACGGTAAAGATGAGGCTTGTCACATGTGTGTCCCAGATCTTAGTGTTCTCAAGAGTGCTGTTTTAGGTGATAGACAATATAACTGGGGAGCCATTGTTGCACGTAGGCTACATCATAATGGTTTATATGGAGATTTATTTGGTGGGATTTATGCCACTCGCATAACCCGCCATCTTGGTGTGCCTATACATGAAAATGATGAACCCTTACCGCCTGCTTATTTGGATTACAATGCTATGGTTAGTCACCGGTTTATAGAGAGGGATGAACAATCCCTCAAGTATCGACTAATCTTTAACAGGCGTCACGCCGTCCATATTTCTCTTCCTGCCCCTACCTTGTTTGATTTCCAGGCAAAAGGGAGATATACTGTAACCAGGGATGAGGCAAATGAGTATCAGGAGACGATGGAAGCAGCCCGTCTCCAAGCTGTAGCTCAGCAGGCAGTAGCTGCTGCATCTCAGTACAATCCCAACTACAACTTTGGATATCCGCCAAGCCAATATTGGCCATAGACCAACTTAGGCCAAAAGTCTAAGTTTATTATTATTGCTCGCTAGTTGATTATGCCATTGATATGAGTAGACATGAGACCCGAAAGTTAGTGTGAATGTGGTTAGTTCATGATCTTTGCTGAAAACTTGAATGTTGGCTTTACATATTTACAACAACAAGAGAAAACAGAGCTTGTCAAAGTTTTTCTTTATCACTTTCAGTTTATCAACTGAATTGCTTGAGGACAAGCAAAGGTTTAAGCTTGGGGGAATCGCGTACCCCCTCTTAATAGTACGGCTTTCCTATGACTCAATTCCACCGAAAAGAAACAAAAGGAAACGTCGTCTTCGATAGGTTCCGAGGGGCAATGAATCGTCTTGTGCCTATACATGAGATATCTAAAATGTTTAATGTGCACGATTAGTCCACAAATGCATTGTCATCAATCACCAAAACTACTCAGGGAGAAATATCCCCTTACACACCTGAGAGTGTTATTGACAGAGTTCTTCAATCACTGCCACCAAGCTACAAAAGCTTCATGATGAACTATAATATGCAAGGAATGGAGAAATCTATCCCCGAGCTCTTCGCGGTGCTGAAATCGGCGGAGGTAGAAATCAAGAAGGAGCATCAAGTATTGATGGTTAACAAGACCACTAGTTTCAAGAAAAAGGGCAAGGGAAAGAAGGGGGACTTAAAGAAGGACGACAAATGGGTTGCCGCTCCCATGAAGAAACCTGAAGCTGGTCCTAAGCTTAAAACGGAGTGCTTCTACTGCAACGGGAGTGGTCACTGGAAGTGGAACTACCCCAAGTATTTGGCGGATAAAAAGGATGGCAAAGTGAACAAAGGTATATTTGCTATACATGTTATTGATGTGTTCCTTACTAATGCTCGTAGCAGCGCCTGGGTATTTGATACTGGTTCGGTTGCTCATATTTGTAACTCGAAACAGGAGCTGCGGATTAAACGAAGATTGTCTAAGGACGAGGTGACGATGCACGCCGGGAATGATTCCAAGGTCGATGTGATTGTCATCGGCACGCTACCTCTACATCTACCTACGAGATTAGTTTTAGACCTAAATAATTGTTATTTGGTGCATGCGTTGAGCATGAACATTATATCTGGATCTTGTTTCATGCGAGACGGTTATTCGATTAAGTCAGAGAATAATGGTTGTTCTATTTATATGAGTAATATCTTTTATGGTCATGCACCCGGAGGAATGGTATATTCTTGTTAAATCTTGATTGTAGTGATACCCATATTCATAATATTGATGCCAAAAGATGCAGAGTTGATAATGATAGTGCAACATACTTGTGGCACTGCCGTTTAGGTCATATTGGTGTAAAGCGCATGAAGAAACTCCATGCTGATGGACTTTTGGAATCACTTGATTATGAATCATTTGATACTTGCAAACCATGCCTCATGGGCAAGATGACTAAAACTCTATTCTACGGAACAATGGAGCGAGCTAATGACTTGCTGGAAATAATACATACCGATGTATGCAGTCCGATGAGTGTTGAAGCACGCGGTGGGTATCGTTATTTTCTCACCTTCACATACGATTTGAGTAGATATGGGTATATCTACTTGATGAAACACAAGTCTGAAACATTTGAAAAGTTCAAAGAATTTCAGAGTGGAGTAGAGAATCATCGTAACAGGAAAATGAAGTTTCTACGATCTGATCGCAGAGGCGGATATTTGAGTTACGAGTTTGGTCTTCATTTGAAACAATGTTGAATAGTTTCACAGCTCACGCCACCTAGAACACCATAACATAATGGTGTGTCTGAATGTCGTAACCGTACTCTATTGAATATGGTGCGCTCTATGATGTCTCTTACCAATTTGCCTTTATCATTTTGGGGTTATGCATTAGAGACAACTGCATTCACATTAAATAGGGCACCATCTAAATCCGTTGAGACTATGTTGTATGAACTATGGTTTGGCAAGAAACCAAAGCTATCGTTTTTTAAAGTTTGGGGTTGCGATTCTTATGTGAAAAAGCTTCAGCCTGACAAGCTCGAACCCAAATTGGAGAAGTGAGTCTTCATAGGATACCCAAAAGAAACTGTTGGGTACACCTTCTACCATAGATCCGAAGGCAAGACTTTTGTTGCTAAGAATGGATCCTTTCTAGAGAAGGAGTTCCTCTCGAAAGAAGTGAGTGGGAGGAAGCTAGAACTTGATGAGGTAATTGTACCTTCACTCGAATTGGAAAGTAGATCATCAGAAAAAATAGTTCCCATGATGTCTACACCAACTAGAGAATAAGCTAATGATAATGATCAGAAACATCAGATCAAGTTACTACCAAAGCCCGAAGGTCGACAAAAACATGTACCGCACCAGAGTGGTACGGTAACCATGTCCTAGAAGTCATGTTGTTAGACAATGATGAACCTTCGAACTATTAGGAAGCTATTATAAGCCCAGATTCTGAAAAATGGCTTGAGGCCATGAAATCTGAGATAGGATCCATGTATGAGAACAAAGTATGGACGTTGGTGGACTTTCCCGACAATCCATTGAGAATAAATGGATCTTCAAGAGGAAGACATGCACTGATGGAAATATCACTGTCTACACAGCTCGACTTGTCACAAAAGGTTTTCGACAAGTTCAAGGAGTTGACTACGATGAGACTTTCTCACCCGTAGAGATGCTTAAGTCTGTCCGAATCATGTTAGAAATTGCCGCATTTTACGATTATAAAATTTGGCAAATGGATGTCAAAAGTGCATTCCTTAATGGATTTCCGAAAGAAGAGTTATATATGATGCAACCAGAAGGTTTTGTCGATCCTAAATGTGCTAACCAAGTGTGCAAGCTCCAACGATCCATCTATGGACTGGTGCAAGCATCTCAGAGTTAGAATATACGCTTTGATGAGGTGATCAAAGCATATGGTTTTATACAGACTTACGGTGAAGCCTATATTTACAAGAAAGTGAGTCGGAGCTCTGTAACATTTCTGATATTATATGTGGATGACATATTATTGATTGGAAATGATGTAGAATTTCTGGATAGCGTAAAAGGATACTTCAATAAGAATTTTTCAATGAAAGACCTCGGTGAAGCAACTTATATATTAGGCATCAAGATCTATAGAGATAGATAAAGACGCTTAATAGGACTTTCACAAAGCACATACCTTGACAAAGTTTTGAAGAAGTTCAAAATGGACCAGTCAAAGAAAAGATTCTTGCCTGTGTTTCAAGGTGTGAAATTGAGTCACACTCAATGCCCGACCACTTCAGAAGATAGAGAGAAAATGAAAGTCATTCCCTATGCCTCAGCCATAGGTTCTATCATGTATGCTATGATGTGTACCAGACCTGATGTGTGCCTTGCCATAAGTTTGACAGGGAGGTCCCAAAGTATAATCCAGAAGTGGATCACTGGACAGCGGTCAAGAACATCCTGAAGTACCTGAAAAGGACAAAGGATATGTCTCTCGTTTATGGAGGTGATGAAGGGCTCGTCGTGAAGGGTTACGTCGATGCTAGATTCGACACGGATTCGGATGACTCTAAGTCACAGACCGGATACGTATTTATTTTGAATGGTGGAGCTGTCAGTTGGTGTAGTTCCAAGTAGAGTGCCGTGGCAAGATCTACATGTGAAGTGGAGTACATAGCTGCTTCATAAGCAGCACATGAAGGAGTCTGGATGAAGGAGTTCATATCCGATCTAGGTGTAATACCTAGAGCATCGGGTCCAATGACAATCTTTTGTGACAACACTAGAGCAATTGCCTTAGCGAAGGAATTCATGTTTCACAAGAGAACAAAAAAAATCAAGAGACGCTTCAACTTCATTCGTGAAAAGGTCAAGGATGGAGACATAAAAATTTACAAAGTACATACGGATCTGAATGTTGCAGACCCATTGACTAAACTACTTCCACGGGCAAAACATGATCAACACCAAGACTCCATGGGTGTTAGATTCATTACAATGTAATCTAGATTATTGACTCTAGTGCAAGTGGGAGACTGATGGAAATATGCCCTAGAGGCAATAATAAAGTTGTTATTATTTTATATTTCCTTGTTCATGATAAAGGTTTACTATTCATGTTAGAATAGTATTGACTGGAAACCTAAATACATGTTTGAATACATGAACAAATACTATGTCCCTAGTAAGCCTCTACTTAACTAGCTCATTAATCAAAGATGGTTAAGGTTTCATAACCATTGACATGATTTGTCATTTGATAACGGGATCACATCATTATGAGAATGATGTTGTGACGCCCGGATAGTTAAGCTACAGTAACCCTCTACTAATGACGACACGTCACCACAATTACTGTTGATAATCTCGTGTTAGTTCGAAATCGATCCAAATTAAAATTTGAATTAAGGGAAAACACAAAAGTTTTCAAACAATAAAACTAAAATGTTCGGGACGTATCAAATAAATCATAAGGAATTATGGTGGAGAATCCTTATTTTTATAACATATTTAAATGCACCAAAAGGATTGAAACAGTAGCTAAAACCATTAATTAAATGCCTTTTATAATTGGTAAAATCCTAAACTATATTATTTTGGGGATAAACCTTTTTGTGGTTGTGGCATAATTTGTAACATCAATTTAGGTGCCACTTTGGTATTCTAATATTATTATAATAATTAGGAACTAAAATAAACAGAAAAGAAATTAAAAAGGAAAAAGAAAAATCCTAAACTAAAATAAAATAAAAATAGAAGACCCCCCCCCCCGGCCCAACTGGGCCGAATGGCCCAGCCAGGCCGGCCCATTACCTAACTGGCCTACTTAGGCCCCCACACCCAACCCACCGACACCCCCGTTCCCCACTCCCCCCCACCCGATCCAAACTGGATCGGGATCGACCCCGGGCCACCGCCGCCCTCGCCGGCCCCCGGCGCTCCCCTCCGCCGCCCGGCCAGCTCGCCGGCGCACCGCACCGCACCGGCGCGCCTCCTCTCCTCCCCTGCCCCGCCGGACCTCTTCCCGGCCCTCCCCGTGAGCTCCCCCTCTCCTCCTCTCTCCCCCGCGGCCCGCGCCCAACCGCCGTTCCTCCGGCCCCGCTCCGGCCGTGGCCTCCCCTCTCCTCTCCCCTGCTCCGCCGCGCCTGCACCGCGCTCGCCGGCCGCGCCCGCGCCGCGCTGCGCGCGCCCCTACCGCGCTCGGCCTCGCTCGCGCACGCGCTGGCCTCGCCCGCACCGCCACTGCTCGCTGCAGTTGCTCCCCCCCGTGTCGTCCCTCCTCTGCCTCGCCGCGCCGCCGCGCTGACCGCGCCGGCCGGCCGCGCGCGCGTCACCGCCGCGCCCTCGCAGCGCCACCCCCGACCACGGACGTGTCCGGTCCCGAAAGGGGCTGGCAGCGGACATGTCCGCCTGGGCCTATGACAAACGGGGCCCAGCCCCCAGAACGTTTAAAAAAATAAAATAAAATATAAAAGTAATAAAAGTAATAAATAAAATAATTAATTAATTAATTAATTAATTTAATTAACTGAATAGTTAATCTTAATTAATCTGGATTAGTTAAATTCTAATTAGACTAATTAGTTTAATTAATTACTGTTAGGTTACACTAATTATGATTAATCTAATTAACCTTAATTAATTAAATTAATTAGGTTTAATTAATTAATTAACCCTAATTAATACTGTGTCACTGACAGGTGGGACCCACCTGTCAGGTTGACCAGTCAACCCCTGCTGCCGTCAGCATGACATCATGCTGATGTCATAAATGCATTTTCAAATTAAATTAAATTAATATTAAATTCCAGAAATTAATAAAAACTTAATAAAATCATATCTTTTAAACCGTAACTCGGATGAAAATACTTTGTACATGAAAGTTGCTCAGAACGACGAGACGCATCCGACTACGCAACCCGTTCGTCCACCACACATCTCTATCATACCGAACGTGCAACATTCCCCCTCCGTTTCATCTGCCCGAAAATGCCTAACACCGGGAATACTTTCCCGGATGTTATTCCTCTTCGCCTGTATCACCGAGCACCGCGTTAGGTCACACGTAGCACCGCGTATTTCCATGTTATGCTTTGTGATGCTATTGTTTGCTCTATTATTTATTTGTTTCCCCCTTCGTTGCTTATTTTCGGTAGACTCCGATACTGTGATAGACCCCGAGACCATTGATGCTTCGGTGCTCGACTACGGCTACGCTTCCGAAGATTCCTTTCGTCTGCAGAGCTTCCAGGCAAGCCCCCCCTTTGATCACCAGATATCGCCTATTCTTCTCTCTACTGCTTGCATTAGAGTAGTGTAGCATGTTACTGCTTTCGATAATCCTATTCTGCTGCATAGCCTGTCATTGTTGCTACCACTGTTGATACTTTACCTGCAATCCTAAATGCTTAGTATAGGATGCTAGTATTCCATCAGTGGCCCTACACCCTTGTCCGTCTGCCCTGCTATTCTATCGGGCCGTGATCACTTGGGGGTGATCACGGGTATATGCTACATACATTTTACATGACACATGATGATGGTTCGGATATGGGGGCTGAAGGGGCAGGTGGTTCCACACAGGTAGTGGTGGGCCTGGGTTCCCGACAGTCCCCTGATGGTTACTTTGTGGCGGAGCGACAGGGCAGGTTGCGACCACCTAGGAGACAGGTGGGCCTGGCCCTGGTCGTTGTCCGCGGTTATGTCATAATAACACGTTATCGGGATCTTGGTATTTGATCTGAGTCTGGCCATTTGGTCTATACGCACTAACCAGCTACGTGGGAATAGTTATGGGTACTCGACGTCGTGGTATCAGCCGAAGCCTTCTTGACGTCAGCGGTTTAGCGGCGCGCGCCGGATTGGACTGGAAGCCTGCTCTGGTATTAGGAGAGGCTAGGTCTGCTTACCGGCCGCCCTCGCAACGTGCAGGTGTGCATTGGGCGATGGGCCCAGACCCCTGTGTGCTTAGGACTTAGACCGACGTGCTGACCTCTCTGCTGTGCTTAGGTAGGGCTGCGACGTGTTGATCTTCCGAGGCCGGGCATGGCCCTGGAAAGTGTGTCCGGCCAAATGGGATCAAGCGTGCTGGGTTATGTGGTGCACCCCTGCAGGGAAGTTAATCTATTCGAATAGCCGTGTCCCTCGGTAAAAGGACGACCCGGAGTTGTACTCGGACCTCATGACAACTAGAACTGGATACTTAATAAAACACACCCAGACAAGTTCCAGATATAACTCGGTGGTTGCTCTCTCACAGGGTGATGTGCGGGAGGATCGCCGGGTAGGATTATGCTTTACGATGTTACTTGGTGAACTCTTCTGCTACTCAAGACGGAGGCTGCCAGAAGCTTTGATAGTTGTTACTATTCCATCTACTCCCTTCCACTGCTGCAAGATGGAGGCTGCGAGATACGAGGATACTTGTTACTTCCTTATATTCTCTTCTACTGCTGCAAGATGGAGGTGGCCAGAAGCGTAGTCTTCGATTGGATTAGCTATCCCCCTCTTATTCTGGCTTGCTGCAGTTCAGTCCACATATATTCCCCCTTTACACTGATACCATTGCATATGTAGTGTAGATCCTTGCTTGCGAGTACTTTGGATGAGTACTCACGATTGCTTTTCTCCCCCTTTTCCCCCTTTTGTTCCTTCTTCTCGGATGATGCAACCAGGTGGTGGAGTCCAGAACCCAGAGGATCCCGAGGTTGTTTCTACATGGAGTTCGGCTTCGAGGAGTAGTTAGGAGGTCCCAGGCAGGAGGCCTTGCCTTTTCGATCGTTGTTACTTTTGTGCTAGCCTTCTTAAGGCAAACTTGTTTAACTTATGTCTGTACTCAGATATTGTTGCTTCCGCTGACTCTTGTGTTTTCGAGCTTTTGTATTCGAGCCCTCGAGGCCCCTGGCTTGTAATATAAAGCTTGTATTATTTTAAATTGTGTCTAGAGTTGTGTTGTGCTATCTTCCAGTGAGTCCTTGATCTTGGCCATACACATTTGCGTGCATGATTAGTGTACGGACAAATCGGGGGCGTCACAAGTTGGTATCAGAGCCGACTGCCTGTAGGAATCCCCCTTTCCAACTCCTTGGCCGAAGTTGAGTCTAGTCTTTGAAAAACAAATTTACTAACTTGTTGTGTGGCTTACGAGCCCACAACACCAATGGGTGGTATTAGGATCTTTTACTCCTCGTCTATACTCTGGGACTCTGATCTCTCTTCTATTCGGGATAAATGAATTTTGCTAAATCTAACATTAGGATCTCGCTATCACTTTCACCCGGAGAGCACCTTATGATCGATGATCGTCTGCTGCACCAGAAGACCCTGAAGATACTCTCCGCTGATAACCCGAGACCCTTGTGCTCATCGCCTTGGCAAATCACTGCCATCGATATATCCCTATGGATATCTGTATGCACTTGTCATTCTCATGATCATTCCTCGTCGCTCTTGTTGTTACAAGATGCCTCGAAATATTTTCCCTTGTCCCGAGAATCCTTTGAGTTTACTGTCTTGCAGTTTTATTTCGCATGAAAACCCTTACGGTTATTTCCTCACATTTATCGAGGATCCGTTCTTCTCAATTGTTTATGTGTCTCACAAAATTCTTCGGAATACTTTTCGATCTTTCGAAAATCCTCTGCAGCCTATTACTCTTGAAATTCTTGCCTGCTTGCATTATGGTTAATTCCATATGACTAGTAGTCCTCGTCAATATCGCTTGACTTAGCCATTTTGAGCCTATTGATTCAATGTGTGCGTATGCACGCAGTCATCAGGTTATCCTTTTAAAATTATCTTTTCGACTCAGACGTCATTCCGGACATGAGTTGGTTCTCAGCAATTCAAACCTTTATTGATTTTCCGAGTAAGTGTTTTCAACTTATCCATCCTTGATCAGAGCGTCTGCTTCTGATCCTTCATGTTGGAAACCATAATTTCTTTCTATTTAAGCATCAGGCTAATAAGGTGATTCTTGAATCTGATGCCTCTGCATTCTTTCTTCCCCTGAGTGAGTACCGGTACTCCCATCAGCTCCGTTGTAGATCGCCCGATCCGTTGTTGGATTGTTATCCGACAGTGTCCATCATATTCAATCACCTTGTGAGTTCTTCCCCTGATACATAATGCCTTTGGTAAATTGTATCCTCTACTTGGCCAACCATGCTCTGCTTTCGAGCATGTGTATTTACTTTTGAAACTTGTGGTATATGTTACTAAGATGCCCGATGGGTTGAACCTATGCCTTCCCCTAATCCGTGAGAACCCAAAAGTTTTCACAAGTCATACCCTTCCGGTGTTCTACCGGATAAAATTCCAACACTACAATTTTATCAAAGCAAGAGGTAAATGAAACGTATGCATTGGAGAAATGGGAGTCGACCTTGAGCTTTTGTTCATGCCCATGGAAACGATGTAGACCGTCTCGGGACCTTCTTGCAAAATGATTTGTCATCTAAATAATTCTTTCGGTGTCAATAAATTTGATCCCTTGCAGTTATGGTTCCGACCATGCTGTCTTTATTCAATATATCTGGAATAAATCCATTCCACGCCTCGTCAATTTTTGACAAGGTTAAAGCATCTACTGTCATAGGTCAATGACCTAGTTCAACTTCTATCGTGTCCTACCTTCGAGTTTTACTTTCTGATATCTCGAGGATATCATGCCTTTGCAATACACCTTTTGGACTTTTGATGAAGTAATACCCTTGCTAGTCGTAATCGCTCTACGGGTTCTAGGTTGCCGTCAACCGAGGACACCGTTTAGTAAATCAAATCTGCTCTAAAAATTCAACCCCCCTAGTAGATGTTACTGGGAAATTTTTAAACTCAATCTGGTTTTATTCCTAAACTATCGGGTACATCCCTTGTCTAGCTGTCTTTGACTGTGCTACCTCGTCCTTCTTTGGTGCACGAATTCTACAGTGTGTGAGCACGACTTACGTCGAGCTTTCAACATCATGTTGCTTGTCTCGAAAGGCTACGTTGGTTCCGATCTTGCATCTTTTATATTGATCCTATAACTTGCCACTTCATCATTCTCTTGCCTGTTGCCGTTGTTGTTTGATTGCATCCCCTTGAATTTCCCGGCAAATGTGTCGGATCACCTACAACACTTTGTCTTCTTTCGAGATGTCAACTGTGTTCATGATGAGAAATACCTTCCTTGCCCTCGATGATTTTTATTATCATCGACAACACCCTTGACTTCCTTCATCACGAACTTGTTCACATTATAGTTGCAACTTGCTCTCCAGGTAGTGTTGTGTTCTGCCTTAAAGTATTATTGTCTTTTATGTCGAGAATGTTGTGGGGATTACTCCACCTCTTGGAAATTCTCGGTATGATGATACTTCTCACCATCACCATTCTTCCTTGGTCCCCGTGTTGTTTTTTTTACCGGGATACCAATATGCTAACGATGCTGCTTGAGTTCTATACTTCTAGCAACCCTATTGCTTTGAAGTTAATGGTCGACAGTTCATTCTTAGACTGTTGGTTATGGAATCGTCACTCTAACATTGATCTTGCTGCATAAGGTCATATTTCGGGCACACCTTTCAACTAATGATTAATGGTGTATGTTTATCTCGAGCATACAACATTATATCATTTGAATTGACAATTGTCATTTTCTCGTTCACATTATTATGGAAATCCATTCGTTTGGAATTCTCGATGAATTGTCGCTGAGTCCATCAGCCACCTCCTCATCCTATCCTTGGTTTAATGATGAACTATTGTTTTGGGAACCCGCTCCCATAGTTCATTTCCCGAGAATCTTGCAATGTCATTTCGTCGAATTGTGATGCACCTTTTTCTTCTCGAACATCCCGAGTCTGAGGTAAAATGACACCAATCGGATCTGAATCTCGGTCAGATATGATGGTTGGGCCAACTTTCCAGTAGTTATATTATTGGTCCTTTGATGACCCGGTAATATGATGTCATGCCCAGCACCCCTGGGTGGAGGACCTATCATTATATTCTCTTCTGCAAGGATAACTATTCTTCCAGGAGGAAATTGTAAGACTTATTTTATAACTTGCTCATGATGGATCATTTGTGTATCCAAAGTCTGGCCCTTGATTGAAACACCATATCATTGCTACCTCAAAGCATGACTATGATACCCCGCTCATCAACAAGAACATTGGAGGCGTGATGCTAAATGTTTCTTGGTCAGTTATCCAAACACCGATGTATGGATAACATGTTGATTAATCCTTGCCCTTTTATTTAAATGGTTGGGTACTTGCCTTCCTACCCTGTATGCCATATTCTTCTTCTCCATGGGAAGGATATACTCCTAATAATTGTGTGTAATCACAATTTTCCTTTCCATTTGTTTGTTTAACCTTTCTTTGATCTACATATAATCTAAGCAGTAATAATTCTCTGCTTATGTAAACACCTCGTTGTACAACTCTGTCAGTACGACCTTGATTCTATTATTGATAACATTCCGGTAACCACCGATGGAAGAAAACTTTGCCTGTTGGTTCGCCTCGTTTCAACGAGCGGAAAATTTGGTTCTCTTCGATCCCCGTCCTTGGTACCGACATCGTTGACGACATAGCTGACATGCCTCCCTGTCGAGGCTGTGCAAGATGTCACCACCCTTCCTACTCTTAACCCACATGGTGGGCCCATAACCCACAGGTCCACTGGATCGAAACCTGACTCTCTTGTACAACCCTGATTCTAATTTATACTTTGCACTTGGCTTCGTGTGTAATTCACGAGCTAAATTATACCATGTTTCATCCTGATATCAAACACCATATTATTCTCGTTGTTCAAGCCTCCATTCCAGCTTCTGGTTAGGCATCGAATGACTGCCTACCCGTTTGAAACTCTGGTACCATCGATTCACTGAAATGCTACGCGTGGGATACTTCGTGTACCACTTTCTGAATTCGCCGTCGGATGCACATACTTCGTGGAGGTACGTTCCACCAAAGTTTTCCCCCTAGTCGCGTTCGTAGGACGATTGAGATCCCGAAGATAGGATGCCAACTTGATCACGATGACTTGAAGCAGAGAAATGAAGACATCAACGAAAGGTATCAATCTCTTTGAAAGGACAGTCAAGACCGAGAAGACTCGTTAGCTTTTCGCTACCAGCACCTATCCCCCCTTACTCCACCGCTTAAAATCTCGGGACGAGATTTCTTGTAGTGGAGGAGAATTGTGACGCCCGGATAGTTAAGCTACAGTAACCCTCTACTAATGACGACACGTCACCATAATTACTGTTGATAATCTCGTGTTAGTTCGAAATCGATCCAAATTAAAATTTGAATTAAGGGAAAACACAAAAGTTTTCAAACAATAAAACTAAAATGTTCGGGACGTATCAAATAAATCATAAGGAATTATGGTGGAGAATCCTTATTTTTATAACATATTTAAATGCACCAAAAGGATTGAAACAGTAGCTAAAACCATTAATTAAATGCCTTTTATAATTGGTAAAATCCTAAACTATATTATTTTGGGGATAAACCTTTTTGTGGTTGTGGCATAATTTGTAACATCAATTTAGGTGCCACTTTGGTATTCTAATATTATTATAATAATTAGGAACTAAAATAAACAGAAAAGAAATTAAAAAGGAAAAAGAAAAATCCTAAACTAAAATAAAATAAAAATAGAAGACCCCCCCCCCCGGCCCAACTGGGCCGAATGGCCCAGCCAGGCCGGCCCATTACCTAACTGGCCTACTTAGGCCCCCACACCCAACCCACCGACACCCCCGTTCCCCACTCCCCCCCACCCGATCCAAACTGGATCGGGATCGACCCCGGGCCACCGCCGCCCTCGCCGGCCCCCGGCGCTCCCCTCCGCCGCCCGGCCAGCTCGCCGGCGCACCGCACCGCACCGGCGCGCCTCCTCTCCTCCCCTGCCCCGCCGGACCTCTTCCCGGCCCTCCCCGTGAGCTCCCCCTCTCCTCCTCTCTCCCCCGCGGCCCGCGCCCAACCGCCGTTCCTCCGGCCCCGCTCCGGCCGTGGCCTCCCCTCTCCTCTCCCCTGCTCCGCCGCGCCTGCACCGCGCTCGCCGGCCGCGCCCGCGCCGCGCTGCGCGCGCCCCTACCGCGCTCGGCCTCGCTCGCGCACGCGCTGGCCTCGCCCGCACCGCCACTGCTCGCTGCAGTTGCTCCCCCCCGTGTCGTCCCTCCTCTGCCTCGCCGCGCCGCCGCGCTGACCGCGCCGGCCGGCCGCGCGCGCGTCACCGCCGCGCCCTCGCAGCGCCACCCCCGACCACGGACGTGTCCGGTCCCGAAAGGGGCTGGCAGCGGACATGTCCGCCTGGGCCTATGACAAACGGGGCCCAGCCCCCAGAACGTTTAAAAAAATAAAATAAAATATAAAAGTAATAAAAGTAATAAATAAAATAATTAATTAATTAATTAATTAATTTAATTAACTGAATAGTTAATCTTAATTAATCTGGATTAGTTAAATTCTAATTAGACTAATTAGTTTAATTAATTACTGTTAGGTTACACTAATTATGATTAATCTAATTAACCTTAATTAATTAAATTAATTAGGTTTAATTAATTAATTAACCCTAATTAATACTGTGTCACTGACAGGTGGGACCCACCTGTCAGGTTGACCAGTCAACCCCTGCTGCCGTCAGCATGACATCATGCTGATGTCATAAATGCATTTTCAAATTAAATTAAATTAATATTAAATTCCAGAAATTAATAAAAACTTAATAAAATCATATCTTTTAAACCGTAACTCGGATGAAAATACTTTGTACATGAAAGTTGCTCAGAACGACGAGACGCATCCGACTACGCAACCCGTTCGTCCACCACACATCTCTATCATACCGAACGTGCAACATTCCCCCTCCGTTTCATCTGCCCGAAAATGCCTAACACCGGGAATACTTTCCCGGATGTTATTCCTCTTCGCCTGTATCACCGAGCACCGCGTTAGGTCACACGTAGCACCGCGTATTTCCATGTTATGCTTTGTGATGCTATTGTTTGCTCTATTATTTATTTGTTTCCCCCTTCGTTGCTTATTTTCGGTAGACTCCGATACTGTGATAGACCCCGAGACCATTGATGCTTCGGTGCTCGACTACGGCTACGCTTCCGAAGATTCCTTTCGTCTGCAGAGCTTCCAGGCAAGCCCCCCCTTTGATCACCAGATATCGCCTATTCTTCTCTCTACTGCTTGCATTAGAGTAGTGTAGCATGTTACTGCTTTCGATAATCCTATTCTGCTGCATAGCCTGTCATTGTTGCTACCACTGTTGATACTTTACCTGCAATCCTAAATGCTTAGTATAGGATGCTAGTATTCCATCAGTGGCCCTACACCCTTGTCCGTCTGCCCTGCTATTCTATCGGGCCGTGATCACTTGGGGGTGATCACGGGTATATGCTACATACATTTTACATGACACATGATGATGGTTCGGATATGGGGGCTGAAGGGGCAGGTGGTTCCACACAGGTAGTGGTGGGCCTGGGTTCCCGACAGTCCCCTGATGGTTACTTTGTGGCGGAGCGACAGGGCAGGTTGCGACCACCTAGGAGACAGGTGGGCCTGGCCCTGGTCGTTGTCCGCGGTTATGTCATAATAACACGTT
>LR738712.1:152717227-152742571 GCA_902687465.1 Secale cereale | reverse complement strand
GGATCAAGCGTGCTGGGTTATGTGGTGCACCCCTGCAGGGAAGTTAATCTATTCGAATAGCCGTGTCCCTCGGTAAAAGGACGACCCGGAGTTGTACTCGGACCTCATGACAACTAGAACTGGATACTTAATAAAACACACCCAGACAAGTTCCAGATATAACTCGGTGGTTGCTCTCTCACAGGGTGATGTGCGGGAGGATCGCCGGGTAGGATTATGCTTTACGATGTTACTTGGTGAACTCTTCTGCTACTCAAGACGGAGGCTGCCAGAAGCTTTGATAGTTGTTACTATTCCATCTACTCCCTTCCACTGCTGCAAGATGGAGGCTGCGAGATACGAGGATACTTGTTACTTCCTTATATTCTCTTCTACTGCTGCAAGATGGAGGTGGCCAGAAGCGTAGTCTTCGATTGGATTAGCTATCCCCCTCTTATTCTGGCTTGCTGCAGTTCAGTCCACATATATTCCCCCTTTACACTGATACCATTGCATATGTAGTGTAGATCCTTGCTTGCGAGTACTTTGGATGAGTACTCACGGTTGCTTTTCTCCCCCTTTTCCCCCTTTTGTTCCTTCTTCTCGGATGATGCAACCAGGTGGTGGAGTCCAGAACCCAGAGGATCCCGAGGTTGTTTCTACATGGAGTTCGTCTTCGAGGAGTAGTTAGGAGGTCCCAGGCAGGAGGCCTTGCCTTTTCGATCGTTGTTACTTTTGTGCTAGCCTTCTTAAGGCAAACTTGTTTAACTTATGTCTGTACTCAGATATTGTTGCTTCCGCTGACTCTTGTGTTTTCGAGCTTTTGTATTCGAGCCCTCGAGGCCCCTGGCTTGTAATATAAAGCTTGTATTATTTTAAATTGTGTCTAGAGTTGTGTTGTGCTATCTTCCAGTGAGTCCTTGATCTTGGCCGTACACATTTGCGTGCATGATTAGTGTACGGACAAATCGGGGGCGTCACAGATGTGATGGACAAGACCCAACCATTAGCTTAGCATTTGATCGTACAGTTTATTGCTACTGATTCGGCCTCCCCGTTCCCTTTCTCCCCTCCTCTTTCCTTCCCCCTCCCACATATATGGCAGGGGGCACACGGCTAAGGGGAGCCAAAGTAGGACTCAGTCCTACTTGGGGCGCCTCCTGGCCTCTCCCCTCCCCTCCAACATATATATATGTGGGGGCGCCTAGAGCACACCAGACAATTGCCTAGCTGTGTGTGGCGCCCCCCCCCCCTCCAACATTTACTACCTCGGTCATATTTTCGTAGTGCTTAGGCAAAGCCCTGCGAAGATCACTTCACTGTCACAGTCACCACCTGTCGTGCTGATGGAACTCATCTACTACCTCAACGTCTTGCTGGATCAAGAAGGCGAGGGATGTCACCGAGCTGAACGTGTGCAGAACGCGGAGGTGTTGTGCGTTCGATACTTGATCGGTTGAAGCGCGAAGAAGTTTTGACTACATCAACCACGTCGTGAAAAGCTTCCGCTTACGGTCTACGAGGGCACATAGACACACTCTCCCCCTCATTGCTATGCATCTCCACGGATAGATCATTGTGTGTGCGTATAATTTTTTTTATTTTCCATGCAACGTTTTCCAACAGCCGCATTTATCTAGAGCGGTGGCAGTGACAGTGGGACGGAATCGATGGCGACGAGCTCGCAAGCGGGTGCCGTAGGTACAGGCATGGTCGGGTTCGGTGCTAGGGGGTCGGGGAGGAGCATGTGTGCGCGTGTTGGGCTCCTGGGAGCCCTAAGAGTTCGTGCCGGTGCTCGGACGCGAGCTATGGCGACGCAGGCCACGACGGCAAGCTCTACCGCGGTGCCGGGTATGGCCAAGATGGCGAGGGGGCTACGGGCGTGTAAAAGAGGGGGGGAGAGGGGTTTTGGGCCGGAGCTCACCGCGGTCCTACGGGAGTCGACTTGGATTTGTCACTTCATATAACGGAGGGATATCTCTGGGCTCTCTAGGTAATAAAACATCACAAGAAGCTTGCAAGCATGTGACCAATGAGTTTAGTCATAGGATCTTGTATTACAGAACTAGTAAAAAGATTTACCGGTAACGATATTGAACTAGGTATGGAGATACCGACGGTCAAATATTGAGGAAGTAACATATCGTTGGACAAAGGGAATTGCATACGGGATTGACTGGATCCTTGACATCATGGTTCAACCGATGAGGATCTTCATGGAATATGTAGGAACCAATATGGGCATCTAGGTCCGCTATTGGTTATTGGCAGGAGATGTGTCTCGGTCATGTTTACATGATTCTCGAACCCGCAGGGTCGCACGTTTAACGTTCGATGACGCTAGAGTAGTATTTAGATATATGCGTTCGTAATCGAATGTTGTTCGGAGTCCCAGATGAAATCCAAGACATCACTAGGAGCTTGTGATAGCCTGGCTTATTAGGGATGATAGACTACTCATATCAATAAGGAATTCCTTCTTTTCCGAGAGCCCATTCAGAAGGAACTCCAACGTTAAGTGTGCTCAGCTTGGAGTAGTTTCATGATGGGTGACCGACCAGGAAGCTGCTCTCGGGTGCGCACGAGTGAGGACAAAGTGCGCAAAAAAGACTAGTATTGATATGTGAGGCCAGTCTAGATCCCGCCAGGAGTAACGACCATTGGCGGATGTGTCCGAGGCGTTACAAGTTGACACCCACACTCAGAGGAACCAACGTCCTCGTCGGGCCACAGGAACGTTCCCTCTTGGCACATACGTTTGTGCTTCCAGTCCGGCACATGTGCCATGCCGTGTGCCACGACGAGTCACAAACGTCATGAGCAACATGACCGCGCACCTGTCCGCAAAAATCTGTGTAACCGCGAGGGTCGGCTCTGATACCAACTTGTAATGCCCCGGACACACCCGCCGATGGTCGTTACTCCTGGCGGGATCTAGACTGGCCTCACATATCAATACTAGTCTTTTCTGCGCACTTTGTCCTCACTCGTGCGCACCCGGGAGCAGCTTACCGGTCGGTCACCCATCCTGAAACTACTCCAAGCTGAGCATGCTTAACGTTGGAGTTCTTTCTGAATGGGCTCCCGGAAAAGAAGGAATTACTTATTGATATGAGTAGTCTATAATCCCTAATAAGCCAGGCTATCATAGAGCTCCAGAGGTAAAGATTTTTATATGAAAAGTCATTTTCGGGATTCCGAAAAAGTAGTTTTTTTGGTATTGTAACGGGATGTTGCGGAACGCAGTATTTCAAAAAAATTCCTACGATCACGCAAGTCTATCTAGGAGAAGCATAGCAACGAGCGGGGAGAGTGTGTCCACGTACCCTCGTAGACCGAAAGCGTAAGCGTTTAGTAACGCGGTTGATGTAGTCGAACATCTTCATGATCCAACCGATCCAAGTACTGAACGTACGGCACCTCCGTGTTCAGCACACATTCAACACGATGACGTCCCACGAGCCCTTGATCCAGTAGAGGCCTGAGGGATAGTTCCGGCAGCATGACGGCGTGTTGACGGTGTTGATGATGTCATCTGCGCAGGGTTTCGCCTAAGCACTACGACAATATTACCAAGGCGGAAAACTATGGAGGGGGGCACCGCACATGGCTAAAAGATCAACTTGTGTGTTCTAGGGTGCCCTCCTACCCACGTATATAAAGGAGGGGGAGGAGGAGGCCAGCGAGCCCCTAGGGCGTGCCCAAGAGGAGAGTCCTACTAGGACTCCTAGTCCTAGTAGGATTCCACCAAAAGAGAGAGAGGGGGAAGGAAGGAGAGGGAGAGAAGGAGAAGGAAAGAGGGGGGCGCCGCCCCCTCCCTAGTCCAATTTAGACTTTCCATGGGGGCGGCCACCCTTGCAGCCCTCCTCTCCTTTCCACTAAGGCCCATGAAGGCCCATTAGTTACCCCGAAGGTTCAGATAACCCTCCAGCACTTCGATAGTTACCCGGTACCCCTCAAAACTCATCTGTTGTCCGAATAACATCGTCCAATATATCGTTCTTTATGTCTCGACCATTTCGAGACTCCTCCTCATGTCCATGATCTCATCCGGGACTCCTAACAAACTTCGGTCATCAAAAACACATAACTCATAATATAAATCGTCATCGAACATTAAGCGTGCGGACCCTATGGTTTGAGAACTATGTAGACATGACCGAGACACATCTCCGGTCAATAACCAATAGCAGAACCTGCATGCTCATGTTGGCTCCTACATATTCTACGAAGATCTTTATCGGTCAAACCGCATAACAACATACATTGTTCCCTTTGTCATCGGTATGTTACTTGCTCGAGATTCGATCGCTGGTATCTTCATACCTAGTTCAATCTCGTTACCGGCAAGTCTCTTTACTCGTTCCGTAATACATCATCTCGTGACTAACTCATGCAAGGCTTATTATGATGTGTATTATTGAGAGGGCCCAGAGATACCTCTCCGACACTTGGAGTGACAAATCCTATTGTCGATCTATGCCGACTCAATAAACACCTTCGGAGACAGCTGTAGCTTATCTTTCTAATCAGCCAGTTATGTTGTGACGTTTGATAGAACACAAGGTGTTCCTCCGGTATTCGGGAGTTGCATAATCTCATAGTTAGAGGAACATGTATAAGTCATGAAGAAAGCAATAGCAATAAAACTAAATGATCATAATGCCAAGCTAACGGATGGGTCTTGTCCATCACATCATTCTCCTAATGATGTGATACCGTTCATCAAATGACAACACATGTCTATGGTTAGGAAACTTAACCATGTTTGGTTAATGAGCTAGTCTAGTAGAGGCATACTAGGTACACTCTGTTTTGTCTATGTATTCACACGAGTATCAAGTTTCGGTTAATACAATTCTAGCATGAATAAAAGACATTTATCATGATATATAAGGAAATATAAATAACAACTTTATTATTGCCTCTAGGGCATATTTCCTTCAGTCTCCCACTTGCACTAGAGTCAATAATCTAGAGTACATAGTAATGATTCTAACACCCATGGAGTCTTGGTGTTGATCATGTTTTGCTCTTCGAAGAGGTTTAGCCAACGGGTCTACGACATTCAGATCCGTATGTATTTTGCAAATCTCCATGTCTTCCTCCTTGACTTGATCGCGGATGGAGTTGAAGCGTCTCTTGATGTGCTTGGTTCTCTTGTGAAACCTGGATTCCTTCGCCAAGGCTATTTCTCCAGTGTTGTAACAAAAGATTTTCATTCGACCCGATGCACTAGGTATTACACCTAGATCGGATATGAACTCCTTCATCTAGACTCCTTCATTTGTTGCTTCCGAAGCATCTATGTACTCCGCTTCACACGTAGATCCCGTCACGACGCTCTGCTTGGAACTGCACCAACTGATAGCTCCACCGTTCAACAAAAATATGTATCCGGTTTGTGACTTAGAGTCATCTGGATCAGTGTCAAAGCTTGCATCGACGTAACCGTTTACGACGAGCTCTTTGTGACCTCCATAAGCGAGAAACATATCCTTTGTCCTTTTCTGGTATTTAAGGATGTTCTTGACCGTTGTCCAGTGATCCACTCCTGAATTACTTTGGTACCTCCCTGCTAGACTTATAGCAAGGCACACATCAGGTCTGGTACACAGCATTGCATACATGATAGAACCTATGGCTGAAGCATAGGGAATGACTGTCATTTTCTCTTTATCTTCTGCAGTGGTCGGGCATTGAGTCTAACTCAACTTCACACCTTGTAACACAGGCAAGAACCCTTTCTTTGACTGATCCATTTTGAACTTCTTCAAAACTTTATCAAGGTATGTGCTTTGTGAAAGTCCAATTAATCGTCTTGATCTATCTCTATAGATCTTGATGCCCAATATATAAGCAGCTTCACCGAGGTCTTTCATTGAAAAATTCTTATTCAAGTATCCTTTTATGCTATCTAGTAATTCTACATCATTTCTGATCAACAATATGTCATCCACATATAATATCAGAAATGCTACAGAGCTCCCACTCACATTCTTGTAAATACAGGCTTCTCCGAAAGTCTGTATAAAACCATATGCTTTGATCACCTCATCAAAGCGTATATTCCAACTCTGAGATGCTTGCACCGGTCCATACATGGATCGCTGGAGCTTGCACACTTTGTTAGCACCTTTAGGATCAACAAAACCTTCTGGTTGCATCATATACAACTCTCCTTTGAGGTATCCATTAAGGAATGCAGTTTTGACATCCATTTGCCAGATTCATAATCATAAAACGCGACAATTTCTAACATGATTCAGACAGACTTAAGCATCGCTATGGGTGAGAAGGTCTCATCGTAGTCAACTCCTTGAACTTGTCGAAAACCTTTCGCAATGTAGACAGTAACATTACCATCAGTGCCAGTATCCTTCTTAAACATCCATTTATTTTCAATGGCTTGCCGATCATCGCTCAAGTCAACCAAAGTCCACACTTTGCTCTCATACATGGATCCCATCTCAGATTTCATGGCCTCAAGCCATTTTGCGGAATCTGGGCTCATCATCACTTCCTCATAGTTCCCAGGTTCTTCATGGTCCAGTAACATGACTTCTAGAACAGGGTTACCATACCACTCTGGTGCAGCACGCACTCTGGTTGACCTACGAGGTTCAGTAGTAACTTGATATGAAGTTTCATGATCATCATCATTAGCTTCCTCACTAATTGGTGTAGGAATCACTGGAACTGATTTATGTGATGAACTACTTTCCATTTCGGGAAAAGGTACAATTTCCTCATCAAGTTCTACTTTCCTCCCACTCACTTCTTTCAAGAGAAACTCATTCTCTAGAAAGGATCCATTGTTAGCAACGAATATCTTGCCTTCGGATCTGTGATAGAAAGTGTACCCAACAGTTTCCTTTGGGTATCCTATGAAGGCACATTTCTCCGATTTGGGTTCGAGCTTATCAGGTTGAAGCTTTTTCACACAAGCATCGCAGCCCCAAACTTTAAGAAATGGCAACTTGGGTTTCTTGCCAAACCACAGTTCATAAGGTGTCGTCTCAACGGATTTAGATGGTGTCCTATTTAGCGTGAATGCAACTATCTCTAAAGCATAACCCCAAAACAATAGTGGTAAATCGGTAAGAGACATCATAGATCGCACCATATCTAATAAAGTACGGTTACAACGTTCGGACACACCATTACACTGTGGTGTTCAAGGTGGCGTGAGCTATGAAACTATTTCACATTGTTTCAAATGAAGGCCAAACTCGTAGCTCAAATATTCGCCTCCGCGATCAGATAGTATAAACTTTATTTTCTTATTACGATGATTCTCTACTTCACTCAGAAATTCTTTGAACTTTTCAAATGTTTCAGACTTGTGTTTCATCAAGTAGATATACTCATATCGTATAAACAATGGAGCGAGCCTCGATACTCATTGGTCCGCATACATCAGTATGTATGATTTCCAATAAGTCAGTTGCTCGCTCCATTGTTCCGGAGAACGGAGTTTTAGTAATCTTTCCCATGAGGCATGGTTCGCAAGCACCAAGTGATTCATAATCAAGTGATTCCAAAAGTCCATCAGCATGGAGTTTCTTCATGCGCTTTACACCAATATGACCTAAACGGCAGCGCCACAAATAAGTTGCACTATCATTATCAACTTTGCATCTTTTGGCTTCAATATTATGAATATGTGTATTACTACAATTGAGATCCAACAAAAATAGACCATGCATCAAGGGTGCATGACCATAAAATATATTACTCATATAAATAGAACAACCATTATTCTCTGATTTAAATGAATAACCGTCTCGTAACAAACAAGATCCAGATATAATGTTCATGCTCAACGCTGGCACCAAATAACAATTATTTAGGTCTAAAACTAATCCCGAAGGTAGATGTAGAGGTAGCGTGCCGACGGCAATCACATCGACTTTGGAACTATTTCCCACGCGCATCGTCACCTCGTCCTTAGCTGTGACACTATTCCACATATCATCTAGCATAGACCTGGCTCATGATGCCACTGTCGGGGAACGTAGTATTTCAAAAAACTTCCTACGATCACGCAAGATCTATCTAGGAGAAGCATAGCAACGAGCAGGGAGAGTGTGTCCACGTACCCTCGTAGATCGAAAGCGGAAGCGTTTAGTAACGCGGTTGATGTAGTCGAACGTCTTCATGATCCAACCGATCCAAGTACCGAACGTACGACAACTCCATGTTCAGCACACGTTCAGCATGATAACCTCCCACGAGCTCTTGATCCATCAGAGGCCCGAGGGAGAGTTCCGGCAGCACGACGGCGTGTTGACGGTGTTGATGATGTGATCTGCGAGGCTTCGCCTAAGCACTATGACAATATGATCAAGGTGGAAAACTATGGAGGGGGCACCGCACACGGCTAAAAGATCAACTTGTGTATTCTAGGGTGCCCCCTCCCCACGTATATAAAGGAGGGGGGAGGAGGAGGCCGGCCGTCCCCTAGGGCATGCCCAAGAGGGGAGTCCTACTAGGACTCCTAGTCCTAGTAGGATTCCACCAAAAGAGAGAGGGGGAATGAAGGAGATGGAGAGAAGGAGAAGGAAAGAGGGGGCGCCGCCCCCTCCCTAGTCCAATTCGGACTTGCCATGGGGGGCGCGCGGCCACCCTTGCGGCCCTCCTCTCCTTTCCACTAAGGCCCATGAAGGCCCATTAGTTACCCCGGAGGTTCCGATAACCCTCTGGCACTCCAATAGTTATCCGGTACCCCTCTGAACTCATCTGGTGTCCGAATAACATCGTCCAATATATCATTCTTTATGTCTCGACCATTTCGAGACTCCTCCTCATGTCTGTGATCTAATCCGGGACTCCGAACAAACTTTGGTCATCAAAAACACATAACTCATAATACAAATCGTCATTGAACGTTAAGCGTGCGGACCCTACGGGTTCGAGAACTATGTAGACAAGACCGAGACACATCTCTAGTCAATAACCAATAGCGGAACCTGCATGCTGATATTGGCTCCTACATATTCTATGAAGATCTTTATCGGTCAAACCGCATAACAACATACGTTGTTCCCTTTGTCATCGGTATGTTACTTGCTCGAGATTCGATCGTCGGTATCTTCATACCTAGTTAAATCTTGTTACCGGCAAGTCTCTTTACTCGTTCCGTAATAGATCATCTCGTGACTAACTCATTAGTCATTTTCTTGCAAGGCTTATTATGATGTGTATTACCGGGAGGGCCTAGAGAAACCCCTCCGACACTCGGAGTGACAAATCCTATTCTCGATCTATGCCAACTCAACAAACACCTTAGGAGACACATGTAGAGCACCTTTATAATCACCCAGTTACGTTCTGATGTTTGATAGAACACAAGGTGTTCCTCCGGTATTCGGGAGTTGCATAATCTCATAGTCAGAGGAACATGTATAAGTCATGAAGAAAGCAATAGCAATAAAACTAAACGATCATAATGCTAAGTTAACGGATGGGTCTTGTCCATCACATCATTCTCCTAATGATGTGATCCCGTTCATCAAATGAAAACACATGACTATGGTTAGGAAACTTAACCATCTTTGATTAACGAGCTAGTCTAGCAGAGGCATACTAGGGACACTCTGTTTTGTCTATGTATTCACACAAGTATCAAGTTTCCGGTTAATACAATTCTAGCATGAATAAAAGATATTTATCATGATATATAAGGAAATATAAATAACAACTTTATTATTGCCTCTAGGGCATATTTCCTTCATGGGAAGCTTCTAGAAGCTTGTTACTTCTTGAGCTTGCGTTGATTTTTCCCTTGAAGAGGAAAGGGTGATGCAGCAAAGTAGCGATAAGTATTTCCCTCGATTAAGAACCAAGGTATCAATCCAGTAGGAGGCACAAGCAAGTCGCTGTCAATCCCTTCACGGTCACGAACAAGAGTGAGATCTAATAGAGATAGATTTAAAACTAAAGTAAAAGGCTAAATAAAGTAAACAAAAAATAATTGCAGCAAGATATTTTTGGGTTTGGTTTTATAGATCTGAAAATATATGATGGAAAATAGACCCGGGGGCCATAGTTTTCACTAGAGGCTTCTCTCTCGAAGAAAGCAAACGGTGGGTGAACAAATTGATGTCGAGCAATTGATAGAAAAGTACAAAGTTATGATTTTATCTAAGGCAATGATCATGAATATAGACATCACATCCGTGACAAGTAGACCGACTCCTGCCTGCATCTACTACTATTACTCCACTCATTGATTGCTATCCAGCATGCATCTAGAGTATTAATTTAAAAACAGAGTAACGCCTTAAGCAAGATGACATGATGTAGAGGGATAAACTCATGCAATATAATATAAACCCCATATTTGTATCCTTGATGGCAACAATGCAATACGTGCCTCGCTACCCCTACTGTCACTGGGTGAGTACACCGCAAGATTGAACCCAAAACTAAGCACCTCTCCCATTGCAAGAACTACCAATCTAGTTGGCCAAACCAAATCAATATTTCGAAGATAAATACCAAGATATAAAATCATGCATATAAGAATTCAGAGAAGACTCAAATATTATTCATAGATAATCTAATCATAAATCCAAAATTCGTTGGATCTCGACAAACACACCGCAAAAGAATATTACATCGGATAGAACTCCAAGAACATCGAGGAGAACATTGTATTGAAGATCAAAGTAAGAGAATAAGCCATCTAGCTACTAGTTATGGACTCGTAGGTCTATGGTAAACTACTCACGCATCATCGGAAGGGCAGTAAGGTTGATGTAGAAGCCCTCCGTGATCAAATCCCCCTTCGGCAGAGTACCGAGAAAGGCCTCCAGATGGGATCTCACGGGGTCAGAGACCTGCGGCGATGGAAAAGTGTTTTTGTGAATGCTTCTAGGGTTTTTGGAGTATTTCTAAATTATAGGCCAAGGAAGGAGGTCAAGGGGTCTCTGAGGGGCCCACAAGCCCAGGGGCGCCCCCTGGGGCGCGCCTCCCTGGCTTATCGCCACCTCAGAGGTCTTCTGACTTGGACTCTAAGTCCTACATATGTCTTTTAGTCCGAGAAAAATCATCGCAAAATTTTTATTATGTTTGGACTCCGTTTGATATTCCTTTTCTGCAAAACTCAAAAACAATGAAAAACGGAAACTAGCACTATGATCTAGGTTAATAGGCTAGTCCCAAAAATAATATAAAATAGCACATTAATGCATATAAAACATCCAAAATAGATAATATAATAACATGGAACAATCAAAAATTTATAGATACATTGGAGACATATCAAAGCTTCCGGAGGATTTCAGAGGGGTCCGAAAGTACACAAGTGAGCCCACCACGTCCCGAGAGCCAACATGGGCTAACGGGAGGCGCCCTGGCCTCTTTGGGCTGGGCGCACCAGCTCCAAAGACCCATGTGGCCAAGGGGGAAAGAGTTCCAGCTCCGTACGACGGAAGGGGAGAAGGACCAGGAGTCCAACTCTCTCCCCTAGGTGCGTTAACCATATGGGGTTGGAGGGGCTGGACTCCTAGCCCACCCCCATATATAAATAAAGGGGAGGGGCGCAGAAAAGCCCCCCAATAGATTGGACTTGGTTGCTGCCATGTTTCTCCCTCCCGAAATAATCCTCGTCCCAGTTTTTCGCTTATCGAAGCGCTGCCGGAATTCCACCACCACCATCACCACTACACTGTCGTGCTGGTTGTGATCTCAACTACATCTCTGCCCTCACTTGCTGGAAGGAGTTGGTGACATCACCAAGCCGCACGTGTGCTAAACTTGGAGGTGTCGTCCATTCGGCGCTAGATCGGTTTGGATCGTGATCAGATCGTGAAGAGTACGACTACACCAACAACGTTTTATACGCTTTCGCTTTCGGTCTACAAGTGTATGTAGACACCTCTCCCTCTCGTTGAGATGCATCTCCTAGATTATATCTTGGGTCTTCATAGGTTTTTTTTTATTTTCATGCAACATTCCCCACCACTTGATTGGATCAGGCGACGACGTCGTCTTCAACGTTGTATTCCCTCTTTACGGTGTTGTCTTGGAGTTCTTGGTACTGTCGGATCGTGGGTTCTGGCAAAACCCTTGTGGTTCGAACTCTCGGGTGCGCATGGAGATCTCTCCTCTCGCCCTAGCTCGTTTACTCGCCCTAGGCCTAGCTCGTCAGGTCCGAAGAACAAGGGACACAAGGTTTATACTGGTTCGGGCCACCGTTGTGGTGTAATACCCTAATCAAGTGTGGTATGGTGGATTGCCTTGTAGGCCGAGGAAGAACTAGTACATGGATGAACTGCCTCCTGAGGAGAGGGGTTCTTGTATTCGAGTGAGCTTGTGGTGTGTGGCCTTCTATCTGATCGACTCAAGATGAGATGAGCCCGATGGTGGTGGCTAGTCCTATTTATAGTGGCCAGGGTCCTCTTCCCAAATATTGAGCAGGAAGGGATCCCACAACGGCCAAATTTGAAAGGGAGAAGCTAGTACAAGCTATCCTGATAAAAGGTGGTCTTTGCATGCCAAAGGCTCTCGTGGTGACGCCGTCGTGGGCTCCGCGATGACCTCCGCTCTGTCATCCTGGTGGTCTTGGTCTTGTTGCACCAATATGTAAACCTTTGCCTGGCGCCTCCGTACTCCTCGCCTGCACCTGCTCCTTTAGCACCAAAGAGGAAACTGGCACTCTGCACCCGCTGGCGCCCGCCTGGCCTTGGTCGTCACTGCTCACGTCACGAGGACCTCGCAAGGTACCCCTTGCCTTGATATCTCCGATCCTCATGAGTCGGCCTAGTGAGGCCGCCCCAGGGGATGTGTTGCATCGTCCTCCTCGTGAGGCTCGGCCCCTCGCAAGGGTCTTGAGTGGTTGCTGAAGAGGTTGGGCCGTACCAGGCCGCCTGATGAGCCACGCCCTGGGCCACAGGCAGGCAAGTCTGGGTACCCCCGTTCCCAGAACACCGACAGTAGCCCCCGGGCCCAAGGTGTGCTCGGGCTTGGCTTCACGGCGAAGCTAAGGGTCAAGTGCGGAGTTCCACGGGCGCCAAAAGCCTGCGGCCTTGACTGACGCGTGGCGATTGATTGGACGTGGGCATCTCCACTTCCCACGCAGCCTCGGCGACTGCGCGACTTGACAAGTCCCTGCATGCACAAAAGACCAGCATTACCTGCGATTATGGAGGCTGGCGGTTGGCCTACTCCTGGCTATAAATAATGCGGTAGGCAGGGGTCCTCATTGCCCATCTTCTTCCTTCGTCCCTCTTGCTTCTTCTTCTTCCTTGCCCTTCGCTTGGCCAAGCTGCTCATGGCGCCGATCCAGCGATTTTTTGCCGCTGAGAAGGGGAAGACTCCTCGTGAGGAGCCAGAAGTGCTCCCTCCGAAGAAAAGACCATTCTGCCCTCATGGCGCCGCCATGAGGCCGGAAGTGACGAGGCCTTGGCACGAGCGGCCTCCCCCTGGCTACCCGTTGCCCCTGTACGCCAGGGCACCAGGCCACGGAGGGGAAGGCGGCGCCCAGTGCCTCCCGCGCCATGGCCGTGTCGGTCGCGCTGTAGTGGTGCACGCCGCTGTCCCGCGAGCGCACGCCAGAGGCTCCTCGCTTGAGTTCGTGGTATGGGCGGTGATGCCTCCTAGATCCTGGATACGCTTCCCGCCATTCTTAGCCACGGAGATGCCGCCGAGGGGGGCGCTTGAGCTGTGGTTGCGACACGCCGAGTGCCGGGCCCCAGCGATGAGGGCTGAGGTTGAGGTCGTTCCCCCGGGCAAGGTCTTCATGACCCGCGGATGGGGCAAGGTCACCCGCGTCTACGGTGTAGAAGGCGCCCTCGCCACCCACTTCGAGTACGACAGCGCCTCCGTGCTGCACTTCAAGGCATTCGACGAGGAGGGATGCCGCCTAGAGTGCTGCCCTAGAGGGGGCCATCGGGACGACGCTGCGGATGGCGGCACGCCAGCCGTCGATCCTGCCACTAGCTCGTCCTGCAGCAGCGTTGGCCTCCAGAGGTCCAGCAACTCTCCTGAGTCCGACGAGTCTCCGGAGACGAGCAACGACAGCTACGTGCCCCTGAGCTCGCGGCGCGCCTGAAACGCATCGGGCTCGCGAGCATGTCGCTGGTGGTGATCTGCGCAAGGTTGGAGGTGGGGCACCATGGCCCACTATTGATGATGGCGTCGACAATGGAGGCCGTAGTAAGGATACCCTAAAGTCCTTTTGTGGCGTTCCCTGTGAGGATTCGAAGCCAACCCCACAGGGGTATGTAAAGAACTTGTGATGCTTTTGCTTCTATCTTGTTATCCTCGCTAGTACATCCTATTCGCGAGCCTCGTTCCAGCAATATAGCCCCTTTTTTACCCTTTCGGTTGCATAGTGCTCTACGCCGGCAGGCCCCAGTCCCAAGGCAAGCTGCAGCCGTCGCTGGTATACCAACGACTTATCTTGATGAGCTGCAGCTGTGGTCAAGGCCAGGAGGTGAGCGGCCCGAGGTCCGGTAAGAGCTCCTGAGGCGCGATGCTCAAGAGGTCCCCCTTGGCGTGCAAGCGGCTTCTGGAGGTTAAAAAGTGAGGCGGCGTTGCCGATGCGTGACTGCCGAATCCCGTTCTGCGAGTGAAGATGGGGCACCAACAACTTATCTTGATGAGCTTCAGGTGATTCTCTAAGCGGCGCGCCTAGCTTGTTTCCGATGTCGCAAGGATGAGATCTCACGATTTCCTCCCCTCTGGCCCCAGGGTTCTGCATCGGTAGGGCCCGACCCCGCGCGTACCTCAGCCTCCACTGGCTTGACCGGAACACCAGGACAAGACCAGGGAGTGAGGGGCTACGGGACCAGTTAGGCCCTTGGGTCGCGATGCCCAAGGGTCCCCCTTGAGTACGAACGGCCTTCGGGAAGGGAATGCTGGACTCAGGCCTTGATGTTCTGCGTCGGCAGGGCCCGGCCCCGCGCGTACCTCAGCCACCGCTGGCTTTGACCGGATCACTAGGACAAAGCCAGGGAGTGAGGGGCTACGGGACCAGTTAGGCCCTTGGTTCGCGATGCCCAAGGGTCCCCCTTGACTTATGAACTGGCCCGAGCTCTCTGAGTCGGCCTCCCCTTCTCCCATCCTTCTTGATGCTCTGTGTCCTCGGGTCCCGACCCTCGAGCGATGATTAGCCGCCGTTGGTATGCCAGGTCATGATGTTGTGGTCAAGGCCAAGGGGTGAGGGCTGGAGAGTTGGTAAGAGCCCCTGAGACGCGATGCTCAGCCCCCCACCCCTTTAACGCGCAAGCGAATTACGTGAGGAGGGGAGACCGACGGGATTGCATGTCGCCGTGCTCCTGAGACTCCGGTGGGTTAGCCTGTAGCAAAACGACTTAGGGTCGCGCCCGCCGCTGGGCTTCTGATAATTCTGTAGGAAGACAAAGGCATCGAGGACCTGGTGAGGTGACGCTTGTGGAGCGGGTCGCGGGTCAGAGCTCGGTCCCTTAGGTTTGTCAGCGTTGCAGGGACGCACCCGAGCACAAGCACCGTGCCAACGTATGCAGCCCCCGTTGCGAGATGAGCAGAAGTCCATTAGGCAGCGAAGGAGACCAGAAGAGGTGACAAGTGAGTAGATGATGCCCGTAAGGCAAATTGCAGGAGGAAACGGACTAAACCAAGTGACGCTTAACTAGATGCATGACACAAGGACAGACCTGTGCGGCCTGGGGATGATGCAGCCCGAGGGGCACCCCCAACAAGGTGAGCTAAAGATGCAAAAGGATACACGCCGCAGGGGCGGGCCCGTGCGACCTGGGAATGATGCAGCCCGAGGGGCGCTCCTAGTTGAACAAAAACCGGAAAATGTCACCTGGCACAGTTGCTGAAGTAGTGCTGGTGTAGCTGAAGACGCTCGATACAGACGCTGCTCCTCATGCGCTGCCTGGCTCCGGCACCTCGTGAGGCTCCGGGGTTCCCCAGATCTCGCGGAGAACCGAGTCCAACTCCGCCTGGATCTCCTGATGCCTGGCCTCGTGAGTCGCCAAGACCTCCCGCATATGGCACTGGTGCAGGGTCGCTTGGTTCGGCAGGCCGAAGGGCATGCGAACGTAGCTGTGAGGGGGACCCTCGCACCGGCCCACCTAGGAAGGCCAGTAGAGCTCCTGAGATGTGATCCTGTTGAGTGCGGGGACATTGACGCAGATGTGTAGCCCGTCGCCTGAGCCTCGGCCGACAGCTGCACTCCGAGGCGCTGGGCGGCGCTCGCCCCGCATTGCTCTTGGCACCTGTAGGTCTTCGATGGTCTGGCTGATGAACTCCAGAGCGCTTGGTGCCTCACGCCTTGAGGCCTCCGGAGGGAAGTGTGCGGCGTAGCACTCCTCCACATGATGCCCGAGCACCTCCCTCGTGACATTGGCTAAGTCATAGGCCCTCCAGAGGAGAGCCCCCGAGCCCAGCCCGAGGGGGACGTTGGGCGTGCTTTCCTATGCGAGGGAGGGAGGCGGCCCCTCCCTAGGCGTAGGTCCCGAGGTGCTGCCGCCAGGTGCTGCATCCCCATGAGGCACCAGGGCGAGCAGCTGCTTCTTCTTCTTGGGGACGACCTCTGGTGGGTAGATGATGCTGTCATTGTCTGGATCCTCGACTGTTGTCGCCTGGTAAGCGTGCTCGAGTGAGCACACTGCATCCTTTTTCTCACAGGCGATGGTGATGACGCCGCCGCTTCCCAGCATCTTAAGGACGTTGTAGTCGAGGTGAGTCACTGCCATGAACTTGGCCAGGGCTGGGTACCCGAGGATGGCGTTGTAAGGGAGATGGATGTGGGCAACATCAAAGTCGATGAGCTCAGTGTGGTAGTTATCACGCTTGCCAAAGGTGACAGGTAGGCGGACCTGCCCTACGGGGGTGGTGGAGCCGTCGGGCACTCCGGAGAAGGGCTTGGTAGGCAGCAACTGATCATAGGGTACTTGGAGGCTCTCGAATGTCTTGATGGATAGGACGTTGAGCCTTGCGCCACCATCGATGAGGGTCTTGGTAACTTGGACGTTGCTGATGACGAGCGAACAAAGCATCGGGAGGGCGCCGGCCGTAGCCGCGCACTTGAGCTGGTCTGCTGAACTGAAGGTGATGGGGCACCTGAACCACCCGAGTGGGCGGGTAGCCTCGAGCTTGGGGAGAACCACATTTACTTCCCGGGCAAACTGCTTGAAGAGGCACTGAGAAGGTGGGGCATGTGCTCCGCCCAAGATGCAGGCGATGGCACGTGGCTCCTTGAAGCCCCCTCGTCCTGGTCGTCGTTTCTCCTTGGCGGCGCAGAGGTGGAAGGCCAGCCTTGCCCTGAGGGCGGTCCTCACGAGGCTGGTCCCTCCATGCGCCCTCACGGGGCTGATTGCACCAACGGTGCTCCCGAGGTTGATGACACCACTCCTGACGAGGGCCTCGGTCGTCCCAGCGTCCCCCGGTCTGACTTCCCCCACGGCCCTAGCCACGGTTGCTGCGTTCGGGGCGTTGGATGACGCGTCCTTCGTGGAGGGCCCTGAGCTCTTGACAGTCATGGGTGTTGTTGTTGTGCACATTGTGGAAGGCGCAGAATGCCCGGCTGTTCTTGGATGATTCCAGGTAGTCGTGGCCGCGCTTCATCTCCGGTTCAGCCGCGAGCACTGCCACTCCTTTGCGCTTTACGTCCTTGCTCTTGGCCTTCTTGTATTCAGGTTTAGCAACGGGGAGCTCGACGAGGGAGAGGCACCCCTCTTCATCTCTGGCGCACTTGGTCGCAAGGTTGAACAGCTATAGGGACGTGCACAGATCTTCATGGATGGCGAGCTCCTCCTTCATCTTGACGTCGCGGACACCATCTGAGAACGCCGAAATGATGGCCTCGTCCGTGACCTTGGGGATCTTGACGCGGACACTGTTGAAGCGCTGGATGAACTTGTCGGGGAACGTAGTATTTTAAAATTTTCCTACGATCATGCAAGATCTATCTACCAGATGCATAGCAACGAGAGGGAAGAGTGTGTCTACGTACCCTCGTAGACCGGAAGCGGAAGCGTCAAGTGACGCGGTTGATGTAGTCTAACTTCTTCGTGATCCAACCGATCAAGCACCGAACGTACGGCACCTCCACGTTCAGCACACGTTCGGCTTGATGATGTCCCACGAGCTCTTGATCCAGCTGAGCTTCACGGGAGAGTTTCGTCAGCATGACGGCGTGGTGACGGATATGATGTATCTACCGGCGTAGGGCTTCGCCTAAGCACTGCGACGGTATGACCGAGGTGTGTTTCTGTGGAGGGGGGCACCGCACATGGCTAGAACAATTCAACTTGTGTGTCTTTGGGTGCCCCCCTGCCCCCGTATATAAAGGAGCAAGGGGGAGGCCGGCCGGCCCTCCTATGGTGTGGCTAGGGCTGCAATCCTATTCCTAGTAGGAACTACCAAAGAAGGAAGTAGGGGGAAGGAAAGAGAGGGAGAGGGAGAGGGAAAGAGGGGTTGTGCCCCTCCCCTTGTAGGGAGGGGGGGCGCCACTTCCTGGCTGCTGCCCTCTCTCTTCCCTATGGCCCACCAGGGCCCACCATTCCCCCGGGGGGTTCCTGTAACCCCCCCGGCACTCCGGTAAATTCCGAAACTTTCCAGAACGCTTCCAGTGTCCGAATATAGTCATCCAATATATCAATCTTTATGTCTCGGACATTCCGAGACTCCTCGTCATGTCCGTGATCTCATCCGGGACTCCGAACTACCTTCGGTACATCAAAACTCATAAACTCATAATACCGATCGTCATCAAACATTAAGCGTGCGGACCCTACGGGTTCGAGAACTATGTAGACATGACCGAGACTCATCTCCGGTCAATAACCAATAGCGGAACCTGGATGCTCATATTGGCTCCTACATATTCTACGAAGATATTTATCGGTCAAACCGCATAACAACATACGTTGTTCCTTTTGTCATCGGTATGTTACTTGCCCGAGATTCGATCGTCGGTATCTCTATACCTAGTTCAATCTCGTTACCGGCAAGTCTCTTTACTCGTTCCGTAATACATCATCTCGTGACTAACTCATTAGTCTTTTGCTTGCAAGGCTTATTACGATGTGCATTATTGAGAGGGCCCAGAGATACCTCTCCGACACTCGGAGTGACAAATCCTAATCTTGATCTATGCCAACACCACGAATACTTTCAGAGACACCTGTAGAGCATCTTTATGATCACCCAGTTACGTTGTGACGTTTGATAGCACACAAGGTGTTCCTACGGTATTCGGGAGTTGCATAATCTCATAGTCATAGGAACATGTATAAGTCATGAAGAAAGCAATAGCAACATACTAAACGATCAAGTTGCTAAGCTAATGGATGGGTCTTGTCCATCACATCATTCTCCTAATGATGTGATCCCATTGATCAAATGACAACTCATGTCTATGGTTAGGAAACATAACCATCTTTGATCAATGAGCTAGTCTAGTAGAGGCATACTAGGGACACTCTGTTTTGTCTATGTATTCACACATGTACTAAGTTTCCGGTTAATACAATTCTAGCATGAATAAAAGACATTTATCATGATATAAGGAAATATAAAATAACAACTTTATTATTGCCTCTAGGGCATATTTCCTTCAGTCTCCCACTTGCACTAGAGTCAATAATCTAGTTCACATCGCCATGTGATTTAACACCGATAGATCACATCGTCATGTGATTAACACCCATAGTTCACATCGCCATGTGACCAACACCAAAAGGGTTTACTAGAGTCAATAATCTAGTTCACATCGCTATGTGATTAACACCCAAAGAGTACTAAGATGTGATTATGTTTTGCTTCGTGAGAGAAGTTTAGTCAACGGGTCTGTCACATTCAGATCCGTATGTATTTCGCAAATTTCTATGTGTCTACAATGCTCTGCATGGAGCTACTCTAGCTAATTGCTCCCACTTTCAATACGCATCCAGATTGATACTTAGAGTCATCTGGATTTAGTGTCAAAGCTTGCATCGGCGTAACCCTTTACGACGAACTCTTTATCACCTCCATAATCGAGAAACATTTCCTTAGTCATCCAGTTACTAAGGATAATTTTGACCGCTGTACAGTGATCTACTCCTGGATCACTATTGTACCTCCTTGTCAAACTCATGGCAAGGTACACAACATGTTTGGTACACAGTATGGCATACTTTATAGAACCTATGGCTGAGGCATAGGGAATGACTTTCATTCTCTCTATATTTTTCTGCCGTGGTCTGGCTTTGAGTCTTACTCAACTACACACCTTACAAGTCAGGCAAGAACTCCTTCTTTGACTGATCCATTTTGAACTACTTCAAAATCTTATCAAGGTATGTACTCATCGAAAGTCTTATCAAGCGTCTTGATCTATCTCTATAGATCTTGATGCTCAATTTGTAAGCAGCTTCACCAAGGTCTTTCTTTGAAAAACTCCTTTCAAACACTCCTTTATGCTTTCCAGAAAATTCTACATCATTTCCGATCGACAATATGTCATTCACATATACTTATCAGAAAGGTTGTAGTGCTCCCACTCACTTTCTTGTAAATACAGGCTTCACCACAAGTCTGTATAAATCTATATGCTTTGATCAACTTATCAAAGCGTATATTCCAACTCCGAGATGCTTGCACCAGTCCATAGATGGATCGGAGCTTGCACAATTTGCTAGCACCTTCAGGATTGACAAAACCTTCTGGTTGCATCATATACAACTCTTCTTTAATAAATCCATTAAAGAACGCAGTTTCGTTATCCATTTGCCAGATTTCATAAAATGTGGCAATTGCTAACATGATTCGGACAGACTTAAGCATCGCTACGGGTGAAAAAATATCATCGTAGTCAACACCTTGAACTTGTCGAAAACCTTTCGCAACAAGTCGAGCTTTGTAGACAGTAACATTACCATCGGCGTCAGTCTTCCTCTTAAAGATCCATTTATTTTCAATGGCTTGCCGACCATCGGGCAAGTCAACCAAAGTCCATACTTTGTTCTCATACATGGATCCCATCTCAGATTTCATGGCCTCAAGCCATTTTGCGGAATCTGGGCTCATCATCGCTTCCTCATAGTTCGTAGGTTCATCATGGTCCAGTAACATGACTTCCAGAACCGGGTTGCCGTACCACTCTGGTGCGGAACGAACTCTGGTTGATCTACGAAGTTCAGCAGAAACTTGATCTGAAGTTTCATGATCATCATCATTAGCTTCCTCACTAATTGGTGTAGGAATCACTAGAACTAGTTTCTGTGATGTTCCACTTTCCAATTTGGGAGAAGGTACAATTACCTCATCAAGTTCTACTTTCCTCCCACTCACTTCTTTCGAGAGAAACTCCTTCTCTAGAAAGGATCCACTCTTAGCAACAAAGACCTTGCCTTCGGATCTGTGATAGAAGGTGTACCCAACAGTTTCTTTTGGGTATCCTATGAAGATTTACTTCTCCGATTTGGGTTCGAGCTTATCATGTTGAAACCTTTTCACATAAGCATCGCAGTCCCAAACTTAAAGAAATGACAGCTTAGGTTTCTCGTCAAACCACAGTTCATACGGTGTCATCTCCACGGATTTAGATGGTGCCCTATTTAACGTGAATGTAGCTGTCTCTAATGCATAACCCCAAAAGCGATAGTGATAGCTCGGTAAGGGACATCATCGATCGCACCATATCTAATAAAGTACGGTTATGACATTCGGACACACCATTACACTGTGGTGTTCCAGGTGGCGTGAGTAGTGAAACTATTTCACATTGTTTTTACTGAAGGCCAAACTCGCTAACTCAAATATTTTACCTCTACGATCATATCGTAGAAACTCTTATTTTCTTGTTACGATGATTCTCCACTTCACTTTGAAATTCTTTGAACTTTTCAAATGTTTCAGACTTGTGCTTCATTAAATAGATATACCCATATCTGCTCAAATCATCAGTGAAGGTCAGAAAATAACGATACCTGCCGCGAGCTTCAACACTCATTGGTCCGCATACATCAGTATGTATGATTTCCAACAAATCTGTTGCTCGCTCCATTGTTCCGGAGAACGGAGTTTTAGTCATCTTGCCCATGAGGCATGGTTCGCAAGCACCAAGTGATTCATAATCAACCGATTCCAAAAGTCCATCACTATGGAGTTTCTTTATGCGCTTTACACCAATATGACCTAAATGGCAGTGCCACAAATAAGTTGCACTATCATTATTAACCTTGCATCTTTTGGCTTCAATATTATGAATATGTGTATCACACGATCGAGATCCAACAAACCATTTTCATTGGGTGTATGACCATAGGAGGTTTTATTCATGTAAACAGAACAACAATTATCCTCTAACTTACATGAATAACCGTATTGCAATAAACATGATCAAATCATATTCATGTTCAACACAAACACCAAATAACACTTATTTAGGTTCAACAATAATCCTGAAAGTATAGGGAGTGTGCGATGATGATCATATCAATCTTGGAACCACTTCCAACACACATTGTCACTTCACCTTTAACCACTTTCTATTCATTATGCAACTCTGATTTCGAGTTACTACTCTTTAGCAACTGAACCAGTATCAAATACTAAGGGGTTGCTATGAACACTAGTAAAATACACATCAATAATCTATAAATCAAATATACCTTTGTTCACTTTGCCATCCTTCTTATCCGCCAAATATCTAGGGCAGTTCCACTTCCAGTGACCATTTCCTTTGCAGTAGAAGCACTTAGTTTCAGCCTTGAGTTTAGCTTTGGGTTTCTTCATGGGAGTGACAACTTGCTTGTCATTCTTCTTGAAGTTCCCCTTCTATCCCTTTGCCCTTTACTTGAAACAAGTGGTCCTGTTAACCATCAACACTTGATGCTCTTTCTTGATTTCTACCTTCGCCGATTTCAGGATCGCGAAGAGCTCGGGAATTACCTTCGTCATCCCTTGCATATTATAGTTCATCATGAAGTTCTACTAACTTGGTGATAGTTACTAGAGAACTTTGTCAATTACTATCTTATCTGGAAGAATAACTCCCACTTGATTCAAATAATTGTAGTACCCAGACAATCTGAGCACATGCTCACTGGTTGAGCTATTCTCCTCCATCTTGTAGGCAAAGTACTGTCAGAGGTCTCATACCTCTCGACACGGGCATGAGTATGAAATACTAATTTCAACTCTTGGAACATCTTATATGCTCCGTGGCGTTCAAAACGTTTTTGAAGTCCCGGTTCTAAGCCTTAAAGCATGGTGCACTTAAACTATCAAGTAGTCATCATACTGAGCTTTTGTCAAAACGTTCATAACATCTACATCTGCTCCTGCAATAGGTCTGTCACCTAGCGGTGCATAAGGACATAATTCTTCTGTGCAGCAATGAGGATAACCCTCAGATCACGGAACAATTCCGTATCATTGCTACTAACATCTTTCAACTTAGTTTTCTCTAGGAACATATAAAAAATAAACATGGAGCAACATCGCGAGCTATTGATCTACAACATAGATATGCTAATACTACCAGGACTAAGTTCATGATAAATTAAAGTTCAATTTAATCATATTACTTAAGAACTCCCACTTAGATAGACATCCCTCTAGTCATCTAAATGATCACGTGATCCAAATCAACTAAACCATGTCCGATCATCACGTGAGATGGAGTAGTTTCAATGGTGAACATCTTATGTTGATCATATCTACTATATGATTCACGCTCGACCTTTCGGTCTCCAGTGTTCCGAGGCCATATCTGCATATGCTAGGCTCGTCAAGTTTAACCCGAGTATTCTGTGTGTGCCAAACTGGCTTACACCCGTTGTATTTGAACGTAGAGCTTATCACACCCGATCATCACGTGGTGTCTCAGCACGAAGAACTTTCGCAACGGTGCATACTCAGGGAAAACACTTGTACCTTGAAATTTTGTAAGGGATCATCTTATAATGCTACCGTCGTACTAAGCAAAATAAGAAGCATAATAAGATAAACATCACATGCAATCAAAATATGTGACATGATATGGCCATCATCATCTTATGCTTTTGATCTCTATCTCCAAAGCACCGTCATGATCACCTTTGTCACCGACGCGACACCTTGATCTCCATCGTAGCATCGTTGTCGTCTTGCCAACTATTGCTTCTACGACTATCGCTACCGCTTAGTGATAAAGTAAAGCAATTACATGGCGATTGCATTTCATACAATAAAGCGACAACCATATGGCTCCTGCCAGTTGCTGATAACTTTACAAAACATGATCATCTCATACAAAAACGTATAACTCATCATGTCTTGACCATATCACATCACAACATACCCTACAAAAACAAGTTAGACGTCCTCTACTTTGTTGTTGCAAGTTTTACGTGGCTGCTACGGGCTTAGCAAGAACCGTTCTTACCTACGCATACAAAACCACAACGATGTTTCGTCAAGTATGTGTTGTTTTAACCTTCACAAGGACCGGGCGTAGCCACACTTGATTCAGCTAAATTGAGAGAGACAGACACCCGCCAGTCACCTTTAAGAAACGAGTGCTCACAACGGTGAAACCAGTCTCGCGTAAGCGTACGCGTAATGTCGGTCCGGGCCGCTTCATCTCACAATACCGCCGAAGCAAAATATGACATGCTGGTAAGCAGTATGACTAGTATCGCCCACAACTCATTGTGTTCTACTCGTGCATATCATCTATGCGTAGACCTGGCTCATGATGCCACTGTCGGGGAACGTAGTATTTTAAATTTTTCCTACGATCACGCAAGATCTATCTACCAGATGCATAGCAATGAGAGGGAAGAGTGTGTCTACGTACCCTCGTAGACCGGAAGCGGAAGCGTCAAGTGACGCGGTTGATGTAGTCGAACTTCTTCGCGATCCAACCGATCAAGCACCGAACGTACGGCACCTCCGCGTTCAGCACACGTTCAGCTTGATGACGTCCCACGAGCTCTTGATCCAGCTGAGCTTCACGGGAGAGTTTCGTCAGCACGACGGCGTGGTGACGGATATGATGTATCTACCGGTGCAGGGCTTCGCCTAAGCACTGCAGCGGTATGACCGAGGTGTGTTTCTGTGGAGGGGGGCACCGCACACGGCTAGAACAATTCAACTTGTGTGTCTTTGGTTGCCCCCCCGCCCCCGTATATAAATGAGCAAGGGGGAGGCTGGCCGGCCCTCCTATGGTGCGGCTAGGGCTGCAATCCTACTAGGAATAGGATTGCAATCCTATTCCTAGTAGGAACTACCAAAGAAGGAAGAAGGGGGAAGGAAAGAGAGGGAGAGGGAGAGGGAAAGAGGGGCCGCGCCCCCTCCCCTTGTAGGGAGGGGGCGCGCCACTTCCTGGCTGCTGCCCTCTCTCTTCCCTATGGCCCACCAGGGCCCACCATTCCCCCGGGGGGTTCTGGTAAC
>LR738712.1:152680144-152717168 GCA_902687465.1 Secale cereale | reverse complement strand
CGGTGTCCGAATATAGTCGTCCAATATATCAATCTTTATGTCTCGGACATTCCGAGACTCCTCGTCATGTCCGTGATCTCATCCGGGACTCCGAACTACCTTCGGTACATCAAAACTCATAAACTCATAATACCGATCGTCATCAAACGTTAAGTGTGCGGACCCTACGGGTTCGAGAACTATGTAGACATGACCGAGACTCATCTCCGGTCAATAACCAATAGCGGAACCTGGATGCTCATATTGGCTCCTACATATAGTACGAAGATCTTTATCGATCAAACCGCATAACAACATACGTTGTTCCTTTTGTCATCGGTATGTTACTTGCCCGAGATTCGATCGTCGGTATCTCTATACCTAGTTCAATCTCGTTACCGGCAAGTCTCTTTACTCGTTCCGTAATACATCATCTCGTGACTAACTCATTAGTCTTTTGCTTGCAAGGCTTATTACGATGTGCATTACCGAGAGGGCCCAGAGATACCTCTCCGACACTCGGAGTGACAAATCCTAATCTTGATCTATGCCAACACCACGAATACTTTCAGAGACACCTGTAGAGCATCTTTATGATCACCCAGTTACGTTGTGACGTTTGATAGCACACAAGGTGTTCCTACGGTATTCGGGAGTTGCATAATCTCATAGTCATAGGAACATGTATAAGTAATGAAGAAAGCAATAGCAACATACTAAACAATCAAGTTGGTAAGCTAACGGATGGGTCTTGTCCATCACATCATTCTCCTAATGATGTGATCCCATTGATCAAATGACAACTCATGTCTATGGTTAGGAAACATAACCATCTTTGATCAATGAGCTAGTCTAGTAGAGGCATACTAGGGACACTCTGTTTTGTCTATGTATTCACACATGTACTAAGTTTCCGGTTAATACAATTCTAGCATGAATAAAAGACATTTATCATGATATAAGGAAATATAAAATAACAACTTTAATATTGCCTCTAGGGCATATTTCCTTCAGAACTTCTGTAGGGTTTCTCCTGGTTGTTGCTTGATACACCGCAGGTCACCCGTGGCCGGGGGGCGGTCTCGGGTGCCCTGGAAGTTGGCGATGAACCACTCGCGCATCTTGCTCCAGGTGGAGATCGATCCCGCGGGCAGGTTCAGGAGCCACGAGCGCGCGCCATCTTTGAGGGCCATGGGGAACTAGTTCGCCATGGTCTTCTCGTTGCCGCCGGACGCTTCGATGCTCAGCTCGTAGAGCTGCAGGAACTCCGTAGGGTCGGGGTGCCGTCGTAGCGTGGAGGAAGGTCGGGCTTGAACTTCCCAGGCCAGTTGACGTTGCACAGCTCGGGGGCGAGGGCCTTGCAGCCTGCTGTCGACACCGGAGCTTGTTGGGGGTGGAACTTGATCTTGGTCCTCATGCGCCACCGCGGCAGGGGGCGCGCGGTCTCGACGCGGTGGTGGAGGGAGAGCTTGCGCTCCCCCGCGGGGCCGCTGGATCTCTTGGCAGCTTCCTTCTTCGTGCACTGGCGCCGCGTGTGGGCGGTCACGCCGCGGGGCCACGTGCCTTGGGTCTTGGACGACGCCTTGACGCGGAGGTAGCAGTGGAGCTTCATGGGCCACGTCGTCCGCATGGGGAGGCGGATGAGGCAGGGAGAGGGACGGTGCTGGAGAGCCCCCAGCGGCGCTGACGAGCTCGGCGATGCGGTCGAGCCATTCTTCGTAGAAGTCATCGACGAGGCGGTAGCGCAGGAGCTCGCGTGCCATGAGCAACGCAGCCTGCGCATCCGCGAGTCCACGACGAGCATGGGATGACGAGACTGCTGGGGTTAGTGACAGGGTCGCGGTGCGTCCGTCCCACCGCACGGAGGGGTGCAGGGACGAGGCCTGGTGTTCATGCCGCGCCGGGCCGGTGGAGGCGTTGGCGACATGCGATGGAGAATGGCGGGGCGGTCCGCCGGCAGGAGCAGTCTGAGCGACGCGAGCGGCAAGGGCAGCCCGCCGCTCAGCATGGGCTCTGCGAGCGTCGGCCATGGAACCGACCGGACGATGGAGCGCGGATCGATGGAAAGGAAGTTTCGGCACACCCCTACCTGGCGCGCCAAATGTCGGATCTTGGGTTCCGGCAAAACCCTTGCGGTTCGAACTCTGGGGTGCGCACGAAGATCTCTCCTCCCACCCAAGCTCGTCTACTCGCCGATCCCTAGACCTAGCTCGTCGGATCCGAAGAATAAGGGACACAAGGGTTATACTGGTTTGCGCCACCGTTGTGGTGTAATACCCTAATCCAGTGTGGTGTGGTGGATTGCCTTGTAGGCTGAGGAAGAACTAGTACATGGATGAACTGCCTCCTGAGGAGAGGGGTTCTTGTGCTCGAGTGAGCTTGTGGTGTGTGGCCTTCTAACTGATCGACTCAAGATGAGATGAGCCCAATGGTGGTGGCTAGTCCTATTTATAGTGGCCAGGGTCCTCTTCCCAAATATTGAGCGGGAATGGATTCCACAACGGCCAAATTTGAAGGGGGGTAGCTAGTACAAGCTATCCTGACAAAAGGTGGTCTTCGCCTGCCAAAGGCTCTGGTGGTGACGCCGTCGTGGGCTCCGCGATGACCTCCGCTCTCCTGTCCTGCTCGTCTTGGTCTTGTTGCACCGATATGGAAACTTTTGCCTGACGCCTCGGGACTCCTCGCCTGCACCTGCTCCTTTAGCACCAAAGAGGAAACTGGCACTCTGCGCCCGCTGGCGCCCGCCTGGCCTTGGTCATCATTGCTCACGTCACGAGGACCTCGCGAGGTACCCCTTGCCTTGATTTCCCCGATCCTCATGAGCCGGCCTAGTGAGGCCGCCCCAGGGGATGTCTTGCGTCGTCCTTCTCGCGAGGCTCGGCCCCTCGCGAGGGTCTTGAGTGGTTGCTGAAGAGGTTGGGTCGTACCAGGCCGCCTGATGAGCCACGCCCTGGGCCGCAGGCAGGCAAGTCTAGGTACCCCCGTTCCCAGAACGCCGACATGTCCCATTTGTGCTTCATGCAGGTTGGACGTGCACATCATCCTGGTCGTCGGGTGCCCGGTCGACGCTGAGGTTGGTTTGGCATTGCGACGCGTGTGGCAACGATGATGGTGGCGAGCAGAGCTGGGGTGCGGCTTGTCCTTCTGATGTCGAAGGTCTGGCACGCCAATGGGTGTACCTATGCTGGTTTCTGGCTATGATAGAGAAGTCAGAGCTGTGGGTGGCGAGGCCACTACGACATCGATGACTCTGTGATGGTGGTCTTCGGCAGGCGGTGCTCTCCGGATGTTGCGCTGGACTACGTTAGTGCGAGGCTTGCAACTTTCTCCTGTGAAGCTCGTCAGCAAAATCGAAGCTGTTATGTCCTCAACGCCGCGGTTGACTGTTTGGCGTTACTTTGTTGCTCGGTGCTTCCTCTCGATGTGTGTGGTTGGTTGTGTTGTGATCTTGTATGTGGCCAGGTCATCCACGTGTGCCCCGTGTGGGGTTCATAATTTAGGTTTTCGCCCAGTTCTTCTCTAATTAACCGGGCAACTCTCCTCTTCTTTTTTGAGGGAAGGCCATCATAGCTAGCTTTATTAAGAATTAATAAGGAGTACATCGTTCACAAACTTGTTGACAATGAAGTCAGGGGGCTCTTCCAACCAACTAGATGAAGTCTTATTACAATAAAAAAAACTCAGCTAGCACATGCGCCGCTTTATTCGCCGAACGAAAGTAATGTTTAGAGTCGACCTTCCCAATCATTGATGCAACATCCACACACTCTGCAAAAATCGCCGAAGCCTCATCCCACCATCTCAATTGCCCGGTGCAAAAATCAATCGCAATTTGCGAGTCAGATTCCACCTCTACTCTATTAAGCCCCAAAGAATTTGCCAAAGAGATGCCATCACGCATTGCCATCGCCTCTGTTGTGGTGGCATTCGCTGCATAGTCAATATACTTACACTGGGCAACTCTCCTCTTCTTAATCCATGTAAATGGCAAATATTTCGCCTCGCTTTAAAAAGAAAGTTTAGCGACCTGAAGCCGCGATCGAGGGTGGAGAAAAATACATGATTAGAGGGGCTAGATATGCAAAACCGTAATTTGTGCACACGACCTTTTCCCTAATTTCCTACTCCCTCCGTTCCATAATGTAAGACGCTTTTTGACATAGTGTCAAAAAGCGTCTTACATTATGGGACGGAGGGAGTACTTCCGAAGGGGGCAAATTTTCGTGTTTTGACTCTTTTCTAAAAGTTGTTCTCTGACCCCGGTTCATAAAAAAATTTGGATCTGACCCTTTTGCTACCGCCAGAGTCAATGGCGGTAGGGTAGGACTTACGGCGCCGTCACGTCTGTTTAATGTGAAAAAAGATCCTACTGCCATGGCCTTGGCGGTAGACAGTTATAGCCTACCGCCAGAGTTTTTGACAGTAGACCTCTTGCGTCCCTGTTAGTATCTGCATGTACTGCATGCAGCATTAATGGGTATAGTATGTGCATGTACTGCATGCATCAGTAATAGATGCTAGGCAAGCTGATGGTTTGATAAATTAATAGATGCATGCATGCATGTTGCGGGCCACCAGCAGTAGTAGATGCTAGCCCACATCCTTTCCGCTCTCTCACTCCACACGTGATGTGATTTCTCATGGATATGCATGCATAGAGCATCGCATGGAATATTACTACTGATCATCAGTTAAAAAAATCAAATGGCCCAGAGTCCATGCATGCTATCATGTTGCATTGCCTATCGTCATGATGATAGGGTTGCATAGCCTATCGCCAAAGACTCTGGCGGTAGGGTTTTTTCACGTTAAGTAAGCATGACGATGCCGGTAAGTCCTACCGTCGATATGTTGTGCTACCCTACCACCGTTGACTCTAGCGATAAGAAAAAGGGTCAGATCCCAAACTTTTTAGTCAGATCTTGCACAACTTTCAGAGAATGGTCAAAACACCAAAATTTCCCTACGAAGGGTTCTCGGTAGCACCTACAGTGGGCGAGAGTGTTCATGATCATTATTGAAAAAAGAAAGAATTATTGTGAGCGAGAAGTGTGCACCTAAGCCCACTGATGAATCAAGAAATCTCTGGGGCAAGCAGTGTTCTCCATCCGAACCCGTAAGCTTCTCCTCCCCCGGCAACTGCTTTCCCGTCTCCCTACTTCCTGAGTCCTGACCCATTCATTATCAGTTATTGTACTATAGCCCATGCGAGTGCTAGTTCGTCACACTCATCTCGTGGGGGGCTGTTCCAATTCTTCCCATCAATTTCACCTCACACCACCAGGGATCTGTCACAGGACCGCATAATTTACTCGACTCTAACGAGTGAGTGATCCCACGGCGCTGGAGTGCGTGCGAGGGATGTAATCTGCTAGTATTTGTGCGCGCACACGACCTGTTCGACGATTTGCCCGTTTATGAGTCGCACGCTGCCAGTGCCACCCGCGCATGCCGAGTTTCCGCGTTGCTGGAAGCGCCATGTCAGTGGCAGCTTTGCAAGATCTTTGTTTTGCACTCACCTTAAGCTGTTTCCTTCTGCCTTGTCCAGCCAGCGAATATGATAAAACTCGTTTATGCAGGTGGATATGTTATGTAAGTTGGGGGCGGCCGCCATACATTTACTTTACCCCGACAACAAGCACGTCTTCACTCTATCTACTATGGCACTTCTATAGTTATGTTAAACCTTGTTTTAGTGACCATATAATATTTTTGCTATTATTATCATTTTTCATAATTTATTCAGTGATCTTCCTCACTTGCCTGAAATGTAACTACTATGCATGTTGGCCATAATCAATAAGCATGGTTTACTCGACAGGAACCATCATCTGTTAATTAATTGAAATCACTTGAAAATTAATTGGAGATTGTAGACGAAACTGAAGCTAGCAGGATAAAATGCTATTGTCTGTTAAATGAAACGTGGGATCATGGAACATAATGGTTATGATATAACATCCTGTAGTTCAATACATAAATTTATTAGAACTTGCTCGAAACTGTAGAGCAAACAAGTACTGTACTTGATTGGATAAGGCACAATAGAAAAATACACTGATAAATTGGTTCCTGGTGCAGGGATGTATTCCAATGACGGTCTTCTGTTGTCGATGATATGGAAGGCAGTTAGACATCATGAAGCAACATTCAAAGCTTTTCATCTGTCTCAATATCTGCCCCTGAGGTCGAACTTTTATGGCGAACATTTCTCTGCAATCAGATTGTTGACAAATGTCAGGAACAAAACATGGAAAAAAAAATTTAACACACCATAAAGGAAAAATGAGACAAGACAAATTTCTTCACCATGATCTATCAGCAAATTTCCGTTTCCGAGATGCAGGTTTTTGACAATAAACAGGGCTAGTCCTGATGCATTCCACATCTTTCTTCAATATTGGCTCACCAATAGTCATAGAGGGACGGATATAGTCTTTATCGATGTTGGGACAGTTCTTGATGACCACAGATGGCAAGTTCTCTAATAAATATGGAAGGGCGTGGGGCCTCTTCAGGTTGCCACAGTTGGTTATGGACAGACTGCGAAGCTTGGGAAATACTAACTGGATGTCTCTGCTGGGCAAGAACCATTCCTCTAAATTACAGAGGTCTTCAAGCAAGAGCTCATGCAGCTGTGGAAATCCAGATGAGTTGCCTTGGCCATATATCTCTTTCTTTATTCGCCACAGAGATCCCATCTGCCTTAGATGCAAGACCTTGAGGTATGGTAGAATGCCAAAAGGTGGAAGATCCTCCCAGCCACTGCAATTCGAGAGTTCGATGCACTTCAGATTTAGCTCCCGGGCCTGGGGCCCCTGCAGCCAGTTTGGGGGTTCCATGCCTGTGTAGCCATTTATTATGAGCTTGCTAAGGTTGCAGTGTGGCTGAAGTCCTTCCAGCACTCCGTCGTCTGCAGTCATCATGGACTCAGTTCTCTCCTTGCTGATCTTCCAGCACAGATCTAATGTTTCGATATACTCCTTTTTGTCTAGCTTTGCCTTCAAAGCCTCATCCTTGCCCTTCACCATCTCAAGTCCTTTGATGCAAAGACTACCACGGACCTGGTTCATATTTTCCAGTTGACTAATGCCAAATTCATCATTATCGCCAACCTCAAAGGTATTGATTTCTTGCAGGGAAGTCAACTTTCCAATATCAGCAATTGCGCATACTGCTTCCGGTTCAGTTTCCAGGAACTGCAGGCTGATTAATTGGTTGAAATTATTCGGCATTGACAACTTGTTGCCACAGAACCTTGTGATCAATGTCTGCAGCTGATATAACTTGCATATAGATTCTGGAAGACACGCATTTCCATAATTGTCCTCAACGTGGATCTCAAGGTAACGGAGGTGCTTCAGTGTAGGAAGATCTGCTAGGAGAGGCTCGGAGACCATCAGCACGCGCAGGCACTTCATCCCTATAAGAAGTTCCTTAAGGGTCTGAATCAAGTCCGACTTCTTTGGGTCAGAGGGTATCTGACCGACTACCACAAGACTGCGCAGATTAGTAATTCGGCGCAGTCTTCCAGAGGCCCTTGCCAGATAATTGATATCAAGGTAAACATGACGGGCCCTCTCTGGGATGTTTATTGGTCCATCATCAAATTCACTTCTTTTTTCAATCCGGAAGTACTCACCAGAAGATAAGAATTCAGCAAGTTCGTCCAATGGTTCAGGTATGATGTATGTTCCTGGTGCCTCACTTTTTTCCTTGAAGAAGGATCTCTGCAGTAACTGAGTAAAAATACCGTTTCCTGTATCTTCCATTCTTTGCACTCCAGCTCCAGGGCCATCAAGATATCCGAGAGCCATCCATACACGGATAATTTCTTCTTTTCGAAAGGCATGCCCTTTTGGGAAGAGAGAACAAGAAACAAAACATTCCTTGAGGTCTCTTGGCAGCTGTTCATGACTTAATCTCAGTGTGGCCATGATGCCACACTTCTCTGCTCCCATTTGATACATTTTCCTTTTCGAAATACCCCTCCAGTGGTTAGCATTGAAGTCTGACCGTAATGCCTGACAAAATGTCTCTGCTGCCTGGGGCAAGCCATTTAGCCTTTCGGCTATGTTTTTGGCTATGGGTACGAGTTCTGGATACTCTTCTGGGTCTTTGTTATGAAATGCAAGTTCCTTGAACAGTTGCCGATAATGTTCAGACTGTAAGCCGTGAACATGAATTGGCCCTACTGTACTCATTCCTTCTCCTATGCTTGGGTCTCGAGTAGTGACTATGACTTTACTTCCTTCACGTGCTTGACTAAATGGCATATTGAATGCGTCCAGTATGTTTCTTGATAAATCCCAATCCCATATGTCATCCAGGACTATGAGAAATCTCTTATCTTTCAAAACATCTGCCAGCATACTCTTGATGGTGCCCTTGTCGGGCGCAGGATGGCGATAAAGCAGTAATTTTTTGGAAGCAGCATTGGTTGCATCAATCAAGACCCTTGTGATGCTGGCTCTATGTGATACGCAGATCCAGACCTTCACTCCAAAGCAGTCTGTTCTGCTATCATTGTAAGCTTCCCGGACGAGAGCTGTCTTCCCAACACCACCCATTCCGACAACAGAAATACGTGAGACTTTCTCATTACCCTGTTCGGGATTGAGTAAAAAAGCCATGAGTTCATCTGCTTCTTTCTGCCGACCAACCAGATTTGGTTGTGTGTCGGACGCAGTGGTCACCCGCCAATCAGGAGCTTGATCAGGCACCAATCCTTGTGTAGCATCTTGCCCACACAAGAAACACAAGCTACTCATCTCTGCAGAAATTCTGTCAAGCTTTTTGATGACTTTGGCCAAATCATCAGCATCTTGTTTGTCCTGGGGAATGGAATCAGCAGCATCTTTGCTAGGAGTAAGTATATGCTTGCGCGCAGGCTTGATCGTTACCTTGTGCTTCAACATTGCATACTTGATGGAATCAAGAACATCTTCTGCTGTGAAAACCGCATCTCTGAGTCTCTGGATCCACGACTGCAATTTGGAATCATCAACTTCCCTTTCCTTGGCCCGGCCAATTGCTTCTGAAATCTGCTCGAGTCGCCACTTGAGCTTCTCGGTGTTGGCCACAAAATTCTTCTGGTCTTTGTACCGGTCCTTTGCATGCTGTATCACAGGGTCGGCGAGCTTGGAAAGGCAGACAGACACGAACCATCCAGCCACAGCGAGCTCGACCATCACCATGGCAGATCAGAATTTCTGGATCTCAGGGGGTCTGGAAAGAGGAAGATGAGACCTTCCAGGGCTTCACTGCTCAGTTAGCAGCTTATGTTGGTTGATCAATGGTGTATGCTTAACTGGCTATGCGTTATCTCAATTTCTTTAATCCTACTGGATGCCTTGACTGTCGTTCCTATTCTATTATCATTATGCTCTGAACATAGATCCAATCCAGGGCCGGTGGGTCTGAGATGATGACCAGTTAGTCAGTCAAGTTAGTTAGGAAGGGGAAATGAATAACACAGGAATGCAGTGCCACTGCCAGCTTATCTGAACCTTCTTCCCCCATGTGCAGAAGATAAAATGTCGGGCTCACATGCATCTGTGCTGCCGTTCATATGCTGCAATGTGTTGATAGTCAACTGGGTGGTTCAGATATTGTAAACTACATGATACATTAACCAGCAGTGCGCCTTTCACATGCTGTTGGTTTGGCTTGAGTTTGAGGATGAACTGGCATTTCATACATGTGCAGTTATATATGGATCTGGTGAAGTCAGTTACTTGTGTAGCTGTCCTGTGTCGACTGAAAGGTTGATGGCCCTTCCAGTTATTTCAACAGCCTCTGTTCAGAACCAACAACTATTGTCATGAGAAATTAAGTGAAGGATCGACGTTTGTTTCATATATTTTTGTTGGGGACAAGTGCAGATTATCGGTTCATGGAGCATATTACACCGTTCCGAAGGACAATGTGGTTGTTAGAGCGGCGACTTTCAGAGTTCAGATCATCTTATCTCTAGTCTTCTACAAATAATGTATGTTATCTTAGTAGCAGGTTGCAGCATTTACCCTATGATTAGTTGATTACCATGGAGATCTCATTACCATGTGGCACACTAGAGTCCAAATTATTGGCTGTACTCCCTCCGTCCGGAAATACTTGTCATCAAAATGAATAAAATATGATGTATCTAGATGTATTATAGTTCTAGATACATCCCTTTTTATCCATTTTGATGACAAGTATTTTCGAACGGAGGGAGTACCAACCGTTATATTTCAGTCAAGCAGAAATTTTTCACGTATGCGATATCTGCCCAAAATAAGGTTGTATGCGTGAAGTTGAGACATGAGGGATGATGACTCAATAAACCTCAGTCGCCTGAGAAACATGCATGCATATGAACTTCTATGATGGAAATCAAATTTCCATGACGAGAACTGTTTCATCATTGATATGTTGCAGTTCTATAGCAAAATTTCCATCATGGCGATTCTCCAAAATCATCATTATTCTTGTCATAGAGCACTTAATTGGCATGTTTGTTTGGAAAAATACGACTTCAAAGCAACGTGACATAAATTTGTGACAAAAACAATTATGTCAAAGAATATGGTGACAGTGGTACTCATCAGGTTCCAGTTCTAGACTTGCATTAGCGCTCGCATTTTCCTGGATTTATTTCAGTCTTTCCGGCGATGTTTGTTCATGTGGTGACTTCGTAAATCTCGCGCTATGCTGGTTCAGACTCTCGGAGGTGCTCATAAGGGCAGGATGTGCATGAGTTCACATATAGGGATGAGTGTATGCTTCTATACGTGTCAATCGTATTTGTGTTAAAAAAAGAACATGGTGACAAGGCACCACGTTGGACTATTAAGTTTTTTTTTTTTGAGGAAATGTTGGACTATTAAGTTTTTTTGAGAAAACTCGCCACTTTATTAAGTAATATCAATGTTCATAGGTACATGGTGTTGGTCATGGGGTACTCCCAGCCAAACATACCGACCTACCCCTAAATTACAAGCATACTTGTCAAGATTATGAGCCTCGACATTGTGATTTCTACTCTCAAAAGCAAACACAACCGAATCAAAGGAGCTTCTCCGTTGTGTTATTTCATGTACTATAGCCGAATGCGGACCTCCTGTATATCTTCTACGTTGAACTATTAAGTGGTGATGTGGCACGCGGCAGTATATTTTGGGCCAAGGATGTTTATGGTATAGTTATGCAATCCATTAGAGGATGGGCCCATCCTTAATAAAATGGGCCACAACATTTAGGTCCTCTCACCGTTTTGCTTGCAAAAGTGCCCCTGCCCCCTTGTGTTTTTCTCAAAAAAAGAAGGATTCCCCTTGTGCTGAAGATAATCTGCAAACCTCTCACGACCTGACTCCAGCCCCTAAATCAGTACCCTACCCTAATCCGGGTTTACTTACCGCCGGGCGCCACAGCTCTGTGTTGGCGGTCCAGAATTTGTTCTTCTTCCTTGGACTTAAACGAGATCGAGCCCCGCCGCACCTGCACCGTCTACGACATTGACTGCGGCGTCGCCGATCGAGACGCGGCTGTTCGCCCTTGTCGTCCCAGACAGCACAGCGAGGTACAACCTGTCTGTCCATTATGTGATCCATCTGAACTAAGTACTCCGTAGCCAATTCAGCAGGGAAGGGCAGAGGAAAATATAAAAATGTACTTACTACTCTGTTTGGGGTTTATATAATCCCCGCGCTTATTTTAAGAAAAAAAATTGATCATTAATTTGATCAAAAAATATGAGTTTATATGCCCAAAATATACCATTGGAAACTTCTTTGCAAGGTACATCCAGTGATATACTCCCTTGAAACGTCTTATACTGTATTTATTTATAGAGGGAGTACTTTTTGTGGCATCTAACACATATTATCAATTATCAAATTAATGGTCAAACTTTTTCTTAAAATACGTGTGGAGCTTATAAACCGTGAGTACAAAGCATTAAGCAACCCTCTTGCTCCAGGCAGTCCAACCTTTTGCCAGTTTGTAGTTTCGTCCCAGCCATTTGCCAGTTTCTAGCCTTGTCTGGACAAGCCTCACTAGCCAAGTACTTTCAGTTCTGATTCCAGATTAACATCCACTTGGATCATTGCCAAAAAGCTACTTCTTTGCAGGTGACTGCTCCCCATAGTTTCCATGAAAATTTGATTGTTCACTTGGGGTTAATGTGGTGCTTGACAAGGGTTGGTCGTCTCTATAGGGCGGCTTTGGGAGTTGGTTAAGCAGACTCTCGACGCCACAATTTCTACAACTTTGCAAATTTTGGTAGAATGTAAATCTGAACTTTTCAGTAAATGTTCAATGTAATCATTTGTGCCTTTTCTAATCATGATTTCACTATTTATTCCCTCGAGTATAAACCTGAGCAATTATTTTTTTGTGCTGTTTTGTGTTAATAAATTTTTTAATTTCCCTTTCATTGATCATAGATGGAGAAGGAAATCCTGGCTCCAAGTTTGCATTCAGTCCAAAAATTCATGGATGGTTATGCCGAGGTCCGGGATATCCCCTCGGAATATCGTTGGCAAGAAGACAAGGAGGAGATGAAGGCGGATGAATACCATGGATTAAGTTACAATAGAGTGTTGGCCAAATTCTTATCAGCCAAGGAACAAAATTACATGGCATCTACTTCGGCTACGATTGTTGGGGAGCCAATGGATTTGGTGAAGCCACTGTGCACCAAGGATGACGTTTTTCGCGTTCGTGTGGAGATGCACCGTGCAAAGGAGTCTTGCACTAAAGAAGAGACCCTCTTCAAGAGCGAGGCCAGGCAGGACGAGCTTCTTATTGACCCCAATGTCACCAAACCACACTGCTACAATGCCATGAGCAATGGCCTCTCTGTGACTTCCTATGCCCACTTCTTCCACAAGGTACATATCTCCCACAGTACAAAATTTGCTGCATGTAATAGTTTTGTGAAGTGCACCGCAATTCAAGCCTTGGCCATGCATGTTTGTCTTTGCTTTATCGACAGGATCCATCTCCACGCTGCGATTACTTTAAACCTACCACCTTAGAAGGTGATATTCAGTACATAGTTTTTTTCGACAAACTGGTGGAGTTAACAAGATATAGAGAAACCAGAGATATGGTGTTCGCTAGGGCTATCGCCCTTGCAAGGAGTGGTTTCAGAAAAATGCTCTTTTTCCAAATTAAGATTGCCGTCGATCAGTGTTTAGAACTGATGCTCCGTGGAGAGAAGATGTGGCAGAGAAAACAGCTGTATTATCACATAGTGCATGAAATTGTTTTGAAAAACAAGAAGCGTGAAGATGTTATCAGGCATATCCAGGAGGGACAAGTTCAGCTTTTCTATGATCTTATCGAGCTCGCCCGGCTAGATGTGGGTGACTAAAGATATGGTAGAAGAAACGGTAAAATATTCACTCGTATAATCAGCCCGCTTTGAGTTTTTTTTTTTTTTGGCACACAGCATTGCTTAACGCCTGAGTTAATTGTTTTTCAGCTTGACCATCTTGTTGAGGTATCTCGTGACAAGGTAGCATCTAAATTTGTCATGTAATTATTGGTTTCTCTTTTTTTTCAATTAGTGAAGGGATAATAACCATTTGTCAATCAAGTTTTACTGAGATTAGAATTATGGATGCCCTGGAGTAGCATATGTCACATTATATACTACTGATTTGTTGTCTGTGCACTCCCGAAACGATTCCTTTGGTGCCATCCCAGTTTTTTGAGATGAATTTATCTTGTCAAACCATTTGAGTTATTCACGAAATTTAGAGCATAACATGCATCCTGTAAATGAAATATATTGTCAGTGAAGTTAGTGATATGGCAAAACCTAGACTTGTGCTGATTAAAAAGGGAAAAATTGCATTCTGTTTGGAGGGAGAATCTGCATAAGGATATTCTGTTTGCTGTTGAAATGAGTAGTTTGATACAATGTAGTCAAAGCTCCCATTGGTCATGTGGATGGCTCAAAGCGATGTGTAAATTACTACACATCAAAACTGTAAAATAAAAGTCCAATTCCTTCCGTGCAGGAATTCTTCCATGATCTTCATGCCTGCGACAAATTTACTGAGCTCTATAATCTTTCACTCAAATTTCTGGCACTATGACAGAGAAAAATCGCTTGATTTGTTTGTCAAGTTTTTTAGACCATATCATAGGAATTTCATTCAATTTGCACCAGCACCAGCATTCAATGGCTTTTTATTTCTAAATTCTCATTAAATATTTATTGCATGTTTATTTTTCTAAATACTTATATACCCCGGCGTATCCCTGAATGGCTGTTTTTTTTAAATGCCGTATCCCGTGTCCCCATATGCGTATTGCCGTGTCTCCTTCCCCGTATCCGTTCTTCTTAGCTCACAACTACTTCTGCATTTGTCAAAAAAGGCAAATTTGAAGTTAGGGCTATGTCTGTCCACTTTCAACCTTGTGAGGGGCCAAACGTGCATCCTTTGGTGAAACTTGAGCTTCCATTCTGAGTATTAACTCTATAATTCAGCAAAGCAAGCCTGCTAACATCAAATATTGAATCACAAGTTAGCTTGAACGGATAATCTGAAATTCAACACATAGCTGTGCAACCTGTCTATTTAAAAAGAATCCTTGTCTTTATATTGTACTAGTGCATTTGTAATTTGCAAATACACTAAGTCCATCTTTGTTCTGCATGATATCACATCACACAGTTGCCTTCAAAGGAAGTGTTAAGAATGGTGCTTACAAAAAGATGATTTGTGAGGAGCTCAATAAGCTGGTAACCAAGTTTGATTTTGTGAAGTCTCACAGTTACCATTTTTAAGTGATTAGGGTCTCTTAGCATTGAAGTTTATCTTTCTTCTCTCTTTTCCCGCTCTCAGTTCCCAAGACGTACTCGGCTTTATATGCATTTTCTCAAGATGAAGATAGAGACCGCCGAAAAACATGGTGTGATAAGCAAGGCAAACTTCTGAGCTGTGTAATCAATTACTTTTGTTTTGCTCCAGATTTTTCGCTAAAATGATATTCTGTTTGTCCAATTTGCAGGGAACTTGTGAAGCTCTTGATAAAAGGAGATTCTGTATTGCACCATAAACATCCACATTTGAGAGGGTATATTACTCTGCACATCCTTCCTCTCGGAATATATCATCATTTCACTAAAACATTGGGTTGCTTGTCTTGCTACTGCTTGTTTCTAGCATTCACTTTGTAGTACCGACATCTTTGTTGAACGGCAGGATGAATCCATGCTTTGCTGTGTGAGGAACAAGGGTTGGAACATTTGGAATATATGGGTTTAAGCTAGTGGGATTGAACATATATGTATGTATTTAGTTTGATTTTCACAGGCCATTTTAAGTACCGTAATTATTGTCCTACCATCTTTACAAATTGTGCTGGCCATTATATTACTCCTGCTTGATGGAATAATCGGTACTACCTCCAATCCAGATTAATTGAAGCTGCTTTAGTATAACTTTGTACTAAAGCAGCGTCAATTAATATGGATCGGAGGGAGTATATGTTGGCTTTCAGTTGACTATCCACCTGCAGTTTCCATCTCACAGCAGCATTTTTTAGTGATTTACAAAGATTGATAAATTACTTGGCAAAACTGCCAACTTGGAGCAGAGCTCAGTTATTTCTGGAACAAACGGAAGTTTCAAGACCCCGATCTAGAAATAGTATATGCACACGAGTAAGAGCAATTGGAAGCACATTGACGACATAGTCCAAAGCATCGTGAAAACCCCTGTCATATCTTTCTGTGTAACTCAAAGTTGAATAGATGCTATTGAGTCATTTGCTGTAAGACTTGGAGCATATAGCTCTATCATGTCCAGGTAAGAATAGCGTACTGCTTATGCATAAACTTGGAGAAGTGCGCCGTTCTTTGCTTAACCACTCGATGCGCTTGAACTCTGCAGAAGATCACAACATAGCAACATGTGCTCCAAATCCCTTACATTGACTGACGCCGTAAATAGCAACAGCAATAATGGAAAACTCTCGCAGCAAAAAGAAGAAGCGATAGTGGAAAACAAAATGCACTAAAAACAGAGTTTGGCCGCATTATGTAGCACGTAAGTTGGGCCATGCTATAATAAAAATGCACTAAAAACAGCCTCTCCCTTCTTTTGCCCAGTGGATTCAATATATTGTTCCTTGTTCGCTCGTCTCTACATATTTCACAGGTATGGATTCCTTTTTTGCAAATTCAAGTGCCCCCTTGGATCCAATTAACTGACGCAGCTCTAGTACAACTTTGTACTGGAGCTACGTCAATTAATTGGATCGCGGGAACATTTGCAGACCCAATAAACCACACACCAAATCTGCATACGCTGTAAGAATTTTCAGAAGATCTTCCTCCGAATAGATTGGAGCAAGATGCATTAGAGCATCAAATCGGTCCGCTTGTGAAACCTCAGCAAACCATTTCTTCAGGCACTAAAAGCATCTCCCTTATCGCCAGGCATCTGTTATACTCTTGCTGCCTGTCGGCCATCCAGGACAAACATGAAACTGCATAATCGTTTGTAACTCATTGTGAAATCTGCAGGCCTTCCATCATCTCAGCACAGTACTTGCCTGAAACAACACTCCCAGCCGGTTCGCAAGTGAGACAAACCCATGGCACCAAAAATTAGATGTGATATTGATGTGCATCAACATGATTCAGATGGACCAAGTTGCCACGAATACCCCGTTGGCATAATCAGCCACATCAGCTGCTTCCGCCTTCCGACGATGATGTTGATAACGTCTGCTCTGTCGGTCTCAAGGATGCGGGAACCTCTCGGTCGTAATCAGTATCACTTTCTGCATCCATGTCCAAATCCACTTCAACTTTTGAGCTCCCAGCATGGCCTCAGCGGAGCAGAATCCATGGCCTTGTCATCATAGTAGACAGAGTTCATTCAGAGAGCAGTGCCAATGTGAGAAAAGCAAAGAAAACAAATCCAGCTATTGCAAGTAATGCTACTGTACTCCCTCCGTCCGAAAATACTTGTCATCAAAATGGACAAAAAGGGATGTATCTAAAACTAAAATGCATCTAGATACATCCCATTTCATTCATTTTGATGACGAGTATTTCCGGACGGAGGGAGTATTTGACAACTTTATTAAGACAAGAAACATGTATGGTTTATGCATTTGAGAGACAGTCGGCAGCAACGCAGACGCCGTTAGCCATACATTTATTCAGCAATGATATGCAAGAATACACTTCAGAAAAGCAACTACTCTCGGCTCACAAGGTTTGCAACAGCTCTCGGTTCCCAAGGTAGCATCCCAGGCACCACAGGAACCAACAAGACAACTCAGAAGAAAAGCCAATTTTGCATCATCAAAGCAAGTCAAAAAAATCATCTTCTATTTCACCAAATTACTACTACTACTACATCCCATACCACCACCAAATGGCTATACTTGCATTGCCGCATCTGGACATCAACGAAGTGGAAACAATGATTAAATAAATAAGAACATGCAAATTCAGTTCGAAATCCATACACCAGGCTCCCAGCATATACGACACAAGGTTCATACGTAAACAATTTGGCACATTTAGTCCAAACATACAACCCCCATGTTACAACTGCCGCCGCATTACACACAAGATGCAACCAAAACAGATACAGTGCACATTATCCCCATTCGGGCGCTCCAATTACACGAGTATCGAACGGGTGATGAAGGTTCGTCACCGGGCCTTCTCGGAGTCAGATTTTGCCCGTGGTGCAACAAGGGTCCTCCAAAGGTACCGCCCGCTTGCCATGTCCACCATCGTCCAGAACCCTGTCTTCGCGGCAGATGCAACCTACATTTGGGTTCAAGTAGCCCTTTCAGTCTTAGGTTCTCATTACAAAAGCAGTAAGCACATCTCTTGCAAATCTGTACACAATCGAAAACTGTGGCCTAATCTTCTTAAGTATAATGAAACTTACCAACCCTCCATCAATGGTAACCCAATACACTTCAGCAAAGTTAATATGCATGCATCAACTGTTTGAATACTTAACTTCACATAATATTTCTGCATATAGTTCAAGATAAACATATACTCCTTCTGTCCCAAATTACTTGTCTTAGATTTGTCTAGATACGGATGTATCTAACAGTAAAACATGTCTAGATACGGGATTAGTGCGGCCTTAACCTTCACATGCTGTGGTCTCGGACTGGTGAAAATTCAAAGATTCCAAGCTTGGTTAATTACCAAAAGGGTATCCACCCTCTTACTGTTTTCTCCGTTTAGCAGAATCAGCACACATTCATGGCCAGCAGGTATCAATCTATGAGGTCACAAGTCACCACTGTCAACAAGGCAGGTACTCCTGTATGTAAACAACAGTGATGCTAACTTATCTATGGCGTCTCTGAAGAATGCGCTAAGCCACTAACAGTTAGTCCGGGGGCATCAAGAAGTCAGCAAGTCTCAACCAGGAACAATGTGTCGACACTAGATCATTATGAATCCCGTTGCAGTGCACGCATTTGGGGATCAAAAACAGAAGCATGTCATGGGTTAATTTGGATAGGAAAATCAGCAATTCATTAGCCAGCATAATCTTGCTGCTTGTAGCTGTATGTTATAAAGGCCTAGATAATCTTGGTTAATTACCGAAAGGGTACCCATCCTCTTACTGCTTTCTCCATTTAGCAAAATTAGCGCACATTCATGGCCAGCAGCTATCAATCTATGAAATCATCACACAAGCCACCATTGTCAACAAGGCAGGTACTCCTGTATGTAAACTAGTGAGGCTAGCTTATCTATGGCGTCTCTGAACGATGTGTGAAGCCCCTAACAGTTAGTCTGGGAGCATCAAGATGTCAGCGATTCAAAACCAGGAACAATATGTCCACACCCCCATTGCGAGTCTACATGTTCCATTTTTTTCCCTCGTGCCGTGCACGCATTTGGGAGTCAAAAACGGAAGCATGTCCTCGCTAATTTGGACAGGAAAATCAGAACTTCATTGGCCGGTGCAATACACAGGCATAATCTCGTTGCTTGTGCAAATGTGCGCTGAGATTGGAAAAAGGCGACAGCAAGGCAAGAACAATACGTTACAAAGACCTAGGTAATCTTTCTAAACAATAACACGCACGGACAAGAATTTGCAACAATGATTGCGCAAATGTGCGCTGAGATGGGAAAAAGGCAAGAGCAATACCTTGGAATGGAGCGGCGCGGGGTCCCTGGGAGACGCCGGAGACCCCTCGTCGTCCTCTTCGTTCGCCGCGACGGCGGCGGCGTCGTCGTCCTGGAACAGGTCCGGCTCGGCGTTGAGGCCCCGGAGGAGGAAGAAGCCGGCGATGGTGGCGGAGAGGAAGATGAGTATCACCCTCAGCGGGCACATCTCTCCCCCGAGTTATCAACCGAGGGTCACACGGGAATCAAATCAAGCAAGACTCCCCCTTTCCCCCCTCTATTTGGTGCGGCGCGGCGCGGCGTGGCGAGAATGGGAGGGGATTGGGGATGACAAGAGGAGGAGGGGGAAGAAGAGCAGGTTGGTGGGTGGATGGACGGATGGATGTTGATTCTTCTTCCCAGACCTCTTCTTTGACTGGCACGCACCACCACCACCACCACCTAACGCCTGCGGCTTTTGGGCAATGGTGTTCTTTATTTGTGCCTTGTGATGGAGGAGCGGTAAACAACTCTGGCCTCGGGCGACGCGAGATTGGGCTTCTTTTATTGAGTTCGCGGGGAGAATCCCCTCCCTCCGCTCCTTGGATCCCGTAGGCGGCAGGAGGAAGACGAAGAAGGAAGAAATAGTTTTTTTTTTAATTGTGAGCATAAAAGAGGAGGAGAAATTCGCGGTGGGAGACGAGAGGAGGAGGATGAGGGCCCCTGTCCGCCCTGTTCGAAAGGAAACAACGCGGTTGGTTTTAGTGACGTAGGATTTTCAGGCCCGCCTCTCAGTGTAGAAACGGCGACCGGTAAATTTTCTCCCGCATCCGTTCAGATGGACCAGTCGTTACCCGGATATATTTCAACAACAATACGAACTAACCGAACAAAATTCTTTTGAACACGGCAGAATTCACTCAAGTTCGAATATAGTTTACATAAAAGGTTGATATTTCGGCGTATAAGAAAAAAAACTATGAAAAAACCAAAACCCTATATTGGACGATCACTTAGCACGCGTGACTACCCTACCCTGTTGTTGGGGAACGTTGCATGGAAAACAAAAAATTTTCTCTACGTTCACCAAGATCAATCTAGTAGATGCAACTACGAGGGGAGAGTAGGATCCACATACCCTTGTAGATCGCTAAGCGGAAGCGTTAAGAACGCGGTTGATGGAGTCGTACTCGCCGCGATTCAGATCGCTGAAGATCCAAGCACCGAAGCAACGGTGCCTCCGCGTTCTTCACACGTACGGCTCGGGGACGTCTCCTCCTTCTTGATCCAGCAAGGGGTGGAGGAGAGGTTGATGGAGAACCGGCAGCACGACGGCGTGGTGGTGATGGTGTAGAAGAATTCCAGCAGGGCTTCGCCTAAGCACCGCGGGAGAAGAAGATGTTATGGGAGAGGGAGGGCAGCACCGAGGCACGAACTTGTGTTGGCTGCCCTCCCTTTGCCTCACTATATATAGGGGGGTGGAGAGGGGAGGGGCGCCCTAGGGTTTCCCCTAGGGGCGGCGGCCAGGGCAAGGGGGAAGGGGGCGGCGCCCCCTGGGGCTAGGGTTTCCCCCCCAAGTGCCTTGCCCCCTACTCCATAGGGGTGCGGCAGCCCTAGGGGGGGCCACCTCCCCTTGCGCATGAGGAGAGGGCCCAGGGGGGGCGCACAGCCCTATGAGGGCTGTTGTGTCCCCCCTTGTGGCCCAATAGGCCCGAAACCCCTTCCGGGACCCCCGAAACCCCTTTCGGTTATCCGCCGATTTCCCGATACTCCCCGGAACACTTCCGGACTCCGAAACCTTTCATCCTATATATCAATCTTCGTCTCCGGACCATTCCGGAGACCCTCGTCATGTCCGGGATCTCATCCAGGACTCCGAACAACCTTCGGTAACCATGCACTTTTCTCACTAACAACCCTAGCGTCACCGAACCTTAAGTGTGTAGACCCTGCGGGTTCGGAAACCATGTAGACATGACCGAGACACTCCCAGGTCAATAACCAATAGCGGGATCTGGATACCCATATTGGTTCCCACATGTTTCTCGATGATCTCATCGGATGAACCACGATGTCAAGGATTCAGGCAATCCCGTATACAATTCCCTTTGTCTCGTCGGTATGTTACTTGCCCGAGATTCGATCGTCGGTATCTCTATACCTAGTTCAATCTCGTTACCGGCAAGTCTCTTTACTCGTTACCGTAATACATAATCCCGTGATCAACTACTTAGTCACTTTGAGCTCATTGAGATGACGTATTACCGAGTGGGCCCGGAGATACCTCTCCGTCACACGGAGTGACAAATCCCAGTCTCGATCCATGTCAACTCAACAGACACCCTCGGAGATACCTGTAGAGTACCTTTATAGTCACCCAGTTACGTTGCGACGTTTGGCACACACAAAGCACTCCTACGGTGTCAGTGAGTTACATGATCTCATGGTCATAGAAACTTATACTTGACATGCAGAAAACTATAGCGATAACTGCCACGATCAAAAGCTATGTTTAACGTTTGGGTCTCGTCCATCACATCATTCTCCTAATGATGTGATCCCGTTATCAAATGACAACTCATGTCTATGACCTGGAAACCGCGGTCATCTTTGATCAACGAGCTAGTTCTGTAGAGGCTCACTAGGGACACAAAGTCTGTCTATTTATCCACACATGCATTTGAGTTTCCAATCAATACAATTATAGCATGGATAATAAACGATTATCATGAACAAGGAAATATAATAATAACTCTTTTATTATTGCCTCTAGGGCATATTTCCAACAGTCTCCCACTTGCACTAGAGTCAATAATCTGGCATTACAAGGTAATGAATCTAACACCCATAGAGTCTTGGTGTTGATCGTGCTTAGCCCGTGGAAGAGGCTTAGTCAACGGATCTGCAACATTCAAATCCGTGTGTACTTTGCAAATGTTTATGTCCTCCTCCTTGACCGAATCGCGGATGGAATTGAAGCGTCGCTTTATGTGTCTGGTCTTCTTGTGAAACCTTGGTTCCTTGGCTAGAGCAATGGCACCAGTGTTGTCACAGAACAGAGTCATTGGGTTCAGTGCACTAGGCACAACTCCAAGATCTGTCATGAACTCCTTCATCCAGACACCTTCCTTTGCCGCCTCCGAGGCAGCTATATACTCCGCTTCACATGTAGAATCAGCTACCACGCTCTGCTTGGAACTGCACCAGCTTACCGCTCCCCCGTTGAGAATATATACGTATCCGGTTTGAGACTTAGAGTCATCCGGATCAGTGTCAAAGCTTGCATCGACGTAACCCTTTACGACGAGCTCTTGATCACCTCCATAAACGAGAAACATATCCTTAGTCCTTTTCAGGTACTTTAGGATATTCTTGACCGCTGTCCAGTGATCCATACCAGGATTACTTTGAAACCTTCCGGCCATACTTATGGCAAGGCTGACATCTGGTCTCGTGCACATCATTGCATACATGATAGAGCCTATGGCTGAAGCATAGGGGACGACACTCATCTTTTCTCTATCTTCCGCAGTCACTGGGCACTGAGTCTTACTCAACTTTGTACCTTGCAATACCGGCAAGAACCCCTTCTTGGATTGATCCATTTTGAACTTCTTCAAAACTTTATCAAGGTATGTGCTTTGTGAAAGTCCTATCAAGCGTCTTGATCTATCTCTATAGATCTTGATGCCCAATATGAAAGCAGCTTCACCGAGATCCTTCATCGAAAAACTCTTGTTCAAATACCCCTTCACGCTATCCAAAAATTCTATATTGTTTCCAATCAGCAATATGTCATCCACATATAATATTAGAAACGCTATAGAGCTCCCACTCACTTTCTTGTAAATACAAGCTTCATTGTAAACTTGTATAAACCCAAACGCTTTGATCACCTCATCAAAGCGAAGATTCCAACTCCGAGATGCTTGCACCAGCCCATAAATGGAGGCTGAAGCCTGCATACTTTGTCAGCATTCTCTGGATCGACAAAACCTTCTGGTTGCATCATATACAACTCTTCCTTAAGAAAACCGTTAAGGAACGCTGTTTTGACATCCATCTGCCAAATTTCATAATCGAAATATGCAGCTATTGCTAACATGATTCGGACGGATTTAAGCATCGCTACGGGTGAGAAAGTCTCATCGTAGTCAATCCCTTGAACTTGTGAAAAACCCTTTGCCACAAGTCGAGCTTTATACACGGTGACATTACCGTCAGCGTCCGTCTTCCTCTTAAAAATCCATTTATTCTGAATGGCCTTCCGCCCTTCAGGTAATACTTCCAAAGTCCATACTTTGTTTTCATACATGGATCCCATCTCGGATTTCATGGCCTCTAACCATTTGTCGGAATCCGGGCCCACCATCGCTTCTCCATAGCTCGTAGGTTCACCGTTGTCTAACAACATGACCTCCAAGACAGGGTTACCATACCACTCAGGTGCAGTGCGTACCCTTGTTGACCTACGAGGTTCGGTAGTAACTTGATCAGAAGCTCCTTGATCATCATCATTGGCTTCCTCTTCAACCTCTGCAGGCTCCACAAAAACATCTTTCTGCGCTGCGCTACTCTCTGGTTGAAGCAGAGGTTCAATAACCTCATCAAGTTCTACCTTCCTCCCACTCAATTCTTTCGAGAGAAACTCTTTCTCGAGAAAGGACCCGTTCTTAGCGACAAACACTTTGCCCTCGGATCTGAGATAGAAGGTGTACCCAACTGTTTCTTTTGGGTATCCTATGAAGACACATTTGTCCGCTTTGGGTTCGAGCTTTTCTGGCTGAAGCCTTTTGACATAAGCATCGCAACCCCAAACCTTGAGAAAAGACAACTTCGGTTTCTTACTAAACCATAGTTCATACGGTGTTGTCTCAACGGACTTAGATGGAGCCCTATTTAAAGTGAATGCAGCTGTCTCTAACGCATATCCCCAAAACGATAGTGGCAAATCGGCAAGAGACATCATAGAACGCACCATATCTAATAGGGTTCGATTACGACGTTCGGACACACCATTACGCTGTGGTGTTCCAGGTGGCGTCAACTGTGAAATGATTCCACATTTTCTTAAGTGATCACCAAACTCATAACTCAGATATTCTCCCCCTCGATCAGATCGTAGGAACTTGATCTTCTTGTTACGATGATTTTCAACTTCACTCTGAAATTGCTTGAACTTTTCAAAAGTTTCAGACTTATGCTTCATCAAGTAAATATACCCATATCTACTTAAGTCGTCAGTGAAGGTGAGAAAATAACGATATCCACCGCGCGCCGTTACACTCATCGGACCGCACACATCAGTATGTATGATTTCCAATAAGTCACTTGCCCGTTCCATTGTCCCTGAAAACGGGGTCCTTGTCATCTTGCCCATGAGGCACGGCTCGCACGTGTCAAGTGATTCAAAATCAAGAGACTCCAAAAGTCCATCAGCATGGAGCTTCCTCATGCGTTTCACGCCGATATGACCCAGACGGCAGTGCCACAAGAAAGTGGTATTATCATTATCAACTTTACATCTTTTGGCATCAATGTTATGGACATGTGTATCATCACTATCGAGATTCAATAAGAATAAACCCCTAACTTTGGGTGCATGACCATAAAAGATATTACTCATATAAATAGAACAACCATTATTCTCTGACTTAAATGAGTAACCGTCTCGCAATAAACAAGATCCAGATATAATGTTCATGCTTAACGCAGGCACTAAATAACAATTATTCAGGTTCATAACTAATCCCGATGGTAATCGAAGAGCGAGCGTGCCGACGGCGATCACATCAACCTTGGAACCATTTCCCACGCGCATCGTCACTTCGTCCTTCGCCAGCCTCCGTTTATTCCGCAGTTCCTGTTTAGAGTTGCAAATGTGAGCAACCGAACCGGTATCGAATACCCAGGCACTACAACGAGAGTTGGTAAGGTACACATCAATAACATGTATATCACATATACCTTTGTTGTTGTTGGCCCCCTTCTTGTCCGCCAGATACTTGGGGCAGTTCCGCTTCCAGTGGCCGTTCCCCTTGCAATAGAAACACTCAGTCTCTGGCTTGGGCCCAGCCTTGGGTTTCTTCACTGGATTAGCAACTGCTTTGCCACCCTTCTTAGAGTTACCCTTCTTGCCCTTGCCGTTCTTCTTGAAACTGGTGGTTTTATTGACCATCAACACTTGATACTCCTTCTGGATGTCTGCCTCAGCGACTCTCAGCATCGAAAACAGCTCGGCGATGGTCTTGTTCATCCCTTGCATGTTATACTGCTGCACGAAGCTCTTGTAGCTTGGAGGGAGTGACTGGAGAATTCTGTCAATGATAGCCTCATCCGGGAACACAAGTCCCAGATCAGCTATGCGGGTATAGTACCCAGACATCTTCAGTAAGTGCTCACTGACAGACGAATTCTCCTCCATCTTGCAAGCAAAGAATTTATCGGTGGTCTCATACCTCTCGATCTTAGCATTCTTTTCAAAGATGAACTTCAACTCCGTGTACATCTCATATGCACCATGACGTTCAAAACGCCTTTGAAGTCCTCCTTCCAAGCCGTACAACATGGCACACTGCACTATCGAATAGTCATCCGAACGTGTCTGCCAGACGTTCAAAACGTCCGCAGGGGCTGTAGGAGCGGGGGGGTCACCTAGCGGTGCATTTAGGACATAAACCTTTTGGGCAGCTGTGAGGATGATCCTCAGATTGCGGAGCCAGTCCACAAAGTTGCTCCCATCATCTTTCAGTTTAGCTTTCTCTAGGAACGCATTAAAATTCAGGGGAGCTACTGCGCGAGCCATCTACAACAAAATTTGCAAAGACATTTTAGACTATTGTTCATGATAAGTGAGTTACTACCTAATCAAATTAATTATAACTCCCACTCAAATTGACATCCCTCTGGTCATTCGAGCGTGACATGATCCAAATTCACCAACCCAAGTCCGATCATCACGTGAGATGAGGTGGTGTCAATGGTGAACATCAACATGTTGATCATATCTACTATATGACTCATGCTCGACCTTTCGGTCCTCCGTGTTCCGAGGCCATGTCTGTACATGCTAGGCTCGTCAAGTTTAACCCGAGTGTTCTGCATGTGCAAAACTGGCTTGCACCCGTTGTATGCGAACGTAGAGTCTATCACACCCGATCATCACGTGGTGCTTCGAAACGACGAACCTTCGCAACGGCGCACACTCGGGGGGAACACAATTTTATCTTGAAATTTTAGTGAAGGATCATCTTATAATGCTACCGTCGTCCTAAGCAAAATAAGATGCATAAAAGGATTAACATCACATGCAAATCATAAGTGACATGATATGGCCATCAACTCGTGCTTTTGATCTCCATCTCCAAAGCACCGGCATGATCTCCATCGTCACCGGCGCCACACCATGATCCCCATCATCATGATCTCCATCATCGTGTCGCCATCGGGGTTGTCGGCGCCCACCATGCTCTTACTACTATTGCTACCGTTTAGCGATAAAGTAAAGCATTACAAAGCGCTTAATGATTGACACGCAGGTCATACAAAAATTAAAGACAACCCTATGGCTCCTGCCGGTTGCCGTATGCATCGACATGCAAGTCGATATTAACTATTACAACATGATCATCTCATACATCAAATATAACTCATCATGTCATTGGCCATATCATATCACATACATACCCTGCAAAAACAAGTTAGACGTCCTCTAATTTGTTGTTGCCTGTTTTACGTGGCTGCTATGGGTATCTAGCAAGAACGCTTCTTACCTACGCAAAACCACAACGGTGATATTCAAGTTGCTATTTAACCTTCTACAAGGACCGCCTTGTTCTATTCCGATTCAACTAAGATAGGAGAGACAGACACCCGCCAGCCATCTTATGCAACAAAAGTCACATGTCTGTCGATGGAACCGGTCTCATGTACGTGGACATGTAAAGTTGGTCCGGGCCGCTTCATCCCATAATACCGCTGAATCAAGAAAGACTAAGGAGGGCAGCAATTTAAACATCAACGCCACAAACCCTTTTGTGTTCTACTCGAGAAAGCATCTACGCAAGATCCTAGCTCATGATGCCACTGTTGGGGAACGTTGCATGGAAAACAAAAAATTTTCTCTACGTTCACCAAGATCAATCTAGTAGATGCAACTACGAGGGGAGAGTAGGATCCACATACCCTTGTAGATCGCTAAGCGGAAGCGTTAAGAACGCGGTTGATGGAGTCGTACTCGCCGCGATTCAGATCGCTGAAGATCCAAGCACCGAAGCAACGGGGCCTCCGCGTTCTTCACACGTACGGCTCGGGGACGTCTCCTCCTTCTTGATCCAGCAAGGGGTGGAGGAGAGGTTGATGGAGAACCGGCAGCACGACGGCGTGGTGGTGATGGTGTAGAAGAATTCCAGCAGGGCTTCGCCTAAGCACCGCGGGAGAAGAAGATGTTATGGGAGAGGGAGGGCAGCACCGAGGCACGAACTTGTGTTGGCTGCCCTCCCTTTGCCTCACTATATATAGGGGGGTGGAGAGGGGAGGGGCGCCCTAGGGTTTCCCCTAGGGGCGGCGGCCAGGGCAAGGGGGAAGGGGGCGGCGCCCCCTGGGGCTAGGGTTTCCCCCCCCCCCCAAGTGCCTTGCCCCCTACTCCATAGGGGTGCGGCAGCCCTAGGGGGGGGCCACCTCCCCTTGCGCATGAGGAGAGGGCCCAGGGGGGGCGCACAGCCCTATGAGGGCTGTTGTGTCCCCCCTTGTGGCCCAATAGGCCCGAAACCCCTTCCGGGACCCCCGAAACCCCTTTCGGTTATCCGCCGATTTCCCGATACTCCCCGGAACACTTCCGGACTCCGAAACCTTTCATCCTATATATCAATCTTCGTCTCCGGACCATTCCGGAGACCCTCGTCATGTCCGGGATCTCATCCGGGACTCCGAACAACCTTCGGTAACCATGCACTTTTCTCATTAACAACCCTAGCGTCACCGAACCTTAAGTGTGTAGACCCTGCGGGTTCGGAAACCATGTAGACATGACCGAGACACTCCCAGGTCAATAACCAATAGCGGGATCTGGATACCCATATTGGTTCCCACATGTTTCTCGATGATCTCATCGGATGAACCACGATGTCAAGGATTCAGGCAATCCCGTATACAATTCCCTTTGTCTCGTCGGTATGTTACTTGCCCGAGATTCGATCGTCGGTATCTCTATACCTAGTTCAATCTCGTTACCGGCAAGTCTCTTTACTCGTTACCGTAATACATAATCCCGTGACCAACTACTTAGTCACTTTGAGCTCATTGAGATGACGTATTACCGAGTGGGCCCGGAGATACCTCTCCGTCACATGGAGTGACAAATCCCAGTCTCGATCCATGTCAACTCAACAGACACCCTCGGAGATACCTGTAGAGTACCTTTATAGTCACCCAGTTACGTTGCGACGTTTGGCACACACAAAGCACTCCTACGGTGTCAGTGAGTTACATGATCTCATGGTCATAGAAACTTATACTTGACATGCAGAAAACTATAGCGATAACTGACACGATCAAAAGCTATGTTTAACGTTTGGGTCTCGTCCATCACATCATTCTCCTAATGATGTGATCCCGTTATCAAATGACAACTCATGTCTATGACCTGGAAACCGCGGTCATCTTTGATCAACGAGCTAGTTCTGTAGAGGCTCACTAGGGACACAAAGTATGTCTATTTATCCACACATGCATTTGAGTTTCCAATCAATACAATTATAGCATGGATAATAAACGATTATCATGAACAAGGAAATATAATAATAACTCTTTTATTATTGCCTCTAGGGCATATTTCCAACACCTGTCGCATCGCCGCCATTGGCGGCGGCTGCCTGCCGCTCGCGGAGGAGCGGCTCTGCCCCCTATTGTGTTGTGTGGAGTGCCGTCGTGGTCACTGCGGACATTGTCTTCTGAGCCCTGACAACTTTATCGAAGCGGCGTGCTCCACGATAGGTCGGGCGGTTACTGCTCGCCCCGAATTGTCGCTCTAGGCGGTTTTCTACTGGCGTGTTACATCAAGGTGGAGATCGTGCCCGTCTCTTCAGGGATATCATCAAGATTTTGTTTTCCCTCATATGTATAACGACATCTTTCACGGGAGTGTCATTTTTCAGGGATGATGTTCTTGAAGGAAATATGTCCTAGAGGCAATAATAAAGTTGTTATTTATATTTCCTTATATATCATGATAAATGTCTTTTATTCATGCTAGAATTGTATTAACCGGAAACTTGATACATGTGTGAATAAATAGACAAAACAGAGTGTCCCTAGTATGCCTCTACTAGACTAGCTCGTTAATCAAAGATGATTGTGTTTCCTAACCATAGACATGTGTTGTCATTTGTCAACGGGATCACATCATTAGGAGAATGATGTGATGGACAAGACACATCCGTTAGCTTAGCACTATGATCGTTTAGTTTTATTGCTATTGCTTTCTTCATGACTTATACATGTTTCTCTGACTATGAGATTATGCAACTCCCGAATACCGGAGGAACACCTTGTGCGCTATCAAACGTCACAACGTAACTGGGTGATTATAAAGATACTCTACAGGTGTTTCCGAAGGTGTTTATGGCGTTGGCATAGATCGAGCGTAGGATTGTCACTCCGAGTGTCGGAGAGGTATCTTTGGGCCCTCTCGGTAATACACATCATAATTGTCGGGGATATAAGTATTTCATATGACCCGCCCAGGAGGGGCTGGGTTACCCAACGGCGGTTCATGAGACCAGCCCAGAAGTACATTAAAGACAGCGGTTTAGTTAAGGGCCCAAGGCCCGCGGCGGTTTAAAGCTTGTAAGTATCAACCGCCATATATGTGACTTGTGTTATAAGGCATGTAATAAGGGTCACCAGGCCGGACACGATTGTATGAGTTGGTCGGGACTCCGTAGGCCGCAGGGCGTCAACCCATGTATATAAGGGGACGACCCGGCAGCGGCTTAGGGCAAGAAATAACAGATCGAGGGCTAGGCGAGCACATCTACACCCTAGCAATCGACACCCCAACAATTCCACCTCAAACTGAATTAGGTTTTACCCTCACCGCAGGGGCCAAACCAGTATAAACTCCCTGTGTCCTTTGTCCTATTCTTAACCCCTTTAAGCTAACCACGTCGCTATGGCTCCGCAATCAAGTCCTTCCCTTAGGACATCTGCCGTGACACTTCCACGACAGTTGGCGCCCCACCGTGGGGCCTGCGGCTTGTGGTTTTGAGTTCTTGAAGGGCAACTTCGAAGGACTCAAGGGATACGCTGTGGGCCGGATGACCAAGAGTCGTCACGGCAGGCTTTACATCGACGACGAAGGTTGGGGTCCCGGCGCCGGCTCAATTGAGTACGGGTACCGGGTCCCCTTCGGCGAAATTCACGTCTTCATCGGCAAGATCGCTGAACAGGGCCTTGAGCTGGACATCTGCACCGACATCGTCGAGCCGGCTCAGCGTGCGCGACCTGCCCGGGTTCGGCCCGCGAGGAAGCGTGCTTTCGTTGGATACATCCAGGGCACTAGAGGCTCCGGATCTTATGAAGGAACAGCCGTTCTCTCCGACGGTGAGTCATCCACAAGTGAGACTAACTCCATGTATTGGATGCAGAGCGGACAGCTTGGGGGCTCGTCCGACGGTAACAGTATTCCGGACCTAAGTGAGCCGCCGATCCGGTTGGTGATTTTCATGACTCGCACCCAGCCGACTCTCAGATCAACAATTGTCGAAACCATAACACCCGGCGCGACGGCGGCTGCGGCAGGTGCAGACGGCTCAGCGCGCCCGCCGACTCAAGCTTTGTCAGACTTGTTGGAGAACCTGGCCACTCGGATGGGAACAAAGATAACCCCAGAAAACCAGGATCAATACAAGACAGCTGTGGAGAAGTTGCGGCAGGAGATAGCACAAGCTAAGGAAGACATGGCAGCACAGAACACCAGGATGACCGAAAAACGGGCCGTTTTGGACGCTCGGGCCCAGCGGATTCAAGCGGAAGCTTTCTGGCTCTGGTAGGTCAGAACGCTGCTAATGAAGCCATGAGGAGAAAGCAACAGAGTCGTCTCCCCTTTGTTTATGAACCAAGAAATCTTTTTTTGGACGGAGCCGGGGGCAGTGGTCCGCCGGTGTTAAACCGGACGGCAGAGGCACCCAGGACCGACGGTCCGAGTCATCAGCGCACAGCTGGATCTTTGTATGCATATCAGAACCGCGCGGCCCCTCGTTACCCTCCTGCACCAGCGGGTCACTATTCCAACCCTCTGGATAACATGATAGCAGCGACATCAAGGCTGGCGGCTCTGCCGGTTGAGGGCGAAACTCCAATAGCAGTGGAAACCCGGAGAGCTCGGGAACTGCTTCAGATGGTGCTACAGCAGCAGCAGGCTTATTCTTATAGTCGGGACCGGATTCACTCAACCCCCCGTCCAAGCGCCAACTACAACAGACATGTTGACTCGCCGAAGGTTTCATGCGCAGAGCGACACTGTAATTCGCCTCGTGGGCATAACCCGGCACGGCATGACGCCAGGGCGCAGGACGTGCCGGTTCAGGCGGCCGATCATCAGCCGGCGCCACAATACCCAGCAACGTCAGTGGAAACAGGTAGAACTTTCCGGGCGTGGGGCGTGCCGTGTCTAACGGTGGCTATAAGGAATGAGCGGTTGCCTAAGGATTTTAAGGGCCCTCGCAAGGTGCCGAACTACACAGCTGATCAGCCCCCTGAGGCTTGGGTAGAAAGCTACGAGATGGCGATGGAGATGCTGGATGTTAGCGAAGCTGCATGCGCTAAGTATTTCACCATGATGCTAGAAGGCACGGCTCGCAACTGGTTAAAGGGGTTACCCGTCAATTCCATCGGGTCATGGGCAGAGTTGAAGGCCAGGTTCATCAAGCACTTCAAGGACACGTGCACGCAGCCTATGTCAATCGTGGATCTAGACTCTTGTGTTCAGAACGAGGGTGAATCAACAACTAGTTGGGTGCGTCGGGTTTCAACCAGCATGCACTCCTCAGATAAGATCAACGACGAATCGGCAATAATACGTTGGAGAAGAATTGCCGTTTCCCTCCACTCAAGCTAAAGCTAGGGCGGCTTAAGCGCCATTGTAAATATGTGGGGGAGCTCATGGCGGCTCTCTTCAAGTATGCCGACTCTGATAGTACCAAGGACCCCGAGTCTGAAGCGGAAAGACCGAGAAAGGGAAAAGTCAGGGGGTCCCCGAGGCGGCCACAAGATAGGGGGCGCGCCCCCATCCTCGTTGTGGCCTCGGGACTCTTCTGGTCCATCTTCGGTACTCTATGGGCTTCTTCTGGTCCAAAAACAACCTCAGTGTAGTTTTAGTTTAATTGGACTCCGTTTGGTATTCTTTTTCTGCGATATCCAAAAATAAGGGGAAAACAGAACCTGGCACTGGGCTCTGGGTTAATAGGTTAGTCCCAAAAATAATATAAAAGTGCATATTAAAGCCCATTAAACATCCAAAACAGATAATATAATAGCATGGAACAATCAAAAATTATAGATACGTTGGAGACGTATCAGGATTCGGCCCCACTTGGGGCGCCATTTGGCTGCCTCCCCTCTCCCCCATCTATATATATGTGGGAGGGGGCGCCACACATAACGACGTCAATCTCTTAGCCGTGTGCGGCGCCCCTCTCCATAGTTTCGCCCCTCGGTCATATTTTTGTAGTGCTTAGGTGAAGCCCTGCGAAGATAGCATCACCACCACCGTTACTCACCGTCGTGCTACCGGAGCTCCTCCACTACTTCGCCTGTCTTGCTGGATCAAGAAGGTGAGGACGTCATCGAGCCGAACGTGTGTTGAATGCGGAGGTGTGGTACGTTCAGTACTTGATCGGTTGGATTGCGGAGAAGTTCGACTACATCAACATGTTAATAAATGCTTCCGCTTACGGTCTACGAGGGTACGTAGACACACTCTCCTCTCTCGTTGCTATGCATCTCCATGGATAGATATTGCGTGTGCGTAGATTTGTTTTGTTTTCCATGCAACATTTCCCATCAGTTGCACCATGAGCCAGGTCTATGCGTAGATGGTATGCACGAGTAGAACAAAAAGAGTTGTGGGCGGTGATGGTCATACTGCTTACCACCAATGTCTTATTTTGATTCGGCTGTATTGTAAGATGAAGTGGCCCGGACCAACCTTACATGTCCACGTACATGAGACCGGTTCCACCGACGGACATACAACTTGTTTTGCATAAAGGTGGCTGGCGGGTGTCAGTTTCTCCTACTTTAGTTGAATCGAATGTGACTATGGTCGGTCCTTGAAGAAGGTTAAAACAGCAAACTTGATAAATCACTATTGTGGTTTTTGCCGTGGGTAAGAAAGGTTCTTGCTAGATGCCCATAACAGCCACGTAAAACTTGCAACAACAAAGTAGAGGACGTCTAACTTGTTTTTGCAGGGCATGTTGTGATGTGATATGGTCAAGACGTGATGTGACATACGATGTGGTATGAGATGATCATGTTTTGTAATATCGACAACCGGCAGGAGCCTTAGTGTTGTCTCTTAATTATTGTATGAAATGCATTAATTGCTTTACTTTATTGATATGTGTTAGCAATAGTTGTAGAAGCAATAGTTGACGAGACGACCCCGACGCAATGATGGAAATCAAGGTGTCGAGCCAGTGACGATGGAGATCATGACAATGCTTTGGAGATGGAGATCAAAAGCACAAGATGATGATGGCCATATCATGTCACATATTTTGATTGCATGTGATGTTTATCCTTTATGCATCTTATTTTGCTTAGAATGGTGGTACCATTATAAGATGACCCCTTCACTAAATTTTAAGACATAAGTGTTCTCCCCGAGTATGCACCGTCGCTAAAGTTCGTTGTCTTGAAGCACCTCGTGATGATCGGGTGTGATAGACTCTACGTTCACATACAACGGGTGTAAGCCAGATTTACACACGCGGAATACTTGGGTTAAACTTGACGAGCCTAGCATGTATATACATGGTCTTGGAACACTGGTGTGACGCCTCCGATTTGACCATACACTAATCATGCACGCAAATGTGTACGACCAAGATCAAGGACTCACTGGAAGATATCACAACACAACTCTAGACACAAATTAAAATAAAACAAGCTTTATATTACAAGTCAGGGGCCTCGAGGGCTCGAATACATAAGCTCGAATACAGAAGAGTCAGCGGAAGCAACAATATCTGAGTACAGCCATAAGTTAAACAAGTTTGCCTTAAGAAGGCTAGCACAAAACATCAACGATCGAAAAGGCAAGGCCTCCCGCCTGGGACCTCCTAACTACTCCTGGTCGTCAGCTGTCTCCACGTAGTAGTAGGCTCCGTCGGGGTAGTAGCAGTCGTCAAGGGTGGCTTCTGGCTCCTGGACTCCACCATCTGGTTGCATCAACCAGCAAGAAGAAAGAAGGGGGGAAGGGGGAGCAAAGCAACCGTGAGTACTCATCCAAAGTACTCGCAAGCAAGGATCTACACTACATATGCATCGGTATCAATGAAGGGGGGGGGGTAGTATCTGTGGACTAAGCTGTAGAATGCCAGAATAAGAAGGGAAGAAGCTAGGCCTATCGAAGACTAGCATCTTCTGGAAACCACCGTCTTGCAGCAAGAGGGGGAAGTAGAGAAGTGTAACATAAGTCATATTTATGTTGTTGTTCCAACGCTCCGGGATCCTTTCTCGACTCCCGAAGCAACATATCCAAACAATGCCTCAGCATCCAGTTCTAGTTGTAGCGATCGGGATACAACTCCAAGTGTCCGTTATCGTAGGACAGGCTATCGATAGATGTTTTCTTCCCTGCAGGGGTGCACCAACTTACCCAACACGCTTGCTTAACTCCGGCCGGACACACCATCAGGTCATGCCCGCCCTCGGCCAAACAATACGCCGCAACCCGACCTAGACTTAATAGAGAGGTCATGCACGCCGGACTAAACCCTATGCCCCCAGGGGTCATGGGCCAATCGCCCCGGGAACTCCTGCACGTTGCGTACGCGGCCGATGAGCAGACCTAGCAACCACCTTTTAAAAGGTAGAAGCCTAACCAGTCCAACCCGGCGCGCGCCGCTCAGTCACAATGACGTCAGTTAAGCTTCGGCTGAGGCATACAACGCAGAACGCCCATACTATGCCCACGTGATGGTTAGTGCTATCAGGCCAGAGGCCCCTTGGATCAAATATCCAAACCGTTTAGTGTCTTGGGAACGCGCGGTAATGAGCAGAAACTCACGATTATGTGACCCCATCGCCCCGTCTCGAGAACTTGAGGCATGGGCGAGTGCCGGGCCACGCCTCGTATTATCTTGCGGGCACCTTCCAGGTCAACCCGACTACACATCACTCGCAATTAAGCTCGCGCGGGTACCCCTCAGGGTCGACCCGTCTTTAGTAACCAGGTTCATTGTAAAGTCATAGTAACCATAGTAACTGTGTGTCTAACACCAAAGGGAAAACCTGAGGAAATCACCCTCGATGGAATTCCACCTGATGTTTATCGTCAAGGTGAACGAAAGAGGAGTCACCCTCGAGGTCCACTCTTGAGGAGTTGCATGACAGTGTCGTTATCGGGAGTGGAGAAAGAGGAATCACCCTCGATGACCACTACCGATGATCTAACCTACAAGGTTAACATCAGAAGTGCTGATGAGGTCTCACCCTCGGCACTCGATAGTAACCCAGTAGTGTCGAGCAACTAAGGGGAAAGTGATGTGCGGTGCCGGGTCCTGGTCTTCGATCCCGTTGATCGGGTCTTCTGATAATCCAGCGGGGCAGTCGGGACAAGGTAGGGGGTCAGTGGTGGATCTCTAACCAGCCTATACTAAGCAGTTTAGTATAAACATGTAAGGTATGAAAGCAGTATCAACAACAGGCTATGCATCAGAATAGGATCATACAAAAAGCAGTAGCAGTTCTAATGCAAGCATAGAGAGAAGAGAATGGACGATATCGGAATGCTCAAAGGGGGTTGGCTTGCCTGGTTGCTCTGGCAAGAAGGAGGGGTCGTCAACACCGTTGTCGATCACCGGGGCATCATCGGTCTCGGGGTCTACCGGAGAGAAGAGGGGGAAGAAACAGTAAATATAAAGCAAACAGTTGCAACAGAGAAGCACGACATGTCAGCACGCAGTGCTAGGGTGCTCTAACGCGGTGGTACACGGTACCGGCGAAGGGGGATAACACTCGGGAAAGTATCCCCGGCGTTACGTGTTTTCGGTAAAATGAATCGGAGGGGGAAAGTTGCAGGTTCACTGTGCTAGGGACGTGTGGCGAACGAACGGACCGCGTATTCGAATTTTCTCGTCGTTCTGAGCGATTTTCATATATAAAACATTTTCATCCGAGTTATGGTTTATTTTATATGAATTTTCAAAGTTTTAGGCATTTTCTGGATTTATTTAATTATTTAAAACGAACATTATCCAAAACAGTAAACGGTGACGTCAGCATGACATCACCATGACGTCATCAGGTCAACTGACAGTTGACTGGCAAAACTGACAGGTGGGACCCGTGTGTCATAGGTACAGATTAACTAACATTTTTAAATAGGCTAACTTAGTTCATCAGACTAATTAAGTCGGGTTAATTAAGTTAATTAATTAACTAATTAACTAATTAATTAATATTAATTTTATATATTTTTAAAAAATCTAAAACCTCTTTTTTAAGGGGGCTGGGCCCACCTGTCAAAGGCCCATAGGCCATTGCGGGTGCGGGCGGCTAAACGGGGCGGAGTGGGGGGCGCTGGCGCCCGCACCCATGACGCAACAGAGGCGCCGACGGAGGGCGCGGCCAGGATGGCTAGTTGGCCGACGGCAGGCGGCAGCCGGAGCTCGGCGTGGCTGGGCGGGGGTTCAGGCGAGCGGGGGGGGG